>JASMMZ010000011.1:11880217-11894834 GCA_038502455.1 Anisogramma anomala | reverse complement strand
CGACACCAGATAGATTGGATTTGTGGTGGGACTACCACCTACGTACGGCGCACAGCAGAGACGCCGCTGTATCTTGCAGGGGCCAGGCAGCCAGCATACGCGCGGTGCGGAGAAGGAATGGTCTCCTCCATCCTGCCTTAGCGTCGGCAAGGATATGGGAGCGCGCGAAGAGAAATGGATGGGGCAGGGCCGGGTCGGCGGCCAACGCATGCATGCTGCTGCTTGCTGCTGTGGTGTGCATGGTCTACCTGCCTACATACATGCCTACACCGGGAGAGCGGGAGGTCTGCAGCTGTTTTGTTGGTCGGTGGTGCGGTGCGGCGAATCGTAGCGACGTGCGACATGCTACCTACCTCCATGCTGTAGCGGTGGGTATAAAACGAGATAAAACGTGCTGCCTTGGGGGGGGAATAGCCGGGCTCTCGGGACTTGCTTGTCGAGATCCCCCCATCCCCTCTCCGTGCCGCATCCTTCTTCCCCGTGGGTATCCCGAGAATACCAGGGACCGACCCAAAGCAATAAGTCAGTTGCTCAGTAGGTCAAATAGATACTTGGGTTGATGATGTTTCACGCATGATAATTCTTGCGAGTCTACATTGTAACTGTAAATATATATATATAAAAGACTACTTCTCAAATAAATATAATTAGATCGGCGACAAGGATGATCTATTGGCGCTTCCTACCGCACACGGCAGTAATATACCGTTGTACGAGGTTGTAATATAGCCTTGTGTGCGTATTGCCTGCAGTCGGCCCTATAATGCAGTGTAAAGCTGTGCGACAACTGCCGTACAGTAATTGCTGTATGTGTTGAGACAATTATTGAATGCAACTATTTGCACGTTAATTGAGGTGTGCCCATTCCACGTAGGCCCCGGGCCAAGCCTCGGCCCATATAAATTAGGGTGTAGGTCGGCCAACGACCTGCCCAACTTAAAATGTACACACAGTTTTTTTATCAACGTAATAACACCAGTTACTTCGTCCACAATAATTCGAATCGACTATCGTTATGACGAATAAAGGGGTACCAACACTAATTAATGCTTAAAAGCCAAGTATAAATAAGCCAGGTAAAAAAAGAAACGACTTTCTGGTTACGCTTCACAAACTATCATAAAGTAGGGGAAAAATTATTACAAAAGGCCTTTACATGTTACGTTAGTTTTTATAAACTCAATTAAGAAAGATTTCTATGCTACGTTAGTCTTTACGATAGTCTAAAAGTAGCAACGTTATTGCGGAACTATTGAGATATATTTATTAATACTGTTTTGAAAAGAAACATTAAAATCAACCAATTAAAATCTCATAATGCTAAAATCACAATCGCTCAAGGTACTCACTAGCCACCGATAAAATACCAAGTTTTTAATCGTCAAAGTTGTTGAATTGCTAAAGCGACCAATAATCCACATTCTAAAGCAATAAATAACCTTTCCAAACTCAATTTCTCATCTTAAAATCCTCGAGGATTATAACGATAACAGCCGATAACATCACCTCGAAAACGAACGCTATCAAGGCGCTTAAAACTCTCTTCGCTAACTAATAAAATAAAAACCTAAAATTCAAAAAGGTTAATGAAAACTTCATCGAAAAAAACCCAACTAAGTATATTATATACTTTATCTTAAACCTTAATCTATTCAAGATACAATGCAAGAAGATATGGTATATGCTTGTAGAATGCAGAATACTTAGAAATCTATGATGAGAACTTCTTGATATATAGTTAAGAGAATTATCACAAATTTCAATTATCACGATTTAAACCTTACACTAGCAAATACAAGTAGTACAAATAGCTGAACTAGCGATACTTTTTATTTCGATACCTCGATAATTTTAAAATACTATTTCTTGATACTTCGGTAGAAATCCTCACCCCTAGAGCGTTTCTTGAATACTTCATATTAAGTCTTTATGTCGGTAAGATCTCTACCTAATTCACGTGAAGTAAAAGAGTAGAAGGGTAATCAGAAAGATTGGTATTGTAGTAAAATATAGATCGATAGGTTCGAAAGAAGCATTCCAGACAGTGCATGCCACGGATGAGAGGTTATAAACCTCTCATCCGGGCAGTGGCCCTTTTGCCATGCGCTCTAGAATACCCCTTCCAGACCGCTCTACGCATGATGCACTTTGCATTTTGCAAGAGTGTAGCTTGTAGCGTGACACGTTATCGTGCACTCTGCAGGAGTGCACCTTGCAATATAATGCACTGCCACTTGACCTATGTATACTAGCTATAAGGGTATATAGTAATATCCAAATAGGCAATCTTTTCTTTCTTCCTTATATGTTCCGTATCCATAGCCTAGTAGCGACAGTGTAGTTGTAACGATTCCGTATACATAGCCTTGTAATGACAGTGTGATTGCGGTACCAATTGCAGAGGTCGAAATCAGCAGTTTCTGTAGTGACAGTATGGTTGTAGTACCAATTGCAAAAGTTTAAATTAGCAGTTTCTGTAGTAACAGTGTAGTTGCGATACCAATTGTAAAGGTTCGAATCAATAGTTTCAGGCCACGGTGGTGATTGTAGTAAGGGCCTAGTTGGTGTAATTAATCGGTAGTGACATGGTTATTAATGGCGTTTTTCTGTTATTTTTGACAGGGGTGATTGCGTAGGGGTCATTACGACGTTACGTATTTGGGGTCAATATAAAAGATATATCGCCATCGGTCCAGACAAAACTTCTTTTTTTTTCCCTTTAAAGGCGCGTATCCAAAGCTAATGCAAATTCCTATTCCAACTCAACTTAACCTTTATTTAAATTGACCAATTCAAACCGTTCCGATAGGTAAGTTACTTTTAATGCCTATATATTAACTTTGCCTTTAAATAGATGCCGCACAAAAAAAGGTCCGTTAGGCGTCGACTAGCGCGGGAGCGTCGCCGTGCCGCCGCGGTCGCCACCGTAGCCGCTACCACCACCATCGCTAATAATCCGCCCTTATCATGCATAACTTCATCTATAGCCATCTCCGCTCCAGCTTCGCTATGCCTCGCCGCCGCCGCCTCCCTTTCAGCCCTATTAAGCCCCGCCGTCGCCATTTCCTTCCTGGCTTCACCCTCACCTGTGGCTTCCACTACCCCCCCCCCCCTTTTTCTTTTTTTCCTTTTCCCTTTTCTTTAAGCTTTTAAAAGGAGGAGCGGGAGGCTTTTAAAGTTATAAACCTTATCCTTTCCTCGCGAGTAAAAAACCCTTTACTCGTGCGAGCCTCTTGGCGCCGTAAACGTAACGTTATGGAGTTTCTTTGTGGTTAGTATTTCCTAAATTTACTAGTTTATTTACGTTTAATCTTTTTGTAAATGAAAAGTATAAATTGGATCTGTTTCACCACTTCGAACTCCATATTATTAAAGTACGCTGCGAAAGCTCTTTAACGCGTAAAATTTTAAAGCGGCGTATGCGGATCCGTAATTTCGGGCCGTTAATAGATACGATTTACGTACCATATATTATGTTCACGGCCGCGGGTAAATTCGTTAGCGATTGTAATGAAAACGAAGGTCGTTCGACTTGTTACCATCTTTATGAACGGATTGGTAATGAATATATCCTCGTTCCATTAGTTTTTGGGCCGTAAGCTGAAACCGTATTACAATCTCGCTAGATTAATAATAAGTTTTAATCTATTTTTAAAAATTTCCTTGATTAGAAAAGTAATATCGAAGGCGTTTCGAAAAACAATCGCGTTCGTAAAAAATTAAAATAAGTCGATATTAATTAGTAGTAGACGTTAACCGGAAAACTAAAGAGTTGACAACTACTATTATCGCCTAAAAACGGGGCTTACGCATATACTATATAAGCGAGTTTAACGATGTTATTTCGAATCGCCGTAAAAAGGGTAAAAACCCCTTTACGCCTTTGCCTAAAGGTATACGACCTAAGGTGTAAGGCCATATCCTTGTTGGTGCCGATAATATCGATGGCGGTAATAACGTTATAGTTAATACAAAAGGGTGGGGGTAATGGAAAGGACGGTAAAGACGAGATGGCGTTGCCTTTTCCCTTTTCTTTTAATAGTAAATGATTATCTTTTACGGTCGAGTTGGCGCACCCGGCAATAGTATAGTACTTTATATAGTAATATTATTGATTTCCTTACATATTATCGTAATATAGGTAATAAATAAAAAATAAAAAATAACATTGAAGTATAGGAAATGAAAGTGGCAATATATTAGAAGCAATGTGAAATTGTATTTTTAAATGAAAAGAGGTAAATAGTAAGATACCTAATAGGATTAAAGTACGTAAAGAAAAGATTATGATATATTAAAATCGATGCAAAGATATAAATTTGAACAGAATAGGGAAAATGATAAAAGAGATAATAAAGTTGAAAGTTAAATAACGAAATGTGATAATATACTAGGAGCGACGCGAAATAGTAAAGTTAAATAAAGTCAAATTCGTAAGGTCGGTATAAATATAAGTTGTATACCGTAGTTTAAATCGGTAAGCGGCGCGAATAATTAGTTTTAAACCGATTTAAATCGGTAAAAGTAATATAATAGCTTGTCAAGGTCGTAAAACCTTGTTAGTAACTTTAACAAATAGTTTGTTTATTTATATTCGTATTTTAAATACTTTGTTTGGGGTAGCTTTGGTTATTAGGTACGTTAAGTTATATTTTTCATTCATTTAATTCCTTTTCTCGATCTTCCGGTGCTTATATAACTCCTACAAAGCTATAATATCGATTTTAAAACGTTTTTCGTTCGTACTACCTAGTTTAACCAAATATTTATTAAGAGAAAAATAGTAAGTATATATAATGCAAGGGATAAGGCATAAACTAAAGTTGAAAATAATTATGTCAACAGTTATTATTATAATAATAAGAGAATCGAAGCCTTTAACCATATTATAAATATCCGAAGTCAGGACGCTTTTCGTAACCCGCTTACACTTGATAAAGCTTTAATGGATAATATTTATACGAAATGTAAAGCTGTTCTAGGCCAGTATTTCGTTGCCGAAGATTCAAACGAAGCTTATTTACGACTTATAGTCGTTATTATTAGCGAAGGAGCCGTTAGTAGAAACGAATAGTTTTATAATACGTATTTTTAATGGGATAAGTTGTAATCGTACTTTATATTGTATATTTACTATAGAAGGCGCTTGTTAAACGTTTTACATATATCATGCGATGAAGCGGTTTCAAATTACGCAACAATAGAAAAATTAAATACTATTTTGGTTAAGTTATTAAAATAACCTCAACGCCTCGTACGCGTTAACATCTGCATTAGTCTGCCCGTTTTACGCTATTAAAAACGATAAAGGCGATTTTATCTAACTACGCTTTTTAAATAGAGTCTAAAACGCCGTTTTGAAAAGTAATAGTAACGCTATTGAAGTTAATTATGTATTATTTTATCAAGTACGTTTTCGGTTTCGTTTTTAAGCTGACCTTTAAAGGTTTTCCCTTTTTAGATACGGAAAACGACGCGTTATATAACGATAATATATTGTTCGTTTGCATACCTACTAGTATAAAGCTTTGAAAAAAAGCTATTAATACTAATAAGTACGGGCCAAAGTCTAAGTAAATTATCCCAAACTGTTTTAATAATATTTTTAATAGGTGTTATATTAATCAATACCAATTTGAGTTTAGTTATAAACCGGTTTCATAATACTTTAAATCGTTTTAAGTAGATGGTATTTCCTAAAGTTTATAGGTATATCAACGTAAATACGACGTTTAAACCGCCCCTTAAACCAAGTGTATATTTATATTATACTGCAAAACTCGATATATAGGTTATATAATGTTTTAGAGGAGGTCACGAACATAAGAATTAAGCGGTGGTTAACACGTTATAAGGTGAGAAACTAAGTTATAATATTCTTTTTACTATCGTTATTATAACCCTTATAAATAAGAGGGTCTTTTCGTAAGGTTTTCCGGTTTTATCCTTAATTTCGTAAACGAAATAAGTAGGAAGATTTCTATAAGCGCCGTAAATCGTTGGGTCGAACCGTTTGAAGCGAAATACGTCTTAGTTAATTAAGGTAGAAATTTTTATTTAGGTAAATTATTCGAATGAGGTACCTAAGACAATAATAATGCTATTGTAACAGAGTTTCAGGTTAGGTTCGCGGTTCACTATCTCCTTTTCAATAATAAAGAAGTCTACAATAAGGGTTTCGGGGAGTTTTTTGGTTTTCGAGTTAAAAGGACGGCTTCAGCGACGAGATATTGGTAGAATTAGTATAGACGAACTGTTTTCGTTTGGTAAAAACGGGAAGGAAGTGTAATTTGGGGGGTGGGCTGGAATTGAAAACGGTTTAGACTCGTCGTTTTAAAGGGTGTCTCGTCGGTAGTTTTATTTGGAATACGGTTTTGTGCTGCTTTTATTTACTTTTCTTTTTCACTTTTGTACTATTATTTCACAAAACGAACTCGTACTGTTTGGAAAATGAATGAACATATTATAATCTCTAAATTCATTGATCTTTTAAAAGCTAATCTATTCGTCTTTAGGTTTCTAGGCCAGGACCTTAAATTATAATGGTAAGTACAAATCTCTATTTTCGCATAGGCTATTTTTTGTGGCTAGCGTTTTAGACACGTCATTTTTTACTCGTAAAAAACGCAATGTTACCATGGATTTCGTTATAACATTCGCCCTTTACACTACGATGAACAATGGTGTAATTTATATAAATTCTTGGGTAAATATCAAAAACAAAGAGCGTAGAGATAATTCCGTTTAGGCCGAAAGTGTTATTAACAACATTAACCGCTATGTAAAGGATAGATTCCTTGGAACTGATACTTTGTAATTTTTCAGACAATAATATGTACGCGTTTCGAAGCGGTTTATAATACCGTTCACAATTTTTAATACCTTATAAGGCTTTTACTGAAATTTACTTAAACTTGTTACCGGTTATCCAAGCCCTAGTACGTTATTTCGTAAAGTTGAAAACCGTATTAACGTCGTATATAATCCAGTTTAAAGGCCATAAGTAGACGTTTGACTAATAATTAACCAAAGCGGTTAAGTAGATTGTAGCGAAAACGCTTCGTATAAATTTAGTGACCTGAAATAATATTTCCGTATAGACGACATAAAGTACCGGTTAGCTATCCAAATATATCATATTAATAATTACCTCGTATTTAAAGTTTTAGTCGTCTTAAAAACGGAAGTTAAACTGTCGTAAATCCTGTAAGTATAGCTAATACTTATAGTAAAACTTTTTAATAGCTTTGGATACGTTTTTTCTTACACGCGTATAACTTATAACGTAAAGTAATCGTAAAAAGCGTTTTATAACCGGGTATCCAAATCGTTGATATACTATTTATAATTTTGGCTACGTTAAGTAGATCGCCTCAATTGTGAATATTTCGGGGAAAAACCATAAGTGGTTGAATTTAAGCCGAAACGATCTGAATACGTTATTTAAGATACAGATAAGCTAATTGGTCGTATTCTTGACCTTTATTCCGAGTTTATTTATATGAAGTAAAGAAATAGGAATAATATTTTAAAGTTCATTACATGAAACTTAAATGGTACGAATCACGTTATTACAACGACCGTTTTAAGTGACGACGCTGTGTATTTACTAAATAAAACCTTTTTGTGTTTTCCTATTCGGTTTAATTAAAATTTCGGAAACTTCGCTGTAAACGCATCGAATTGTCGTTTTCCGGCCGTTAAAATTTCGGTTATATTAGTATTAGGTATAATACCCTGAAAAAGATTACCGTATCTGTTTAAAAACGGGAATTGTAACGTTATATAGGCGTTAAACACTCTATTTACATAGTCTAAGTCTATAATGTATAGGAAAAGAGCGTTCTATAGGCCTATAATAATATGTCAGGTGATTTCGTCGTCTAACCTTATTAAATAAGGATTATTACTGTTAAAGTTTGTTTTTTCGAAGATGAATTCGTAGGGGTAGGCGTTAAGGCAATTATCTATGCCTTTGCATTCAGTTACGCATATTGCAAAATTGGCTTTTATCCCGTTTTTAAATAAATAATCGGTTTAAAACTATTGTTTAATCCAAATTTACTCTTAAGCTAGGTTGTTGGTAAACCAGTAACCTATTTTTCCGTAAACAATATAGCGTTTTTATAAACTCGGGGGGCTCTATATACCTTTTCACAAGTATTATTATTGCCGCAGTACATTTCGCCCATTTCCGAACGATCTTTCCTGCCCTTTTTTTATTAGGGTTCCTTGCTGAATACCTGTACTTTAGGTGTTTGTTTTACTTTGTGTATACTTTGAATTTTCGATCCAAAACGTGATCAATAGTTTCGGTGAGGGTTGTTTTGGTAATTGAGGCCTTCACCTTTGGTTTTGTCGGCTGCAAATGCTAATTGAAAGCTCGCCTATCGTCGTATAAATGTCTTCAGAGATATTTTAAAGCTTGTATACAAGGCCTTTAAATATTTTTCAAGCTTAAGAATTATAATGTTGAAATCCGGGTTTTCGCGATATCCTTTTATTATTACTTAGGTAAATAGCTTATTCCCTTTATATTTCGGTTTAAGGGATGCCTAACACTTTCGAAACTTAGTTAATAAGGCGATAAAAACCTTTCATAGGTTTTTATCGGCGTTTTTCTATTAGTGTTTTGCGAATTTCCAAATTATACTAGTTTAATCGCTATTATAAAGTTCGTAATTAATTTTTATATCAAAGTGGTATTTGGATAGGTCATAATACATAGAAAATGAATTAATCTATGTAAAGTAATATATATATTATTTTTCAAGTTACATAGATAATATACCGGGTAAAATTATATGGAATCAGGATAATTCGATATCAAGTTTTGTATATGTATTTAGCATCGTACGTATATCATTTTTAAATATATTGTATGGTTTACCGCCATAATTTTCGTTCCTATCCTATTGTTTTACGAGGTTAATAAGCTTTATGGTCATTTTTATCAATAGAAAAGAGGTATAGTGAAAGGTTACGTTAAGGGTTGTAGTTAATGGGTATTAATACGTAGGATATATATTAGCGTTTTATACCGCTCGTTATTTTTTGGAGCGAGCTATTTTTAGTGTCTTAGCCGCTTTTGTTATATCCGAACGGGATGTTTGCCGTATTTGGAAAATGGTTTGGTATTTGGTTATATTTTACAATATATTCTGGTGTAAGGGTATATTGTACCAATGTAGTGGATCAGAATTTTAACCGGTTTTTTTTACCTCAAGATCCGTGTTTTTGATTTAGGGTACGAATACAGTATTAGGTCTTCCTACGCCTTATATTCCTATTTATCGTTGTTTCGTTCCCATATCTTTTAATACCAGGTTTTTTTGTTTTATCAGGTAATATCCTTTTATAAATTCCATTTCATACATATTTTTATCCTCCCAGTTTATCAAATCGATTAGCTGTGTTATTTAGAACAGGGTTTTTATAAAGCCGATATTCCTGCCTCCTAGGGTATTCATAACTCTAATTCGTACTTGAATTTGTAATGTTTTGATAATAAAGAGGTTTATTAGTTGTAATATACCTAATATCCAATTCGAAAATCTATTATATATATTATCTAGTATATTAGGTCCTTGAGATTTCTCTTTTTCATAGCAAAAAAATACGGTTAAGATATATATGTTTTCTGTATATGGTTTTAGATTTTGAACTGATATATTAATAGTATTATTTTTAAGATTCAGGTCTAATGCGTGTATTATAGCCTTTTTGATTTGCATATGCTCGACCAGAGGGTCGAATTAAGCGTTAGCTTACTTAGGTATTGCTGGTATTACGGCTATAGCTATAAGTGTTTTAAGGAGGTTGGGGATAGTTGTTCTTCTGTGTAGTTGGTATATTTAAGCGGCGTAAATTGGTAGTTTCGCATCGTATCTAGAAGTTGGGTACGTTTAGAAGCGTGTGAATGCGTAAATGTGAAATGAATAAGGTATATGAAGTTTACCAGTATATAACCTTTTTAAATAATACGTAAATAAAACGTAATTACAAATTAGTAAGGCGTTTTAAATTAGTTTTATTAGTGTTTAGTAGCGCTATACTAGCTAAACAGTAAGGAAAACTTAAACGTCGTAAGGACTAAACTTCAAACGTATAGGGAAAACGTAGAGAAGTGGATAGGGTAAATGTAAAAAGAGGAAAGGAAATATAGTTATAGGGAGATATATTGTATGATCTGGTATATGGTTTTTGGTTTGTATTTGGTAAGAAGCTCGAATTGTCCTGTCGTAGTCGTTTTTACTGGAGCAAGCGGTTTGGTTGCTTCGCTTGTAGCCGCTTTTGGGTTTCGTAAGCGGTTTAGATGTCATGTCCGTAACCGTTTCTGTATTTCGTAAGCGGTTCGGATATGAAATTTAGATTCGATAGGACCTAATGAAAGGTTCCGAAATTTGGTTATTTTTGTTTACATGGCTTAGTACTTAATATGACTACCTTTAAAAAGTGCCCTGATACGTTAAAGCGCTAAATAAAAGTTAATAGTAACTTAACGGGGCTTTTTATAGATAAAACGTTAAATAAAGATTGATAATATTGTATTAAAGTTTTTATTTTTTAAGTTATTTAGCTTATACAGTCTTTATATGCATACTGTGTAATTTTTGTAAAAATGTTAAGTTGAAATCCAAATATTTGAAACCGTCATAGTATCCCATTATAGGTATTTAACTTATTTATATATTTTATTTTCTAGGTTATTTCTTGTCAACTGAGTCGGCTATTGATTAGTATTGGTAATGTCTTTGCCTAAGTTACGCAAAGTAAAAAAGTAAAAGGGTAATTAAAAAAATTGGTATTATAGTAAACAATAGATCGATAGGTTCGAAAGAAGCATTTCAAAAAGTGTATGCCACAGATGAGAGGTTGTAAACCTCTTATCCAGGCAGTAGCCCTTTTGCCATGCGCTCTAGAATACCCATTCCAGACCGCTCTAGGCATGATGCACTTTGTGTTTTACAAGAGTGCAACCTGAAGCGTGACACATTATCGTGTACTCTGCAGGAGTGTACCTTGCAATATAGTACACTACCACTTAGCCTATGTATACTAGCTATGAGGGTATATATTAATATCTATACTAATATACAGACCCCACTATATCTGTAAAAAAATTAATATATCTTATCAACAGATACTGTTTACATGATCAGGAGAAAAAAAAAATAGTATGAAGTTGTAAATAAAGAAATACGTAGTATGAAGATAAAAATTGGATGAAATAGGAGCAAAAAAAAATCGGAAAAACAAAAAGACGTGTAACAGTTCGATGTAAAACAATAATATATAATATCAGTCTTTTATTAATATTTCCATTTGTTGGAACAGCAGTCAATTTCATTACAGCCAAGTCAACTATAGCTACTGTAAGTTGGTTTTACTGACTGCAAATTGACTAAATTGACTGCAAGTCGAGTAGCCAATTGCATATGGGGCATGTGTTAATTAGTTGCCAATGTATATTAGTGTGCAGACCGACTAGCGGTCTTGCAAACTTAGAAGTATCGCATTACTTCTTTCAATTCAATACACCAGTTACTATGACCACAGTTTGAATCAACTACGTTGTAAATATAAAGTGCTACTAATATGAATCAGTGCTTATTAGGCTAAGAAAACATAAGCTAGGTGAAAGAAAAGGCTACTTTCTGGTTACAATTTTCGTTAACATTAAGATAAAGGAAAGATTCTTGCGAAGTTCCCCTGATTTTGCATTTGATGTTTACAAGTAGCAAAAGGGAGAGTTTCTGAGTGCGTCTATTATTTATAGGTATTTAGAAATGGTGAAAATATTGTCAAACTATTGATAAATTCTTGTTAAACTAGTTTTCGAACTAAGCGTTGTAATAAACTACTCAAATTCTTCAAAACAATAAAAAACAAAACGATTAATAACTTATTAAAACCTTCAACATTAACAAACGATTAAGTCGCTATTACTATTACAAATCGCCAACTGATAAGTTCCATAACCCCTCTAACAACAAATAATAACCCTAATAACATACAACCTAAAACATCTCCTTTAAAATTTATCTATCTTTTCACCCCAAAATCGTCAATTGAATACGTAAATAAACTTTGGTATAACCGAAAATAATATAAATAACGACTTAAAAAAGCTCGCGCCTATTTTTACCAAGTATTACAATGAATGATTGTGATATAAGAAGTCAATGAAAAATGCTACCTAGCAACACTGAACTAACTACATAGGTTAATTTATCCTCTGTGTTAGACTAAGGTGGGGTAAACCCCACCTTCTTTGTTGTTGTACATACATTCCATACTACAAACTATTCAGTTAGTCAGTCTAGATTTTGTTTCTTTATCCTTGAATACACTGTAAAACACCATCATCACTACGCTTTTCCAATATATGATAGCTATAATCTACCAATCAAGTTGACACCAGATGTTTCTTCAAAACTTCATCAAACCTTATTCCTATTTTCAATAATACTGTCGCTAGCTACAAAAGGTTACCTTGAAGCAATCAAAATACTATTCCTTCTCTTCCCTTACATTATCAGTTCTTCTTCTCCTACTTTTTTCAGCTATTAATAGCCTGGTTTCTGGTTGTTTTTATAACTATTAAGCAATGATAATCCTTACTAGTCGATCAGATCTTATCCACCACTCTGCTGCACAAAACGAGGCGTCAAAAAGCTTCTACTCCTCTTACTATTATGTTGTTTATCGCTTCTGTCATTAGTACGTCGCCTCCTAGTAAGCTATTAAGGATTCCTCTTCCATCGCCTTAGCTCGTTTCAAATTTTTTTCAATCCCCTCTTTGTACCCTGCGCCAAACAATATCATTAACATTTGTTGAAGCTTTTGCTGGGGGCGTTACTAAATGCCCCACCGCTCCTATCTTAGCTAAGGGAAACGAATTGTTTCGTTTTCGTAAAAATATGCATAAATGTTTTAATAATCTTCAAAATATTGTTGAAAGCTTCGCTAATCTCGTTAAGCCCCCTCTCCACCGTAGAAATAATAGTTTTTGTCGGTAAAAATCGCCTTATCGTTCTCATCGGTAAAAAATTCTTTATCGTTCCCATCGGTAGAAATAGCCCCATCTTCTTCGTTAGCAAAAATTACCCCGTTACCCTCGCGAAAAAAAAAACAATCATCGCCGTGCTAGCAAAAACAATTGAACAGCTCGCAAGGTAGACCTAGTTACTCGCGAATATAACTATCAAACTCGACAAAACAAACGAAACTACCCCTGAAACTACCCCTGCCTTACCCAAGAACCTTTTCAGTATATTTCTCAATATTTGATATAAACTTGTCATTTAAGGAAAAAAAGTGGGAATTTTCAAACCTTAATACCTCGACTTCGTCGATTTAGATATGGTCACAATAAGTAAAAATGTTGATAGAGTCTCTAATACATTAACGTAGCAGAATATTACTCAGAAAAATTGGTATTATAATATTAAAGATAAGTTGTCAAAGGGAAAACAGGCATTTAGAGAGTACCATCCACAGGTAAGAGGCTATAAACCTCTCACCTAGACAATAAAACTCTACCATTTACTCTATTAATATCCCTTCTGAGTAGTATCACTCTATTTTACACTCTGTAAATGCCACTTCCAAGCAGTATCACGCCATTATACACTATACATAAATGAACCTTACAAAGTAGTACGTTACTATACACTTTGCAAAGGTATATTCGGCAGCGTGACCGTTAATTAACTATATATATATATGATAATATCCATATAGGCAATATTTCATTTTCCCTATTCTAGCCTATATTCGTTATTTAGTAATAAAAGTAAAGTTTGTAACATAATCCATATCTACAATTTAATAATAATAGTCTGGTTATAGTATAATACGTAATCGTAATTTATTAATGATAATGTAGTTGCAGTAAAAATATTCATGTTTAAATCAAAAGTTTTCGGCTGCGGTAATACTTGTAATAAAAGCCTGGTTAGTTTCAATAGTTCATTATAATACGGTTATTCATATATTTTATTCTTATTTCCAATTAAAATGAAATTACGTAAGTATTATGGGGGTATAATTGTGGAGGGGTAATTACGGCGTTACGTATTTTAGGGTTAATATAAAAAGATACATCGTTATCGACTCAAGTAAAACTTTTTTCTCTTCCAATTCAACGGCGCGTATCTATAGCTAACGTAAGTTTTAACCAGTTCATTAACGTATATAAAACTAACCTACTATTTCAATTACCTATTTTCAACCGCTTGAATAAGTAGGTTACTTAACTAATTTCTATATACAAACTTCTACCGTAAATAAATACCGCGTAAAAACAAATCCCTTAAACACTATTTAGTGCGTAAACGGAAACGGTTAAAAACTTCTGCCGCTGTAGCCCGCCTCGCCGCCAACGCCGCCACCGCGACCATAAGTCCCGCCTCCTCGGGTACAATATCATTGATCCCCACCTCCCTTTTCACCTCGCCGCCTGTCGCTGCTGCCACCGAAGTTACTACCCCTTTTCCTTTTTTCTCCCCCCTCCTCCCTCCTCTCAACCCCTTAAATAAAGAACGAAAGTCTTTTAAGGTTATAAACCTTACCCTTTATCTGCGGTGAAGACCTTATTACTCGCGGAATCCCC
>JASMMZ010000011.1:11737591-11880207 GCA_038502455.1 Anisogramma anomala | reverse complement strand
CCCCCCGGCCGTCGCAAACGTAATCCAGTAAAGCTATAACGCGGTTTATATCGCTAATCCTTCTCGTACTTATCGTTAACTAATATCCTTATAAACGAGGTGTTCGAAGCGGACCTCTTTCGACGCTTCGAACTACGTATCATTAGGGTACTTCGCGAGGCTTCTTTAACGCGTAAGGCGTTAAAACGGTGAACCCGGATTCGTATTCCCGGGCCGCTAATAAATACGCTTTATATACAATATATTTCGTCCGCAGTCATAGGCAAATCCATTAGCGATTACTTTTAAAATAAAGGTTAATTAACCAGTTATTATTATCACGAACGGACTAATAATAAACACGCCTTTATTCTCGTTGTTTTAAAGCCGTAAATCAAATACGTATTAAGTTCTCGCGAGCTTTATAACAAGTTTACTATAGACTTGTAATTCCATCCGCAAACCTAATTCCTTCACTTCTACAAATATATTGCCTAAAGAGCACCCAAAAGTAATCATTTTCGCAAATAAACAAAATATGCCAATGTCAATTAGTAATGGGTACTAACCTGCGGATGAAGGAGTCGGCAACCGCTATTACCGCCTAGAAACACGGCCTACGCATATACTGTGTAGGAGAGTTCAACAAAGTTATTTCGCGTCGCCGTAAGGAGGGTAAAGACCATTCTGCGCCTTTGCCTAAGGGTATGCGGCCCAAGGCGCTGGAAAATCCCTCCGGAAACGCTGATAACAGCGTTGATAGCGCTAATAGCGGTGGCGCTAACATAAAGGGGGAGGGCGACGAAGAGGAGGATAAAAGGGAAGCAATGGCATCGTCCTCACCCTATTCCTTTCGTAGCGAATAGCAACTTGTTTATACTGTGCAAGCGTATTCAGTCATAGTGTAGTACGTTATATAACAATATAATGACTTTTTAAAAATTCATAACGTAAATAATAAATATAAAAGATAAGGAGTAAAAGTAAATTTAGAAGGGTTAAAAATATTTTTAAAAAGTTATTATATATTAGAAGTAATACGAATAACAAATCCTCATAAAGAAGAATCTCGTGAAAGCGGTTCAAATAGAGAATTTTAAAAGAGAAAACATTATAAAAGCGGTTCGACTAATGGGTTTAAACCGAAATAAATTTTCCAAAGTATTGAAATAGTATAAAATGATAGATACATATATGAGACGCAGAATGTTTAACCTGAAATAGGTTGTAGAACCTTTTCAATAACATTAACTAAGAGAGTACTCGTTATATGAACGCCTTTAATACCCTGTTTAGAATGCCCTTAGTTATCGTATTAATAAGGTTTGACTTCCTATTAATCAATCTTATTTCCTTCATTTCGTGGAGATTACACGAATCGCGTAAAGCTATAATATCGATTATAAGGCGTTTCTCATTCATAATACCCAGTTTAACCAAGTATTCATAAAACGAAAAAACTTTAATGTAAACTACGAAAAAAAGGGAAAAAAGGGTTTCAACTTTACATTGAAAATAAATATACTGACTATTATTATTATAGAAGTTCCTAAATCGAAACTCTAATTATATTATAAATTTCTAAGGAGAAAACGCTCCGTATGATCCACTTACACTGAGTCGAATTTCCAAAAAGAATTACGAAGCTTAAATCCATTTCGAACCGGTGTTTTGTTATCGAAAATAAAAACAAACCCTATTTACAAGTTGTAATCGGTATTATTAGCGAAGGAATCGTTAGTAAAAATAAAGAACTTCGTAATACGTATATTAAGCGATACAAATTACAAACCTTGTTTTAAATCATATATTTTCTACGTGAATCGCTTGTTAAAAGCTTTTTATACATTGTGCCAAGGGAAGGTTTAGTATTATGCGGCGATCGAAAGGTTAAACTTCGATTTCGATTGTATTATTGAAACTATCCAAACGCCACGTACACGCTAGCATTTGTATTTGTCGACTCGTTTTACGCTATTTAGAGCGACAAGTGCCACTTTGTCCAATTTCCCTTGTTGTATAAGGCCTAGAACGCTGTTCCAGAAAGTAATTGTCGCGCCGTTGAAGTCGATTATACCTTTCTCCATTAAGTACGTCTTAGGTTTTGCCTTTAAGCCAGCTTTCATAAGCTTCCTCTTTTTAGATATGGAAAACGACTCATGATATAACGTTAACTTATTCATTTACATACCTGTTAGTATAAATCCTTTAAAACGTATTATTCAAATTAATAGTTGTAAGTTGAAAGTTGAGCTTGCTATTCCGAACCACGTTTTATAATGTTCTTAGTAGGTATTATATCAGTATACACCAGCTTTATTTAGTCCGTAAAATGGTTTTATCATAGGTAAAATCGTTTCGGACATATAATATCCCCTAAGGTTCGTAGGCATATAAGCGTAAAAACGCCGTTTAAGCCGTTGCTTGGATTGTATGTAAGCTTTTATAATATTATGAAATCTAATATATTTTTTGTAAAAGATATTAAAAGAGGCGGTAAGCGTTAAAATTTCGACGGTAGTTTATCCGTTATAAAGTGATCGACTAGGTCATTATATCCTTTTTACCTTTGTTATTGTACTATTTTACAATAAGGCGACTTTTTCTATACAGCTCTTCAGTTTTTCCTTTCACTTCGTATACGAACCGTGTAGGAAAAATCTTATAGGCGCCGTAAATTTCTAATTCGAACCTTTTAAAGCGAAAAACGCCTTGTTTCATTAAGTCAGAGACTATAGTTTAAGTGGATTATTCGAATAAAATACCTAAGGCAGTAATAATACTCTTGAGGTAAATCTTTCAACTAAGTTTATATTCCGCCGTTTCTTTTTAAAGAATAAAGTTTTTCAAACGTTTTTTTATTTTATTTTAATTGGGTATACATCTTTGAAGACATATTACTAGTAACGTTAGTATAAGTGGGCCGTTTTCGTATAGTGGTAACGATTCGAAAATGTTATCCGGGTGTGTATTAGATCTAAAATCAGCTTAGATCCGTTATCGTAAAAGTATTTTTATTGATACCATTGATCGAATTAGGGTTCCCGGTTTATTTTTTCCAATGTTTCCCTTTTGTATTCTCATATGACTATCTCACAGAACTAACTCGTACTATTTAACATGTTAAAGAATATATTATAACCTTTAAATCCGTTAATCTTCCTAGGGTGTATCTATTCATCCTTAAATTTTCTAATTAGTATTCTAAACCATAATGGTAAGTCTTAAACTCCGGTTCTAAGTAAGCTATTACTTGTAGCTAATGATTTTGAAATATTATTCTTAACCCAAAGAAAACGTAACGTTATTATAGATTTCGCTATAGTGTTCACCCTTTACAATGTAATTAGTAACGGTGTAAAGTCTGTTTAAATCCTTAGGTAATACTAAAAATAAGGAACGTGGGGATTAGCCTATTAGAGTCAAAATTGTTGTTAACAGTGTTAACCGCTATTTATTGGATAAATTCTTTAAAAATAGTACAATTTTTCTTTTCAAAAAGTAACGTAAATGCCTTTTTAAATAGTCATTGGATCGTTTACATTTTTAATACCCTATGGTATTTTTACCGGTATTTATTTACACTTATTGCCGGTAATTCTAACATCGATACGTTATTTAGTCGAGTTAAAGGCTGCATTTACGTCGTAGTTCATCCAGTCCGGAAGCCCTAAGTAGACATTTAACTAGTAGTTTACTAAAGAATTCCAGTAATCTGTAATGAAAGCCTTTCGCGTAAACTTCGTAGCTTGAAATAATGTTATTATGTTGATGGTGTATAATACCAGCTAGCCGTTAAAGTATATTATATCCATAATTACCTCGTAATTAATGTCTACATTATCTTGAAAGCGTAATTTAAACCGTTTTGGGGCTTTCGAGCATAGATAACACTTATTGCAAAAATTTTCAATGTCTTTAAACGTTTACTTTCCTATATTTGTATGGCTTGTGGCGTGGAATAGCTATAGAAGTCAGTTCGTAATTAGGTATCCGAATCAGCGGTATAATATCCGTAATTACGGTTACGTCAGATAAACTGTTTTAATTATACTTGTTTCGGGGAAAAACTATAATGGTCGAACTTAAGCCGAAGAGATACGGATATACCATCCGAAACGCGGATAAGTTAGTTAGTTGTATTCTGGACCTCGATTTCGAGCTTATTTATATTGGTTAACAATAATGGAAATAGCGTTTCAAAGTTCATTACATAAAATGTAATCGGTCCGAATCGCATATTTACAACGATCGTCCTAAATAACGACGATTTTCCTTTTACGAATAAAACCTTTCAATATTCTCCTATTCGATCGAGCTGGATTTTCAGAAATTTCGCCGTAAACGCGTCAAATTATTGTTTTACAGCGATTAAGATTTCAGCCGCGTCGGTATCAGGTATAATACCTTCAAATCGGTTTCTGAACCCATTCAAAAACCTAAATTACGACGCCATATAGAAGTTTAACGCGCTGCTTTCTCAGTCCAGATCCATATTATATAAGAAGGAGCCATCTTATATAGCTTGTAAAAATTCGTTGGGCGGTTTCGTTATTTTAAGCCATCAAGTAAAAATTATTATCTTTAAAGTACTCTTTTCCGTAGGTGTATTCGTAGGGGTAGGAGTTAAGCTTATTCGTTACGCCTTTATATTCGACTACGTATATTACTAAATTAGTCTCTAGTTACTCTTCAAGTAGGTAATTGGATTGAAATTATCGTTCAATCCGAATTTACTCGTATACCAAGTGATTAGTAAACTAATAGCCGATTTTTCCGTATATAATACAGCGTTTTTAAAAACCCATAGAGCTTTGTATAATTTTTCGCGGGTATTTTTACAAGCGCGATAAATTTCGCCCTCAACCGTAAAATAGTCCTCGATAATCACTATTTTACCCTCGGTTTCTTGGGCTCCCTCCTTAATGCTTTTTTTTTTCTGGTATTCGTATTTAAGACGCTTATTTTGCCTTAGGTACACTTTGAATTTTCGGTCTAAAACGAGGTAAATTGTTTTGCGAGGTTTGTTTTTATTTTATAACCATTGCCTTCAGATTTATCAGCTTTAAATACTATTTCGAAGCTAGCCTATCGGCGTATAAAGGTTATGAAAGATATTCTAGAACTCGTATAAAAATCTTTTAAGTCGTTTTCGCGCTTAAATAATATAAGGTCGAAATCTTTGTTTCTGCGATATAATTTTATTACGACTTGGATAAATAGTTTCTTATATTTATATTTCAGTTTAAAGGCCGCTTAACAATTTCTTAAATTCTGTAATAGGGTAGTAAACACTTGTTATAGGTCTTTATTAGAGTTTTCACGCTGAATCCGTACGGATTTCAAGTTACTAATAATTTAGTCTTTATTGTAAATATGTAGTTAATTTCCGTATATAAATATGATTTCAAGCTGTAAAGATACTCTATAAATATATATATCTATATAAGGTGGTATATATACTACTTTTTAGCTTACCTGAATAGTATGCCGGATAAAATAACGTGAAACTGTAACGGTTTAATATTTAGTCTTATACATATATTGAACATTATAAGTATTTCATTATCGAGTATTTTGCATCGTTCGTAGCCATAGTTTTCTTTTTTATCTCATGGTTTAATGAAGTTAATAAGTTTTTTTTAAATTACTCCTATTAGTTAGAGAATGATATGATAGAAGATCACGGTAAAATTCGTACTTAATAGCTATTAATCCGTAAAATACATATTAGCGTTTTACGTCGCTTATATTATCTTCGAGCGAGCTATTTTTTTTATTCAGACTGTTTTTCCTATAATCAAACTTGTTATTCCCAATATTAGTGGCATGGTCTTATCTTCATTTCTATTGAAAATTACGTTTCGTGGAGGGTTCGTATTCGACTCACATTATAAATAATCTTTATAACACCTCTTCTTCTTCCTTCGATTCCTCCAGTTCCGTTTCCACTTCGCAGCGTACGTTCAGCCTTATTAAACGCCTTGTTCCTTATATTTACATAGTCGTCTCTCGTTTCCTCTTTATCCTTATAAAATGGCGATCCTAGTGCCTTTTTAGCTAGTATCACTTTACAAACTTCATTTTTATCACTTTATTGTCGATCCACTATAAAATTAAAATAAACCGGGCTATTTTCAACAGGGCTTTTATAGTACGGCTATTGTTATTACCGGTTGTATTAATACTTTTTCTCTGTAATTGTTTCCGTAATATTGTGGAGATTATACTTTCGACTATACACCATATTTCTGACGTCTAATCCATAAAACCCTCATTAAAATCGTTAATAAGTCGCGCCCTTGAATATCGCCGCAAAAATAGTTGAAAATCATGTTAATAACGTATGTATTTTCCATAAAAGGGTTAAAGTGACCCACTAATACTTCGATTTTGGTATATTATAAGTTAAAGTTTAAATACTACAAAATACTATTACGAAACGATATATTCGTAAATATGTAATCCATATATACGTCAACTTCTACCATATTTATTACTAGTAAAACCATAGTTATGTGATTACAAAGTGTACCAAAATAGTTAGGAAGACTGTTTATACGTGTACCTAAAATACTAAAGCAATAAAAATGTTGGTTTCACGCAATAAATAGGAGTCGAATACGTTTGGAATACAGTATTTAAGGCGATTTAGTTCAAATAACATAAAATAAAAAGCGTACAAATATGAAAATATAAAGAAAAAAAGATATAGTGAAGTGATTAAATTAAAACGAAATGCAAAAAAGGCGTATCTACAAGTGAAGTAAGCGTTTCGAATTAATTATTCTAATATTTTATAAACACTATACTAAATAAGCGACTGATAAACTTAAACTTCGTAAGTAATGAACTTAAATAATCGGTGTAAGGCGAATAAAGGAAAGCGAACATTTAAAAAAAAGGGGGGGGGGGTAAAAAGATATATATATATACGATTCCGGGCGGTTTAAAAGGTTCAGTTCGCGTTTGGTAAGCGGTTCAGATATCGTATTATAGCCGCATTTTTTATTTATAAATGGTATGTGCGTTATATCTTAGCCGCTTTTGTATTTCGTAAGCGATATAACTATTATGTCTTCGTCGCTTCCGAAGTGTATACGCGATTTAAATTCTATATTTTAATCGGATAGGTCTCAATAAAAGGTGTTCAAACTAAGTGGTTTCGGCTTACGTGGCCCATAAAGTAATAGGACGATTTCCAAAAATTATCCGGATACGTTTCAAACGTCAAAATGAATTAATGAATAACGTAACAGGGATTTTAGTAAACAAAACACCAACCGGTTTATAATATTATAATAAAGTTGTTCTTTTTAAAGTAACTCCAGCTTTTATGGTTTTGCTACGCTTCGGGTTTTAAAGGCGTTCCCTCGTAATTCCACACTCCCGTATAGGTTTTGTAAGTTGTATTATCAAAATAAAAATATTTGGAGCCGTTACAATATCCAGAAATAAATATTTAACTTAGGTTTATCTCTTTTTTTCTAAGCTATCTATATTAGACCTCGTCGACTACTAATTAGTATCGATAAGTTCTTCAATACGTTAACATAACAGAAAAGTAATCATAAAGATTAGTATTGTAATAGTAGAGATAAGTTGTTGGAAGGAAAAAAGGTATTCAGAGAGTACTCGTTATTGGTAAGAGGTTATAAACCTCTTATCCAAGCAGTAACACTCTACTATACACTCTGTTTATCTCCCTTCTAGGCAGTGGCACGCTATCATACACTCTGCAAGAATACACCTTACAAAGTGGAATATTACCGTGCACTCTGCAAAGGTTCACTTCGCGGCGTGACCTCTTACTTAATATAGGGATATATGTTAATATCAACAAAAAAATTGTATTTACCAATATCTCAAGCTTTTGGGGAAAAAACTTAACTTTATTATAGACCTGGATCCTAGTGCCGAAAATCAGTTAGTTTAAATATTATAGATCTTTTTACAAGGCTAAGAAGTAAAAAAGTAAAATTCGAAGCTAACTCCCTACAATTGTCACACGATATTCTCGCGAAGTTTTCTGGAAATCATAAACACTTTCATTATTAGGTTCGCTATAGACGCTAGATAAGCCAATAATAAGTACCTTAATTACAACATTCGCTTATAGGATCCCTCAAGTAATAAGTATGGCTTCAATAATACATTTGAATTGAAATAAAGTATATTCGCGTTATCGGAATCTTGAACCGGTAAAATGAAAATTGGCAACGCGTTATAACGGATATTTAATATACAATGAACCTTAATATTTGATAATATATATCACTTCTACATCACGATGAAACGATACGAAAATATATGATTAATGTCGAAAAAAAAACTTTCTTTGTTACCACCGACCCCTAATTTCCGTTTTACCATCTTATATCTTTTAAAAATAGAACCAAAGACTCTGACGATTTTCGTTAGAACCTCGAAAATCATCGTACAATGTTTAAATATATTCGTTATGCTTTCAACACTTTTAGTTACTTGAAAGATCAAAGGTACGATTAATTTAATGGTTTTTATTAAGATTAAGAAGAAGACAAGTATTGTAAGAATCGGAAACATAGCGAAAACCGTTTTCCCGAGCTAAACCGAGATTATTGTCCGTGAAACCGAAACGAACGTCTATTTAAACGACACTGTAGAGATCGTCAATGACATTGTAACACCCCTCTTCGAAATCGTAGCTGTTGATTTAACCGTAATAGCAAAAATAACCCCAATCGTCAACGTGATCAAAATCATCGGTGTAATCTCAATTACAACGTTAATTTTGAAACGAATAATAAATGAACCTCGCATTCTTCTCGAGTATTTCAATGAAATTCTTCTAAATAGTCAGTGAAAACCTCATCGGTAAAGGCTAAAGGTTTCATAGGAAATTTAATAACTTTACCCAATTTCATACTAGGTAGAGAAGTTTATAATTGTTTCTTTACCTTCTTCGACTCGCAAAACCAGTTATTCGTTTACCTGAAGACTTGATGGACTCTTTACTCAATATCCTAGCGAAAAAAAAACCATTGTTTCTCAAAAGCCGATACTCCTATTTGCGATAATATTATCAAGAATTTTTTAGGGTTAAATATCGTAATTATTGGGGATATTAATAATACAACTGCAATATTGATAAAATTATATCAACAATTACAAATCACCGTTCGTAACGGAATAAATATAGCCGACAAATCCGAAAGTATTATGATATATCTCGACAATAACGTAAGACAAAACTTGGTAAACATTTACGTCCTTAAAACCACTTTTCAAATTCCTTTAAGTTTAAAGTAATTTTCGAAAAGCATGAAACTTTTTCCGTTATTTTCAAATCTCCAATTTAATTTATTTATAAAGTCAAATAAACATTTTAAACTCCGAGTTATAAAGTCAATAGTACTTTAGGATTATTAAGTAAAACAACTAAAGATTTGATTATTAACAAGTTAAAATATAATACATTTCTTATGAATAATCAGTTCAAGCTTTGTAAAACCGACGTTTATATATCGGGAAACGTAATCTCTTTTCAAAATATAAAGTTTGACGTAGCTTTCACCATTAACAAAACTACTTTCAAACCAACAATAAACAAAGTAAAGTTTTGAGCCACGGTAACTATACATGTAAGCCAAACAATTTAAGCACCCATAAAATATGTTAATCTTCCCAAAAGACGATTTTTCCTGTTTTTTTCTTAATAACCCGTCGCTTTAAATTCTGTTACAAATTTCGTTTCACTATATATGATTTAATTATATGGCACAACCCAAAATTTTGGAAATTTTCCAAACGTAATAGATTAGTCGTAATAATCGAATGTAAAAATTCGATATACTTTTCAACCGAATACAACAAAGCTTCTTAAATGTTGATTGAAACTAATGAATTAGCCACAAACTCTTCGTTAATAACGCAGACTTTCCAAGTTGTTTTAAGTTATAAAATATTAAAGTTTATAAAGTCTGGAATGCTGAACATTGAAATACTACTTCCTACGTTAAAAGCTAAATTTAACTAAAATCTTTATATAATTTATACAGTTTTTACACTACCTATAAGCTTTTATTAGGTTACAATATATCCAAAGATGCTACTCCATCAACCAACGTCATCGTTTACCTATTATCAACTAAACATAATTTCAATGATGTCAAACTAGATAATATTTTTCCCAATATCTTACTTTATTGATTCGATATCGAAACTCCTAAAAACGTACCCATAATTTGAACTTGTAAAGATAGTTATATAAAGGTCGTCGAAAGAAAGATCCTTACAACTTGAATGAATTTATAAACAATTTCCTAATATACAAGGATATATTATAAATTAAGAGTCTCAAAAAAATCGAAAAATCAAGATGCCTTCTTAAAAAGGTTAATAGTATATCGAAGTAAAATATCACTTCTATCTACTTTCGAAACGTAATAAACAGTTGTTCAACAAATAATTCAAGAAACCCTTAGAACAAAATGGATAACATACTCTAGTAAAATTTCACTTTTTGCCTTTCTAATCCTCGTTATCTTACTTTCTATTCATAATAGCCCAAAACCATATTATAGTAGATCTAAAAACACTAAAAAATAGAATATTCCAGAATACTACCTTTTATCGCTTTTAAGTCAAATTATCGAATATTTACATAAAAAGAAGTAGAATTTTATAGTAAATGTTATAAAATTCCCTTTTAAACTATTCATTCACTCAAGTTACCATAATCGCTTTATTATAAATAGATATCGATGGTAAAACGATTTAGGATAAATCGTACAGAATTTGAGAATTCACTATCGTTTACACAAAAATGCATAAATCGAACACTTGAGTTATTTCAGGAATTATACAAAACATTTATGGGCACAATGATCATATTTTCAAATATATCCAATAAATACCACGCTTATTCCAAACAGATATTCCTCTTGTTCTCGCGAAAAAGGCTTATCTTTGTCTTCCGACAAATACTACATTAAATTTCAATCTGTAAAATTAGTCAATTTCCATATTGATGATCTCAATCTACTCACCACGCAGGAATATAATTAAGGCTTTCGTAAATTGTTATTCCCGACAAACGTTGAAAAACTAAAAAACTATTTAAAAACAACATAATTTCTTAAAATCAGGATACCCTACTTCGTTTCATTATCTAATACCTTTTAAACTTTTAAGACCGATTTACTCACCCAAAGCCGCCATAAAAAACGATTTAAAGTCAGAAATGGTGGTAAACTACAACATTTTACGTAATCCAAGGAAATTATTTCAATTCATAAATAACAATATTATTTTTATCAGCTTCAGAAAATCTTATTCAAACGCCTACGTCTATATTATCCTAAACCTAATATCACCTTGTTAATGCAAATAATAATAAAACTTTAAACGAATTTTTAAAGTAACACTTTTCTAATTCAAAAAATGTATTTATACTTTTGGTCATTACATTCTAATTATAAGAATTAAGCCCATTTTATTCTTAAACAGATATTTTACTAAAGCTGTTGGTAGGACTTTAGACGTTGCAACGTTTTTGATTTGATTGGTCGAAGTAACAGTAGTATTGCTTGGTGAAGTGATAGATGTATTGTTTTAGGTTTGGCTGACCGTTAGCTGGTCTTCACAGGAATTTGTATGGTCAATTGCTTGGCAGGTGCCCTAATGTATAGTGGGCTTATATTGTATTTGAGTTATAACCAATACAGTACGCCCATTGAAAACAATACACTCAACTTGTAGTTAGTATAGTCAAATTTACTATAAGTAAAGTCAACCTAATTTACTACAATTACTACTATTATAACACTTGCGGCTTTTTGTTTTGTATGCGTATGCCAGTGTAGTTGATCAAAATTTTCCCGTTACAGTCGAATTGCATCCTTGCTATCTGGACGAGCCCCTGTCAATTCCAGTTAACTTTCATTTTCAAATTAACCCTAATTACCTTTAATTACCCTATGGCTCGAAGTCAAGGCTTTATCAACTCCTATATATAAGTTTTTTTTTATAGACTTAAGGTTATTGTCTACTGTCGCTATTATCCTTTTTAACCTAGGTGGATTAAGTCATCTATTATATTAGTTCATCTATATAGTTTTACTAAATTATTATTGCCCTTGCTACCCCTTTATTATTTCAATCACTACCAATACTGTTAATCATCATCTTAAATAACATAGGCGAGACTATCTTCTAATATTTCTTAATCTACGTAGGTTAATCAACTTACAGCTTATCTTAATTTTACTGTGATATTTAAAGAAATTGATATCCTCTAGTTATTTTTCAATTTTCTAGTATATTTTTTCCGCTGGTACGTGACCTGGCCTTACTAGCTTTCTTGTTAACGTAGCCCTAGATATTCATAGTTAGCTTATTGCTGTTTACAAGCCATTCCAGGGCTTTATTCAACTATACCTTCATCAAAGCGTTAGGAAGATTATCTTTTATATCGATTTATTGGAACTCCCCGACTTCCCTGCTTTGGTAGACCTAGTAAAGTGCCATTAAGTCGATTATTTGGCGTTTTTCACTGGTGGTTCTGAACTTTAAAAGGCATAAGAATGGTCATTCCGAGTCTATATAAATTATCACCCGAATAGAGGAAATCTTGAGTTACCTGGTAATAACCTTAAGGGTTTCTTATAAATCTATGACTATATTCAAGCCAATTATTATAATGTAAGCTTATAAAGCTGGTATACTTCGTATGATCCTGCTAAATTTAACGGAGGTCCAATTAATTAGGTTGCTGATAATGTTAAACTGATTTTCCTGCCAGGTTTTATTGACGAGAGTTATTGGGAAGCCGAGTTATAAAGATAGGTCGGTGTTGTTCGCAAATGAACCGTCTGTAAAAATTATTAATTTAGCTTTCAACAAGTTAATCGGAACTATATAAATCTTTCGCTTCAAGTTCGTATTTGTTACTCGAACCTTTTATTTAGCCGGTTAAAGTCTTCATTCATTGGGTGTTATATCTGTGCTGCGATCCATAGGTTGTAACATCATTTTAGTTAATATAAGCTAATGACATAGCTACCAAAGGTACATTGTTTTAAGTAAAGTTGAGGCGTAGCTAGGTCATTCTTATTAATTGCAGATAAATTAGCCTCTTAGCCCTTGTGGCAAAACCCAAGGCTAATATAAACACCAAATATAGGAATTGACGATTCGTTAAAATTAAGCTAGTTATATTTCGCTGAAGTCGAAACCGGTTTTCAATTTGAAAACTAAAAAATCTTTAATCGCTTGTTATTATGATGCCACAAAGCTATTAGGTTCGACGAAGAGGATATCTTCGGTTTATATACCTATTGAGCTGAAATACTTCTTTTACGTTATTAGTAAGTATGTGTGGTAGATTGAAAACTTTATGCCTAGTCGCAACTTAAAGTGCGACTAATAGAGTAAAGCCTAATGGAATTTGGTTTTCCCTAGTCCGTATAGTAACTTAATATACCGTATTATCATCTTTGGTGGATGAGTAGTACATAGTCCCTATAGTAACTTTAGTAAAACGATCCGTTGTAAATATGGCGTAATTACGTGTATATTTACATTATATTTCAGCTATTAAGTGTAAATTTTCCTTTTTTTCAACTAGTAAACTTTCTGCTCAAATAAATATTAAACGTTAACTCATATTCTCAATTATTGATTACTATGTAAGGATTTAAATTTTTCTTTTCTATGTCTATCTTTAAACGATTAAATGTTATGTTTCGTACAGCTGTCACATGGTTTTACCTTTAACCTTATATATAATCCTAGACTTAAGGATCGTGATATTCATGTTTTGGAGATTAATGTCAGTTTTAGGCACGAATTGTATTACTTTTCGAGTTGGGAGACCGTTAATATCAAACCTTAACAATTTTTTTAAAGGATTTTCCGGAGGTTTTAATAATATTTTGTGCCCGGAGATATATTATCAAGTATGTATCGTCTTTTTTTGTGTTTAGCTTAGTAGTATTCTATATACGACCTAGTATTTGTTTCTTTTTTTTAACGTTCCTCTTTTTCGGTGGTTATCTACGCCGACAGCGTTTTATCAGTTTGTCGATAATTTGTTTAGAAGGGTTATATTAAATTAGTCGTTTTGCTTATAAGTTTTTATAGTTTATCGCCCAATATAGGGCTTGACCTACGTAGTACAGAATGTTGCAGATCCGTTAACAGTTTTAATAATTACTTAAAAGTTAGTGATACTTAAGGTTTTGTATGTCTAGCTCCCGCTACACAAAAACTTTACTTCGTAACGGAAAAACAAGTATGTCGACTATCTTGGGGTTGTTTATAGTATCAAGGGCGTTATTAACGTAACGCTGTACCAATTCCTTCTGTAATTTCTTTAGTGTTTTGCCATAAGCCATTGCTTTTTTTTGGTACTTGCTAATGACAGAGATTCACATATTATTCGTAGGTACTTTTTAAAGACTAGTAACGTTGGTAATAAGTCGTTAGTGCTTACAGTATCATTTTGACCTTTTACCGTTATTCGAAGGCATGCCCTTTAGTTGGTAAAGCTTTCAATTTCCAACGTTAGGATGTTATACGTTCGGATAAGTAGTGCGAGTACCCTTTTAACCTTTTTAATTCTTTAGTAGGCCTTTATAGGCACCTATTTATACTGGATCCTAATTATTTTAGCGGTTTCCTGGAATTTCTCCGCCATAAAGTTGGTACCAGTATCGTAAACAACAACATTAGGTGGGCCGAAATACGTGTTGATTTATATGATCTTCAGCGTTTACCAAATAATTCTTTACTGATAGGGACTTTATAAACTTAGCTCTGTAAAAAGAAGTTACGAAGTTAACAATGTAAAGAATAAACTTGTTGTCGGGGTAAAATGCATTGATAGAAACCTTGTAGTAAAAGTTCTTATCGTATTTTAGTGTAAACTTAAAATTGGGGGGGGCTTGCGTATACGTTTAGAAGTAATGGCAAAGCTTTGCGATAAATTTTAAAATACAGTATTTCATATTTTTCATATTGGGTGGACTTAAAAACTTTGTATAACCTGTTAAAGATAGGGTAATTGAAGAGATAGTATAAATAACGTATCTTAAACTTTGTTAAGTTTAATATCATTTCTTTTAAACATTGAAGATAGAACCATACATGCCCTTAATTAAAATAGGGATGAAATATTTAGCCGTTTTTCACGAGCTTATCAATGTTTATATTAAAGTTGAAGCCGATAGTTCTTATATTCTTTAAATAAAAAAAGTAAAGTAGTATAGATCTTAATGATATAGAAATGAATTGATTCAATAATAGTTTGAAATACCGTTATCTGTAGTAACGATAGTTGTTTATCTCAGTCTCAGTCGACTTTTGCTTTGGCAGCATTTTATAGATTAATTTCGGTAAGAGTATTTTTTTCCTTGCATAACGCAACGTTTTACGAATAGCTTCTTATTGAGTATCTCATTGCCCCTGTATTTGGCATAATACCTTAAAACGTGTGGTATGCGTAACGATTACGAAGGTTGAAGGTATGTAAGGGGTTAAGGGTTTGGTTAGGGTGAAGGTAAGGGTTTTCACGACTTAAAAGATATAGGAAGGCGTGGTCTGCTAGTTACTAGGCCACACCAGAAGCAATATCTTTATGTTATTTAATTTGTTCAGGGGTATTGTCGTCGTTAATAGTATTTTTCCCTTTGAATTTAACGATATAGATTAAGTAATGGTACTCTGAAGTATTCGAATATTAGATATAATATATTACGTATTTATTGTTATGTTTGATCGAGGGGTTGCGATTTAACTAATAGCTGAAATTATTATAAATATAATTTCAATTTGTCAATATTACAACGATAGTTTTTGTGGTTAGTATACTTAAACTATGCCCTTGTTAATGATAAGATGGCTATGGCTTTTAGTCCGAGGACATTGGAATGGATGTTAAACGTTCAAGGCGATTACAGTTATATTTGTAATCAAAGTAATGTATTAGCACGCGGTTTTCTTTCTTTACTTTTCGGAAGTTAATTTTTTAGGGGTATATACTACGCAAATTTAGTATACTCGTTATTGAGGTCGTAATCCAGGAACTTAATTAGTTAAAAACGCGTTCAAAATTGTTATTTAGGCGTTGTAAGGCGTATTTAATCCTTTTAACATGCGTAAGCGTTCCTTAAACTTGTTCGCAAAGTATAGATTAATGATCTTAAGCCTTTCTATTGCTTCTGAATATAATATAATCTGATTACGTATTTCATTTAAAATATTGATTGATATTTCCTCCTCTTTTTTTGTTATTCTTGTAGTTGACCTTGTAGTAGCCTAATCCTTATAATATTACATAAGGTGGATATCGTATATAGAGTATCTTTTTATATTATCTTAGATTTTTTGAAAGGTTGTTTTTTGTATTAGGAGGTTAGGTAATAGTCTTTGGCGTGTATTGTAAGGATTCCTGGAAATAGCGAGTGATAACTGGAAAGAGAGACTTTTATTTACTCGCAAATATTTAAAAAAGGTATTATTTTTGTATTAAAAAGGTTACAAAGCTCTTTATTATACTGTTTTACGTTATTTCAAATTTTTGAGAAGTTTGTAAAAGGCTTAAAGTAATATTAACCATTTTTGACAGGTTTTGAAAATCGTTACGATAGTCTTTTTAATTATCGTTAGTATTTCCTGACACTTTAAGCTTTAAAGCCTTCGAATCGTGGTACTAAAAGTAATTTCCCGTCGTTTAACCCGAGAGAAAAAGTTCTATAGTAGGGATTATGGTGGGCTTGCGTATATAGTTATACTTATCATAGGAAGCTTTTTAAGATATTTGGAGATTTAGAGTAAAGGGTGAAAGGGTAATAGGGGTTTGGTCGTAAAGGGTATTTTAAAAGACTTAATTAATTTGCTCAATTAACCGTATAGTGGCGACGTCAATACTTTTAACCATGTTAATAGCTGTTACTTTACGAGATTTTCCGTCGCTAAGAGTTTACTTTACCTTGTTACGTGGAAGAGTTGGATGGATGAACAGGTTAACGGATTCTTTATCGTCATCGTATAAAGAGGCATAAATTAGCTAGGGGTGAAGGGGAGGTCCTTGGGAACACGTGTAAAGGAATTAAGGTTTTTCAACATCTTTTCTCTTAAGACGTGGGTTTCAAGGGCATTTTGTAAGTTGGGCTAATTCTAAGAGGGGTTTTCCAGCTTGTTGGGGGTCTTTTCAGGTACGTATACCCCTCGGCGTTCGAGTTTTGCCTTTAACTTGGACATAATATTCTTTTTAATTTTCTTTCACATATTTATCATCCAGTACTAGAAGAACTTACGGTATTTACGAAAGGTACATTCGTTGCGTTCAAGTTCTTTGCCGCCGTTTTGTTTTATAATAAAGTGGATGACAAAGTTAACTAGGTGACTTTTGGTTTAATTTTTATCAACATTTAGCTTTTCAAAGTTTTCATCGCATTATTTTGAAAAAAAGGAATCTGAAGGATTTAATACCTTTCTATACTTGTTGGGTAGGTGTTATTTTGGGGTTTTGGCTCACGAAAAACTTGGTTGGCGAGGGACTTGGTGATTCGGGGACGTGGGAATTCAGTTTATAGCGTAAAGTCACACTACGTGGAGTGTTTTTTTTTTTTTTTTTTTTTTTTTTTTTTTTTTTGCGCTATTTAGTGATTTTCGGTAGTTCTGCTTGAAGTAGCGATCTTAACGATTCAGTTGGTATAAAGGAAGAGAAAAAGAGTGAAGTAGTGGTAAATCTAAAAATGTAAAGGGTAAGGTCGAAAGACGTTTGTTTTTGTTGGTAAAGGTCGAAAGTTATTTGTTATTTGGCTGTGAGACTTGGTTGTTTTTGTAGTAGTTACACCCGTAGTAATACTGACTTATTTGGTTGCTAATTTGTAGATTTGAGACTTTTAACGGTCAATCTCAACGCTTTTTAAAAAGTATTTGGTCGAGATTTCTTGGTGTTTTGAATAGCGATACCGTTGCTACAATTAGACTGCCGTAGAGACTGGTGTTGTCACAAGGTCTTCTTTACTTACTGCCGTAGAGACTGACACAGTAGTAAATTCTTTTTGTAAGAATCTTTCCTTCACGTTAGCCATTGTTTAACGTAAAGCGTAAATGCAAAGTAGCCTTTTCTTTTACTTAGCTTGTCTTTATTAACATAATAAGCACTGATTAGTGTTCGTAGGACTTTGAACGTTGCAACTTTATCGATTAGATTGGTCAAAGTAACATCAATATTGCATGGTAAGGTGGTGGATGAATTGTCCTAGGTTTGTCAAACTACTTGCTAGTCTACATAGTAATTTGTATGGCCAATTAATTGGCCCGTGACCTAATGTGAAGTGGGCGCATACTGTGCTTGAGTTATAGCCAATACAGTAGGCCCACACAAAACAATACATTCAACTTGCAGTCAGTATAGTTAACTTTACTGTAAGTAAAGTTGACCTACTGCACTACAATTACTACTATTCTAACAAAAGCCAAATTAAATTATAATCCTTCAAAGCTTAAGGAAATATTCCTCGTATAGGCTTATAATCGTCTTCCAACTACTCTTATGAACAAAACGTATCCAATTATAATTCTATAGAATCATAATTTACTTAAGGGAATAGTGAGTTAGATTTAACTAAATACAACTTCTACGAATAAAACAAGTAAAAGATTAATCAATGCTTCTATTTACATTAATTCTAACAATTTTGATGTTATTCATCTCCCTGTACACTTAAATGTTATTTCTAATGCGTTATCAAAACTACTGAAGCCTAGAAATGAGAAAGTTCGGATACAAAAAACTCTTCCTGTCTTAAAACGGATATTCGACGACTATTTAGTAATTTCTAATAAATCACATCTTATTATATACTTAGTTTCGGCTAAAACCAATATGTCCAACGTTTTAATGCTACGTTTTTCATCAGAATATTATATTAATCTCGTATTAGAATTCATTTTACGTAAAATAAAATGAAATAATAAAAAAGAAAATGCTTTTTCAATATGAAAACTCGGTTATCCTTTAAAACTTGTGGATATATTACTTCATTACCTATATTTAATTTGTTACAAACACTTGATTTTACCTTTAATTATCATTGAGTAATTTCTCGTAAATACTAATGATAATCGCTATTATCATCGGTTTTAAAGCATATTAACAACATTAAATAAACTTGATTTTCCTACTAAATTGAAATTCTTAATGTTTTCTTTCGAAATTACCGGTAATTGAATCAATAACAAAAAACCTGAACACCCTATTAATTAACTTGAAACAACTTAAACTATCAAAAACCCGATATTCATTATTTATATATATTTTATTTTGGGTTTCTCCGCAATTACTTTTTATTGATCATTACAAAGTATACTTATTTGGAAGTAATTTCATACTATTAAACAGTTTCAAACCTTCTAGAAACAAGTTTCCTATTAAGATATGCTTCCTATATTGTTATGAAATTGGATTCTATTTTCGGAAGATAATTATTAGTCTTTGATTAACCCTTAACGCGACACATTATTTCCCATTGCCATCTTCAATTCTTATTGACATTTTGATAAATTTTCTAAAAGGGTTTTCATACAAATTTAATCATAATAATGGTTTACCATTCTTAGGTAAAAAGTTAATTCGAAGGAAACATTGATTAATAAAACTTGTTTTAAAATGATATATAACTAACTATTCAAATCAATTATGAATTGATCATATTTCCACCTTAGAATTACATCTTCATACCGATTATTTTAGAACTTTGAATGTTAGTCCTTTTAAATTGTTATTAAGATTAAAACTTTGTTCACCCGTTACCTGTTCAATTCCCAATATAACACGCTAACATACCGATATTCTATTGATTTTTAACCGTTGAAAACTCCCATTTACGAGTTTACTAACGCGTACGAAGAGTGGTTCGTGGCTCATTTAGTATAATACGCAACGCTCATTACTCTCGCTAGCTTATGTATTAAAATTAAAAACCTGTAAAACAAAAGCTAGCGAGTAAAGGAAAAGGGAAATAAGAAAAGTTAATAGTTGGTAACATGGTTATATAGTTGTAGCTTCTCGTTAATAACTTATTTTAATTGTTTTACTGTAATTAATTAGTTCAATACCAAGTATAATATCAGCTTATAGCTACCATTGATTATTCTATATATACTTACAAACGTATAGTAGTATTTCGGTCTGTATTTAAAGGTAAAAACTAAGGTCAAGGTAGGAATCTACCAAAGCATAACAAAAAGTACTCATGAGAAAAATAACTCATGAGAAGAGAAGGCGCACTCATGAGTAGGCTGTAATGATCACACTAAATACCCGTGAGTAAATAGAAGGTGTCAGAGGGTTTATGTTAGCAGTAAGGTAGCAGAGGTAACAAAGGTGCAATATCAAGAAGATGTGTGTTCGTGCTGTAGGATGATCATTAGCCGTTAGGCTATTCAGATATGTAGACTGAATACTTAGATTGACAACTGAAGAGCTATRAAGGAAATACTATCTATGTGGTGCTGTCCGTGTCCTTATATCCTATGGCCTTCATACCATCTTCAGTACTGAAGCTCACCGGTGCTTACTGAGGCTCACCGGTGCTTACTGAGGCTCAGTGAGCACTTGTGATCTAGATAACCCTAACCCTGGAGGGTTGCCTAGTCTGTTGCTGATAAAGAGATGTTCTCTGCCTGATGTGTTGGACTTCAGGCTCTCGGTAGCTCAGCTGCATGCTGGCCTGTTTCCTAACCCGCCAACGTGCTTGTGTCATAGCAGTTTACTAATTAACAATTCAAATATTGTTTCTCGAAATTAACGATGATTTAAAAAGTTACTTTGAATACAATATCCATTTATTTCTATACCACATAACTGAAATTATTACTAAGTTCTTATACTTAATAAAATATAAAAAAGGGTTGAAAACGAAAGGAAAAAAAACTTTGTAATCAAATGCCTAATGGTCTAATGCTTTGCTAATGGGTAATAGGGAATATAAAAGCTAGAAAGGACATATTACGCTAGAAAATTCTCCAGGATGTTACGGGGTATAAGAATTTTGACTACGCTTTATAGTGTTTCAAAATTACCTATAAAAGCTTTTTTTTAGCTTATTACGTTTCCCGCTTACGACTATAATATTACGGGTGCTAAGCTCAGCTGATATGTACTACTAAGTTCTTAACTTTGTTAATTAGGAAGACAATAAGAATTTCGCGTTTATCTAAAATATTTATCGTAAGTGACGCAAACCTGGCTAGGTGAAAACCTTGGATTAGAAACGTGAACGGGAACGCACGTAAGAAAAAGAATACGATAAAGTATATCTAAATCAGTTGCGAAAGGCTTTTTTATTAAAGAATCATTGAAGGGTACTAGATTTTAAATAAATGAAACTACTGATTAACACGTTAAACTGGTATCAAATACCAATATAAACAAGTAATATATAATATTTCGTACTGTCACAGGTTGGTGCCTGCGCTAGTGGTCACTAAAGATCTATCTCTGGCGGTTGCCATTCTTCTTCGATGCTTTGGAACCGCTGAAGAGCATGCTCTAACACCTGTCACGTGACTGGGCCACTCCTTTTTTATAGTTTGTAATATCTCCTTAACAGAGGATTCTTCTCCCTTCTCTTTATCAAAGATTATAAATAGTATCCAACCGCCCTAAGCGATAGCTTTGGCTTAGTCCTTTTATTTATAATCCTCGATCTGTTTCTCCGATGGTATTTTAGTTGCTTTTAAGTGGCTATAACTTCAAGTTATATCCGCTGACTTTTCGAACCTATATCAAAAACTTTTGAAATAATTCCTCAACGCGCGTATTAAGGACCAACTTTAAGGTGTTTCAACGAAGTAACACCATTATTTGATTGATTAATACGAATAATGAATGGAGACTTTCAGTACGAAGCTCGTTGAGTAGAATTGAGCTGTTAGTAAGTACATTTTATGTATAAATAACATAACACTGAAGTATTGGCCAAGATAATGAATATTATTCAGTAATATAAAGTTGCCGGTTCGCTTATGTTTTCGAAGAAATCCCCCCTTTCAAAGGTTCCTTCTTTTACGTTACCTGTAAATGAAGTAATTACCGCGTCATTTCCTATCAGAAATTGCATCGAAGATAACGACGACCCGGACTCCTCCAACTCCGATTACGATATTAACGGCCTATCCAATAACTCCAGCTGTTGATGAATTAAATGTAAGAATTTCAATTAACCGGTAAAAATTTTCGAAGTTGAGTAACGTTTATAAATATAAAAGGTTACAATATTACGTAAATTACTCAGGAATTGAAAGTTAATCGGTATACAAATTACATTCATGTTATTTCCAAATGATTTGAGGGTTTTAAAAAGACTGTTATAGAAAGTAATTATGTTCCCAGTAGCGACGGCGGTAATAAAAACCTCTTCATTTTTATAGTAATTATTTGCGTGTATTACTACGACCCGAAAGCGGTAGAATTCGTTATCGACCCGTTTATGAGTTTAAAATAAAAAGTTCGCGAACGGTTTTACATTTCTTTCTTTTTTTATATATTTAGGCGATCTTGTTGGCTTAATTTGATAGTATAGCTTGGAAATCTATTGTTAAACTCGTTTTTTACAAGGGTTCATTAACAATATACTCCTTAACGCGTTTTTTTTCGATATACCCGCGGATTATAACGTGTAGGTTGTTTGTATTTCGTTTATTAACAGATGTCTTTATAAATTTCGTATTCGATATAATAGCGTTAATTATGTTGGTAATGTTGGTATCAGAAGTATTATTTATATAGGCAATGGTAATGGTAACAAGTCCGTTTACGATAGTTAGAGAGATGTTATTATAACCCGAATAAACACTTTTTGAACTAGTACTTAATTTAGTATTACATATGTTAATTATTCGGAACTTTCCTGTCGTAAAAACCTTGGTTTATGCATGAAATACGGTGTCAATAACTATCGTATTCGTACCTACCTATTGGATTTCATGTAGCGCCCGAGTAACTTTAGTATTAAGGCTCATATGAGCATTTACTTTACCTTTGAAATGATTTTATTGACCTTGAGGAAGGAAAACGTAAATTTTATATATAGTTTTGTATATGAGTTGAACGAATTTGGATTGAACTTGATAGCTTTCCTATTTCCTTTAAATATCTTCCTGTTTATCGTAAATTTATTTTATAATTCATGTAGTTTGTTAACAATTTAGTAAGTATAGGTTTTGATAGTTATAACGACATGAATAAGTCATTTATCCCTCGATTAAAGTAATTGCGTATTTTTATCACACCTGGTTTAGTCAACAAAGTTACCTACTATATATATGGGATAGACTTACAGTTAATTATTTTATAATTTATTTAAACGTTTCCTTTGATTAATATGGGTATCAAATTTAGGCCTATATTATTTCCTATTTATAATACAATATTATTTTAGGTTAATTTTACATGAAGTGTAAATAGGTGATTTACGCCTTTTCGGAGTATATATTTCTTTTGGGATATTGGGGTAACCATCACGTATGTGATTGGGGTTTCTAGTTGGTATGAAAGAAACTTAAAGGAGTCGGAGCTGCCTATCTTTATAATACATTCCGTAAAGCGCCGAAAGATCAAGTTGTTATTATGTAATTGACTACCGTTTCCGGCTAAAATATCAATTAAACCTTTACCCTCAAGTTACATGTTTCCGTTAATAATAAATTTTTCAATACTTTTAAAGAGTTCGCATCTTGGTTCGATAAGTCCTTATGAGATAAACTACCTTATTACCACTTCAAAGCTACTTACGAAATGAATATTTAAAATGATAATTAAGTCCACCTTTTGGAAGTTCCTTAGGGAATGTTATATATTATGTTACGGGATGAGTTCCTAATGATGCGGAAGATAATAGCCAAGTTGTTAAACCAAGGTTATATTTATGGAAGTGGATTTTTAACGGTTGTTTCCCTACTTTGTGTTAAAAATTTGGAGGTAACTTTCGTTTTGGTATTGAGTATTGTATATTTATCGTTATCACGAAAACCGAACATTATCCCCTTTATCAAATGAAAAAGACTTTTGTAAATATTTTACGAAGTAAGTGGTTAACGAAACTTAATGTTAAAGTTGCCTTTTATAAGCCACGTATTAAAAAAACCGAGAAATGAAACATTGCATCCCGTATACGTTTTAGACTTTTTAAATAACTAGTAACCATTTTCGGCCTTTTAGATACACTGGTTACATTTTAATGACATATTAATAATTTATTACACCTAAATTCTGTTACCTTGCCAACATTTTAGTATATTCAAATAGTAGTTTTAACGATTTCAAAGTTAAGGTTAAATAGGTACCAAGCGCCCTAAACGTCGCTGGTTTGAACCTTGCAATTTCTATATGTGAGTTCGGCGTTTAAAAATGAATTATTGGGGATTCGTTATTGAAGTAAAAATCGAAATACGTAAATACCCGGAAAAGTTACTTGTTATCCGATAATAGGCAGTGTTCACGTTTATATTAAGGATACGACGTTCATTCAGCTTCATTAACCTTCATTGGTAATTCATTGGTAATTATGTCATTACCGTCCTTCTTTTAATTCTTTTAATTAAAAAAGACGTTGTTTTCTGTTGAGGGTCTAAGGAAAAAGTTATTTTCAAATGGTTCAAGCTTTTCTTTTTCTCTGAATTAGTTTTTTTTTTGGTAGGATCATAACCTGGGAACCTTTTTGAAAGCCTAGTATATCGATTGTACTTTAAGGGTCTATTTACTTTAACAAGACGATTACGATATTTTACGATTACTAGCATATTACTTGTGTGGTTCATTATTTGTTGAACACAATTATGACATATATAACAAGCAATTACTAGGGGTTATAAGTTATTTGAAAGTATGTAACGCGGAGTTTCGAGGTACGGTCCGCCCGTTTACTATCTTTACGGATTACATAAATTTGAAATACTTTATAATTACCCGACGACTTTCCGAACGATGAATTTAATAATCCAAACAATTTTTTTAACCGTTTTAATCCAAGTTATAAAGTAGAAGCGATGTATATACGGCTTAATGTATTATCTCAATGAAACCAGGATATTTAAATGGCTTTTCTGACACCTGTCCTTTAATCATGAACTACAACTCACACCTTGAATGCGTTTTTTTAAAAACTGTTCCCGCGTAAATTCGACTTCCGGCTTACTATGGTTAGTGAATCTATTCCAAAGGATTATAAAACCTTTACTCACTTCGACTTTTATAATAATTATGATGTCTTTATTATCTGAGACGTTATTTACCTCCGTTTAATTCGCATGGTACGTATGGGAGACCGGAGATTTCCTATCGATATTCGTATTAATGACGACCAAATATTTAAGGTTTTCATTTCCAAATCTTTGGTAAACGCCGATAGTATTTTGTGGTTTTGTAACTGTATTTGAGTATTTACTTATAAACCGCGTACTAAGGCGTTAATTCAATTTATATACGATCTTATCTTTACGATTTACTAGATTAGCAACGTTACCATCATCATTCTATGTAGAATGTATTTTAACCCGGGTTATACCGTACGCTCCGACGTTTTTATCCAAATAAAAATATTCATAAGCAAATAAATTATTATCTATATTATTAAAAAAAGACTTTTCAAACGTTTATCAGTTTCTAAGCGACTTGCAAACGAGTTTTTGGTAGACTTAGTAGTCGATTTCCCTGATAAACAAACTAATAATCTATGTTACTTTATATTAATTTCGGATCGTTAAAGTAAAGCTATTATTTTGAAAGTAATCGATATTATAAATACCGAAACTATTGGAATAGTATTACATGCAGTGAACTAGGTCAACTTCACTTACAGTGAAGTTGACTGTACTGCAAGTGTATTGCTTTGTGCAGACTTATCGCATTGGGTGTAAGTTGAGTGCAGTACACTGCACTTCACTCTAGGGCATGGGCCAAGCAATTGGCCATACAAATTAAAGTGCTGACCGGCTAGCGTTCTGCCAAACCTAGAATAATACATATACCACTTGAACAATATAATACTACTGTTACTTCTACCACGATTTGAATCGACAATGTGACAACGATATGAAGATCAGCGAACACTAATCAGTGCTTATTAGGTTAAGCACAAATAAGGTAAGTAAAAAAAGAGCTACTTTCCGGTTACGCTTTACCTTAACAACGGTGGCTAGGCTACAGAAATGATTCGTGAGAAAGGCTTTTATTAATACTACGCCAGTCCCCAACGGCAGGAAAACAGAAAATAATTTTGGGTTGCGTCAGTCCCCAACGGCAATTTGGAAGTAAGAGACGGTATTTCTATTGAAAAACACCAAGAAATCTCTATTAACCTTTCTTGAAAACGTTAAGACTAACTATCAAAAGATTTAAAGTTCGGCAAGATGGCAAACAACTAAGTTAATACTACTATGGGTATCACTACTATAAGAAAAACGACAAAGTTCATACATTAAACAACCTCTACTAACAACAAACAATATATGATCTTACCCTTTACACTAAACCTTTACCCATAATTTAATATTTTTACTCCTCTACGCCAAATTGATCGTCAAGTTCGCTGTCCTAAGCGAAAATATCAAAAACCGCCAAGGAGCGCCAAAAAAACCACGTCATGCGAAGTTTCGTAAAAACACCAAGTCCCTACACCTAAAGATCACCAAGTCCATCGTCCTATATGTCTTACGTGAACAAGCCCGTTAAGATGGCTACTGAGAGCACCCACTTTAAAGTTATCACCGAACATGTTAGCAAAAAAGTAATTAAGGCTCTCGGTCACCTTTTAATCAAGTCTTATAATCACGGTCTTTAGGGACGGCATATTGATAAAGAATTAAACGAACATTAATTAACTAACTTTATAGGCTATTACAAAGCTAAGTACAACAATAGTAACCTTAACCCTAACCATAATTTTACCAAATATCGTGATCTTTTTAACGACTTGACAATTAACATGTGAAAATCAATTTAAAAAAAGGCTTAAGACGAAGTTTAAGTTTAAACTGGAGTAGCGAAGGATTTACGTTTATGTATAGGGCGCCATAACGCTAGCACAAGCTCTATTTAACTTGGCTCAACTTAAAGAATGCCTTTAAGACCTACAGCCTAAAGGAAAGGGAATTGAGAAACCCCACCACCCCCACACGCGATCTAGGAGACCTCCCCTTTACTCTGAGATAAGTTAAGCCTTTCAATGTGCTAGCAACAAGAAACCTGTTAACCTACACGGTAGTTTAATACCTCCACGTGATAACATTGAGTACGCCCTCAGCGGAGGCAGAGAGCGTGAAGCAAAGGCCGATAACGCGGCAAGAGGTATTGACATTAGCTCTTTACACTAGTTAATTAAACAAGATCATCAGGCTTTACAAAATCCTTAAGTGCACATTCCCCCTTAGAAATTCCATCGATAGGCCTCTTAAAACCCTTCTCTATTTAGGTATGCCTATACGCGAAAGCTTACCATAGGTTCTACTTTAGGACTTCACTCCTCGGGTTAAGCGACGGGTAATTACCTTTAACACTATGTCTCGGAATCCCTAAAGCTTAAACTGCTGGAAAAAATTATTGAAAGCTATGATAAATATCGCGATTTTCCCTTAAAGAATTTCAAACTAGTCAACGTTAATTATAAGTTACCTACTGACCTCGTTAAAATCTGGAACGACGTAAAAAAGTACAACGGGAAGCTCTATAACCTTTTCGACATTAAGATAACACCCTTTTTAAATATCTGTAAGTGGATGGAGGTTTATTCTTTAGGTTTTTACTTACTATTTCCCGAAATCCTCATAAGGCACACCAGGGATAACTACCTAACCTTTCATACTAAAGCTACTACATTTCGCGAAATTTACGATGATATAAAAGACCACTTCAAAAACAATATCCACCTTACTCAATATCATACCAACTGAGCTACAACGCGGTAGACTATAATAATAGCTAAGAAAAAATAGGAGGAAATACTAATGGACGTTTTTAATCAGATATTTAATAAGTTAATATTATACTAAAAATCAATGGGGAAAGCCTACTTTAGGGAAGTTATACTATGTGAATAGGTATAGGTAGCAGTCATGGGCGTTAAAGAGTTTAAATACGCCCTATAACACCTAGATACCACCTTTGAAGGCTTTTTTATCCAGTTATATTCCTCGTCTGCAACCGTAATAACGCGCACACCAAACTCGTTTAGTATGTACCCACAAGCCTGAAATTTTCCTAACGTAAATAAGAAAGACCTTACAGGAATTAACTATGTCGACCGCAAGTACGGGGGCCTATAACGACTAAATTTTGGCCCACCGGCCTTAAACTAAAGGAAATAACTACGTTAACGCCAATAAAGCTAAGATTTTGGTGGATCTATCAATCGTAATCACTATCGTTATAATAATGGCAAAAGATATTGTATTTGTAGTAGGTTTAGCTGCTAGTCAACTCGACACCACCCCGCCGAATGCAATAAATGAAAGGCAATATATCATGCCCAATATCCTACTACTTTTAAATATAATCACTTAGATTGAATCGCAGACTTCGAGGCCGAGAAGCTAATTAAAGGCGCTAATGCCCTTAAGTAAATCAAATAATACGAAAATATTGTTCCTAGTACGGTCTAGTAATTAGTCAACTACGTTTTACTATACCGTTTGGGTGGTGAAAACCCTTACCTTTAACCTAACTAAACCTCCGACCCCTTATACACTTTTAATTTTCGTAATTGTGACGCGGATTATACGTTTCAAGGTATTATGCCAGATATAAGGGTAGTAAGGTATTTAATAGGAGGCTATTCGAAATATGTGGCGTTACGGAAGGAAAACACTATAACGACTAAGGTTAACCGTTACGATATTAGTAAGGTTAAAGTTGGATTTGAACCAAACGAATGACTATTGTTATTAAGGACAACGGTAATTTAAATTGTTGTAGGGATAATCACGTTCCATATACTTAAGTCCTCTACTTCCTTCCTTATTTGCTTAAAGAATATAAAGACTCTCGGCGTCAACGTCGACGTTTACACAGATGAGCTAATCAAAAACGGCAAAAGATTTCCACTCGCCCTTAAATAAAGGAACCTATAGTTTTATCTTTAAGCCCGGAAATAGTGGTGTTAAACTGAAGCAAGCCAAATATACGTTAACTATACCAGCGTTTTAACGATTTAGTCGTTAATAAGTGATATAAAGTCTTAAAATTTGTAAATCATAACGATATGAAATACTATATCCTAAAAGGTATTAAAAGAATTTACCAACATTACCAAACGTATACCTAAATCCTCGAAAGATTTAAATTTACACTAAAAAACGATAAGGATTTTAACTACGAAATTTTCGTCGATATATTTTATTTAAACACTAAGTTTATTTTCATGTCGTAAACTCCGAAACTTTTTTTTTACAAGTCTATATTTATTAATCCCTTTCAGTAAACGATACGTGGGAAACATTAAGGATACTATAGATTAATACCTATGTAAGCCTACTTTACGTCGTTGTCCACGATATCGATAATAACTTTATCGCGGTAAAGTGTAAAAAAAAAATTCTAAGATAATAGGTATTTAATAAGAAAAGGTACCAATAAAAGCCTACTAAAGTATTGAAAAGGTTAAAAAGGCACACAACCTACTTCGCCGAGCGTATAATATTCTTACGTTGGAAATCGAAAGCCTTACGGATCCGGAGGCACGCCTACAAATGGAAGTAAAGTGATTTAACGACATTATAGTCCCTAATAGCATGGTACCAACTATTCTAGTTTTTTAAGCGTACCTACGCCTAACGATTGAATCTCTACCTTCGGTAAAAACTCAAAAATATGTTACGGCTTGTAACAAAGCTTTAAGGGAACTACGAAAAGAATCGACACGATGCCAAATTAATAGGCTCTTAACATCAGGAACGGTCCATAATAATCGAAATACTTACTTTGCCGTAATGAAGTAAAGTCCTTGTGTAACGAGAGCCAGATAAATAAGAGGAACCGTATAAAATATTAAGTACAGCGAACTCCGAAGTAGTTATTAAAACTGTTAACGGTCCTATTTTTCCTAAAATTATTGAGGTTAAGCCTTATATTAGGGCTATTAACGATAAAGACCCTTAATCCTAGCGACCGAGCTAATACGAACCTCCTCCACCAGTTATTGACAAGCTGATAAAACGCCGCCGACGCGGACGACCCTCGGGGAAAAAAAGGAACGTTAAGGAGGATGAATACACACCAGGCTGTATTCATAGAACTACTTGTGTAAGTAAAAAAAAAGATAACGAAGACTCAACACTAAAACTCCAAGTATAAGTGATTATTAAAACTTCTGGTAAACCCTTTAAGGAAAGAGACAAAATCGAAATTAATGGCTTATTCACTCAAAGGGTTGTATAATTCGTGCCGAAACCCAATTTTGATCTTTAAGACCTAAGCGTTACAATTTTTAAGTCGAGGATTATTTATGAGATTGAAAGCAAAACCATGGTGCGGCCGTACGAAAAATCTAGTTTAATCATTGAAAGATAAAATAATAAAGGCAAGAACTGAATTTTCACGTGATCACCAACAATTTAAAAGATTATCTAACGCTTAGTGATCGCCTTGGCCATAAGTTTGTTAGCTAAAATTAAAGGAAAGTTTATACGACACAAACGTAATATAACGTAAACTTATATACATTTTTCAACGGATTTACAACGGATCGTACTACTAAAACTTCCATATAAATAACATGTTATTTACCATTGATGTATAATAATACAATATATTAAACCATTATACGAATTAGTTATGGTAGGCGTTTATTAATTTCTAACTTACCAGTTGCACTTGAAATAATAACTAACGATAAAGTTTTCAATATACAACCCGTACTTATCAATAACGTAAGAGAAAAACTTCGGCGTAATAGTTATGTAAACTCATGATATATTTTTTGTTGGAATGACTGGCATTGTCATACCGAAATGATAGGCGATTAAGTTTTTCAAATTTTGGAATTGTGAGTTAATAACGACGTTGACGGAAAACAGTTAATTTTACCTCAATGGTTTTTTAATCCGTATATTTGATATTAACACCGGCTTTTTATTTCGCTAAAATGGCCAGGGCGTCATTTTTTATATAATTAACAACAAAAAATGCGGCTAAGGCTTAACGGTACTTGAAATAGTGTGTTCAAGGCAGTTATATTGCTACCTTATGTTAACCAGAAACCTTTTACCACCTATTTATCGCGGCGCAAATATAAAAGCCAACGGAAATGGACTTTAATTAGTTAAATAAAAGGTTTGAGTAACAAATTCAAAACCTGGACCGCGGGATTAATATAGTTTTAATCGATCTTTCGAAAGGAAAGCTTTTTAATAACTCTCGTTAACTAAGATAGGCAAAACCATCAGTTGAATATTATCGGTAACATAATTTATTGAACATCAGTCGAATGTAAAAATAATACAAGAAACCTACTATCTTCGGAGGTTTACGGTATAATAACGAGCTTTAACGTAGATATAGTACTATAAAAGACTTTTAATATTATCACTAGGCTGTTAAAGATTTCTCCTATCCCGGTGATAATTTGTACCGATTTAAAGAGCCTTCTCGGATACCTTTCGAAACTCGGAATTACTAGCGAAAAATACCTGATAATCGATGTAATAGCATATCTTAAAGCCTATGAAGGGAAAGTGATTAAAGAATTTCGATAGATTAACGGTAAAGAGAATCCAGCGGATGTTATAACGAAGGTAACGCCAAATGAGGCCTTGGAAAGTTTTCAAAATAGTAACAGACTAACCGTACGAATCTAAGGCTACATTAATAAGTCGCCCGGAAGGTCCAAAACCATGTTACGGCGGATAAGGATGTGCCGGTAAACTCGAAGATTGCCGATAAAGTATAGGAATTGATGATAAAGACTTGTTTAATTGGCACGGCTAAATTGGAGGCCTATATAAGTTTATGGCAAAAAAAACTTTGTATGGGATTTAATAAACTCGGACTTTAAAACGACTGAGAAATTGAGGTCAAATGAGGTCAATTTACATGTAATTGGGTGCAATTTAATATAGAAGTCAACCTGAATTGACAAGGGTCTAGCCAGTTAACAAAAAGGCAATTTAGTGGTAACCGAAAAAGATTAGTCAGCCATACTAACGTACGCGTACAAACTTAAAATCCGCTAGTATTAAAAAAGTATTACATACAGAATAATAGGTTAACTTTACTCACAGTAAAGTTGACCGTACTACAAGTGTATTGCTTTATACGGACTTACCGAATTGGATGTAAGTCGAGTGCAGTACACTGTACTTCACTCTAGGGTACGGGCTAAGCAATTAGCCATACAAATTACAGTGCAGACCGGCTAGCGGTTTGCTAAACCTAGAACAATACATCCACCACTTGACCAATACAATACTACTGTTACTTCGACCACGATTGGAATCGACAACGTTGCAACAATCTCAAGATCTGCGAACAAAAACTTAGGTAGAACGATTTTTGAATTATTATTGGCGATTTTACGGTTTTTTTTTCGCTTTAGAATTAGCTATTAAGGCACAAATTAGATTGCTAGATTTCAAAAACACCTTTATAATATGATGGAAGTAGAGTAACGTTTAAGTACCATATTAACTCCTGGAACGGAAAGTATTAATGCACGAAATAATGAAGAGGTCTCAAAATACTTACATGTTTTATTATTTATACACAAGTTAATAATGACCGTTGATTACTCGGTTTTAAATTAACGTTGAATGATAGAAATATTGTTCTTATTAATATTGGCCCGTTTTTTATGATATACAGTTATTACATCAACCTTTTATATCTTTTTAACGTTCATTTATTTTAGTTGCGGAATTGTACATATGGTTAAAACTTTCGTTTAATATATTCATGAACTTACGAAATTCGAATAAACCGTAATAACGATTATATATGAATGTATAAAGAAAATCATGACTAGATAACGTTTTATTTGAATGGTTTCGCCACGGCGATAACCTTTGGAATTTTACAAATAAATGAAATCGGACTTTTTTTGAATAAATTTGGTTAATTATACAATGAATATCGGTTTATATATATTGTTGACTTCTACATTGTTACACTTAATGTTTTGAGCAAGAAACATCTTCTATTTCACATCGGTCAACTTATTCGAGCCGTTTTTGACCCATCGTCGCATCAAAAAGTCCGCGACTTTTTACCACCCGTTATCAACGTTATTGATAATAATAGCGAAACCAATCTTAAATTTTACGTTGAGGGTATTTTACGCACCCTGAATGAAATATCAATAGGTTGCTCTTGTATTAGTAACGCCTTAAAATAACCAATTTTAATCAAATGGATGGATTATATATACCTGAATTGGAAACCGCTTTCAAATTTTTAGAATATCGCGGCTTTCAATGTTTTCGAATCCCGTTATAACTTGGCCAAAGATAATGACAAGCCTTTACGCTTAGCTTACTGAAAGGTTTAATTTAATTGTATTCTTCATTAATTAGCAGACCGTTGGGAAGCTGTTATTTTATGGTTTTTGTATAGTGGGTAAGTTAAACTATGTAGGTTAATAACAGTAGTGGGAAAGTTAATTCATATTGGTTAAAATAACTAGTGGTAATAATCGGTAAGTGAATCCGGGTGGGTTAAATAGTCGTAGTTTGCGGATTAACCCACATTGATGAAGATGAATAGCGAGTTCATATACATAAACATAAAATTTTAATTTAGGGGGTTTAGGGGGGAGAGAGTTACAGAGATAGGGGTAAGTTGTGGGTAATATCACAGGTTAGTGCCTGGGCTTATGGTCATTAGTTATCTAGCCTTGGAGGTTGTCATAATCCTACGATACTTTGTAACCGCTTAAAATCATGCCTTTGCAACTGTTACGTGATCGGGTTACCCCTTTTCTGTAGTCCGTAGCAGCTTCTTGGCAGTGGTTTCTTCTTCCTTCTCTTCATCGAGGATTATAAACAGTATCCGACCGCTTCAAGCGACAGTTCAGGCTTAGTCTCTGCACAAGTAGCTCCTTATCCTTCATTTGGAAAATATTAAACGCGTTGTAAACCTCAAAGGTAAAGAGGTAAAGGATGGGAAACAAACGCCTAAGTTTACTAACTGGTATAAGAATATTAGCCTCGATTTAAAAGTATTATAGTAACTAGTACATCAATATTTACTATACCGCCTTATGAGTTAAAAACCCTATTATCTTTATAAATATAAAAACCCCTGAACTATTCATCCATCTATCATTCACGATCTTTATTTGAAGCTAATATTCGAGGGTATTAGATCGGATATGAGGGTAATATAATACGTTATGAAGGACTATTCGTAATACGTTATACCACAAAAAGAAACTAATATTATTACGGAAATTGACCGTTTAGAATCTAGTAGAACCAAAGTATAATTTGTTCTTAGAAACGAACTCTCTACTTAGGTTGACGACTGTAATCATATTAATTGAACTTATTATTTTAAATGTTTTCGAATAATTTACCTTTTTTTTAACCTCGAAAATATTAGGAGCCTCGTTGTTAATTTTAACGTTTAAAATTAAGAACTGGTTTAAATGAAGAGCCAAAAGTTTTCACTTAATTTGAAATAGAAATATTTTTGGTTTAATATTTAATGCCGGAGGTAACGATACTGAACTTGATAGAGTCTGAACATAGTTCATTAAATTTAAAGTATCATTACTAGTAAATGAACACGTAATTAAAATGTAAACTTATTACTATTAGAAAGTATAGAGAAATTTTGATACAATTATTCAATACATTCCTAAACACAATTTAATTCTAAGTTCATGTTACAAAAATATTAATAATGTAACTTCAAAGTCCTTGGTAAAGTGTTTTAATTAGATGTTAAACCCGTATTTCAAAGCGTTGAGCTTCTCAAAATAATCACAGCAAAAGTAAAACAAAAGAGGTGTTACATACACTGTAAATTAACATTTACTAGTGATTTTCTGATATTTTAGTTTATAATGTTAATATCAGCTTTATTATAATCAAGTTCCAACATAACATTAAATCGATGGGGAATTAATACAACGAGGTTTTTGTCGAAGTTCTTTCTAGTATTATTAATATTGAAAGGTTATATACTATATTAAAAAAAGCTCAAAATATCGTCATGTTCAAAATTATCAATTCTAGAAGCTGACTACAATTGAGATGGGGTCTTTAAGGAGAGGTATTTGGAGGGGTAGAAAGGTGGATTTGTATTGTTGTTTCCAATTTGGCTAGCGTCACGGATATCCCTTTGTCCTCCAAACATCCCTCCTATGACAGCGGGTAGTCATTTCTCCAGTATAAGTTATGCTTGGTATGTATATCAATCTTTCATGCTACCATTTATCCCCTAATTAATGTATGAATGAGGCTCTGAAGCCATATAAAATAAATTGTAGCGGATAAAAGCTGAGGTTCGCATCAAATATTAATGTGGGATAAAGTAGGTTGATGAAATAATAGGAAAAATGTAAATAATAGAATATAGGGTAAAAGTGAACTTTCCACCAAACTTCACGATAATCTCCCAACCTTTTAACTCGAACCCTTTAATTTTAACTTCAACTTCCTAATATTTTCATAGCCTTTCAACCTCAATCTTTACCCTTTAAACTTTTCAACTTTAATCTTTAACAAAGGTTAATATTATCATTTAATTGTGTCGTATTTTAATTAGTAGTATCGCCCTATCTCGACGAATTTTGATTAATGGCGCCGTTGCCACCATCGAAGTTGCTAACGTAAAGGTTCCTTATTTCTTCTACATCTTATCCGCTTTCTTTTTATCTCCCTCTTTACCCTTTTTCCGTTAAATGTTTGGTTTTAATAAATTGAAGTAAACTTTCCTCTTTTTTAACCGAGTTGTAGGGTTTACGATCCAAAGTAACACAAATGATACGATCTCGTCGACCTTTTACAGCACTGTCCATTAAAGCTTACAGGTGGGCGCCCGAATATTCTTTAGGTCTTTGTTTTTATTAACCAAAAACATTCTCAACTTAATGTTGCAAGTTTTTGACACGACCTCCTACATCCAATCGTCAACTTTAAATCTATTTCTATCTTTTTTGAAGTTAGTTTTAAACTCAATCTATCGTTTCACCCATCTGTCGACTACCTGTTAACGTAAACTATTGCGTCGGCCAACGAACTCGTTGCAAACTACCTCCTCTTTAGCTTACGATTCATTGAACATTTCCGTCAATTATTTTCGATTCAGGTTTAACACAACCCTTATAACGATAACCCTCGATGGATTTACTAGCTAACTCGTTATAATCTTTGATAGTATATATAACAAGTTTCTTACTAGTTTGTTATTAATAGCCCTTACAATATTGGCGAAACCTTTAGGCCAATTTTTGAATTTTCTATACCTATTTTCGTTAACCTATTTCTTTAGTTCATTTTTAACCAGCTTTATCAATCCTTTAATTAATCCTACCAATATGACTAAATACGAAAGCGTATTTATCATCTTCTTTCCGCCCTCAAGAACGATTTTTATAACTGTCGGGATTTTAAAGTACCTTATATTATCCGAATAACATTCTTTAAGGTAGCCTAAAACATCGGTAATAGGCTTTGATATCCGATATATCCTTTCACCAATTAATTTACCTATTGCTCAGCAAAATAAGAATCGCGAAAAATAATCGACCATAAGGTAAAGATAAACTTTGCTACCAACTTCTTTTAAGTTGATTTTACCCGTAAAATCTATACCTACAATGTTTTATGGCTTTAAATCCATATCAAATATAATATCTACGTTAATTTTTTGGCGGGAATAGATATAGCGCACGGATTGTAGGTTTTAACCTATTCTTTAATATCAATATATAGAGTCAACTAACTAAATATTCTCCTCAATTTATAAAGGGTTGATGCCACCGCGAAATGTCCGTATAGGTTGTAGGCCCACTTTAACGCTCTAGGTACCTCACTTTTTCTCACGAAAACTACGTATCTTTTATCAAGTTCTCGCCTTAATAATTCGCCGTTTTAGATTTAAAATTATAATAAATCTCGTTTTATTTTCCTTACAACCTACGTCGGTAAGTCTTCGATCTTTCCTTAACTAAATATAAGGTATCCTAAAATATCCAGGTAGAAATTCGTTTCGTCAATATATACGGTTACCATCGTTACTCCTTTGGGTCACAATATTCGTCTAAACCTTAGCACTCCTATAAACAAAAGAATTACAGTTCCTAATTTTTTTAATATCGTTAGTCTTACAAGTCAACATTCTCTCACAATTTACGGTATTTTTTTATATATAACTTCAAACACTTTGCAACTAATTCTGATAACCTCGAAGTTTAATTTATAATTTTAATATTTTTATTGAAATCAAGGCCATATACAATTTTCACGTCGAATATTCCGAAAATATCTATCTACCACGCGATTTTACCTATAGGTATTATCAGATTCGTTAATAATAAAATTAGATTCGTGGAGTCGATATGCACCGTTATCAAAAAAAGCAACATAATTACCCATGGCCTCGCTTCTTTTAGGAATCTCACTATGGTTAATGCTTTTCCCTTAACAATAGTATACCTAGTCTCGGCATCGTTTAATTTACAAGTAAAAAGGCCAAAATTTTCACGTAAGATATCAACTTATTAACAACCTCAGTACCCGTTAGCAATCCCTCCAGCTAAAAATCGATACCACTAATTTCATTATCTAAAGTATCCGTTATAAGGTGATATTTAAATAAGCGATACGGTATTATTACGATGTTTTATTAAATAATTAGTTATATGGTAACAAAAGCCTTAACGTATTCCCTTTTTTACTCAAACTTTTTAAAAACCTATTATATATATATTAAAGCTTTCTTCGTCGAAGTCATTTTCGTTCCTTTTTTTATGTAAAATATCTTTAAAATTGTCTTCCACCACTCTTTGTCAGGTGTATACCTCGTGACATATAATGTAAGGTAAAAGAACTCATTTAATATTTTAAATAAAGTAAGGTGATTTTAAGGTTTCGCTTACATTTTAAATATTTTCCGATATTTTTTGAACGTCCGAACTCGACACCCTAATAATTCAAATCTTAACAAATAAGTATAGCCTTTAAATAAAACAGTATTATAAGGAGCAAGACTAATTCTTTTGAATTCGAAACGAAAAAAAAATATTGGTAATAGAGAAAATTAAACATGATACCAAATTCACACAATAAAGCGTTGTAATTATTAATATATACGTGGAAAGCCATCTTCCAAATACAGTTATATCCTATTAATAATGGTAGCTCTAGTCTTCTAATTCTCGCGTTCTTTCGGTTTCACCTTATGGTATTCTCATTAATTCTTATGTTATTCTCGCTGCTTTCGTTATTTAATAATAGCTATTTACCAAAGGTAATATCTCTAAACGCGTAATAGGTATATCCACTTCCCGTTGTTTCTTAAGGCATTCTAAATATAAAATATTATATATTTGGTATAATAAAATCTGTTTAATACTTTTGATCTAAAGTAATAGAAATCCCTCAATATCCGTTCATAATGTTGCTTTAAAAATATATTATAAATACCTTAAAATATAGAATACTGGATCTATAAATACATTGGTTATTATTATTTAATTATGTAACTGTTAAGTAAAATATTATTTAAAACCAATCGGTATTCGTCGTTTTTTTAATAAATGTAGTAAGTATATACCTCAGTTAAACTAACTTAACACGGAAAATCCAGTTATTTCCATAGCTAAATAAAAACTTTATACGAATATAACCTCGTCGTTTAAGTATTTCGGGTTTTTTTAACAGAAACGATTTGTTTTTTCTTTCGAATCCGATTAAATAAGTAACAAAATCAGTCACTCGTACGTTCTTAACCCAAAGGCAAATGTATCTTTCTAAATGTATACCATCCTCTTAATTAATACTAATTCTCTCCATTTATTTTCGTAAAGTTATGGGTATTTTTCGTTAATGAACACCTCCGCTTCATTATTTTTACTTATATTTCTAATATAAATACTGAAAGCCTCGAATCATCTCTTAACAGCTTCCTATAGTATATCTTCCATTCCCTTTATCCGGAACAACGTTAGATATTTTTATCGAGTCTTTTATTTTACACTATTTAATTTCGTTCCATCTCGTTATATTCCAGGTGAACCTTTTTCAAATATTTTTCATTCTCATCTATTCGTCTTTAGTATCGTCGATATTCGTATACTAAAACGTTCAAAAATGCCACCCTATCTTTTTCATCACTTAAAACTCGTAACGCCAAAATATCGTTATCTTATCCGTCTAATCCCGAATTAATTTTTCCGTGAAAATTCAAAATTGACAGTTCGGCAAGCAATGGTAGTGGTACATAATAATTGAAAGGTTTTTTTTTTCCTCCCAATTTCAAATACTAAATTAATATAAGTTAAACAGTTGAACGCAATAAATAGTTAAAGACATCGAGGTATTTTCCAGTAAGTAACCCTTTTACCTCGTTAAACGTAATAATTTTTCTCGATATTTTCTATTCTCCATTTCGTTTCGTAATTACTGTTATTATCTTTACTTTGTTTTTACATGTTTTAGTATCATTCTCGTTTGTTTTCGTCTCGTTTTTGTTCCTTTCCGTTTATTTTTTGTTCATTGATATTATAATGAAAACATCTCCAAAGTGTAATTAATAGTTAATACCAATGTTCTATAGGCTTTTCGGTTGCCTAATAGCTTTTTCTAGGTGTAAAACCCGCCCTATTTTAGGCTCTCCTTTACTGTTATACTTACTTTGCAAAATCAACAAGTTCGTTTAATTTTCGATAGAATTTTACAGCCTTTTTATCCAAGGCCTAGTCATCATCCTCATCGCTAATTTTCTTGTCCTTTAATTACAATTCCAACATTTCTCCTTTACTACTTGTATTCGACTTATCCGACGAGTGTTATTTCTTGTTTAAAGGACGATTTATATAATCTGGCTAAATATTAATAGGAAATTATTTTACACGTCGTTTTACAAATACAACAACCGAATATCCGCTTTCTCACACAATTGTAAGGACATTTTGAACATAATTATTAATAACTAAGTAACTAACGAGCTAGTTACGAATTAATAATAAGTTATATAATAAATATTTAAATTCCATCAATATTTGAATTAAAGAAATAATACGATCAACGATAAAAGGAAATAACACATAGGTTATTAATATCGTATAACTTCTGTTAGTTATAGTAAATATTATTAATCAGTTGTCTATTAAAACGGTAATTTCTACAAGAATTACCGTATTTCGCGTGCCGATTTCAACAAGAAAATCGTTATTTATCAAACACCTATTAATGTAAATATTATAGGTATTACCTTAAATATACCCGAACTAGGTTTTTATAATATGTTGTTTAGCCCTATTCTTGACAGTTATCATTACCGCCGAGTATATAAATATTATACGTTTTCGTTTTTACCTTGTAGTTTTTCTTCTCATTTTCACGCGTCGAACGATATAAAAAACACATATTTTCGCTATCTATTTACTTAATATATGATTACTGTCTAATAATTACTCAAAAGTAATCTTAGGATAAATTTTTCATATAGTATTTATTAAGTTTGATCTTTTTCAGGATAACTTTAGAATATTCGGATAGGTACAGTATCTTTTCTTTTTCTCGCGGTTTTTCCGCCGTATTCTTTTTTCATAGCGGTGCGAAATTGGATAAACTCTTCACGAAAACGTTTTCTATCAGCCAAATTAATCGACGGGAAAGTTTAAGATTATAATGCTTAAGGATAAGGAGAACTCGGTTTCGTACTGATATTGGATAAACCCCCCTCCTTGTCTTCAATTCGAATATAAAGGTTTACATTTCTTGTAATTCGAGTGTTGCAACTTTCGGCGGCCGTTAAAGAAGCAATCTCCTCGACCTTTTGCCCTTTCCCTTTATCCCCGCGAATATTTTAACGTTTTTCCAGTTCAGTCTAAAACTCTCATACGCTGATTGGGTATAAAAAATGAATGTCAGAGGTAGGGTAAAAGTCCTGGTATTCCGTTCGATTTATTAACTCCATAAATAATAACTCATATATCTTTATATTCGTCTTACTTCCCATTTTTGCCTCCTTGTGGATTACCCGTCCCGCTAGTGCCATATCTAGCATTTAGCACGTTTTTGCCAATAGCTACCGAGGATAAGAACAGTCGTAAAATCTGTGATATGGTTTCGATACGTTCCCATAGTTAAAATATATTTATACATTACCTTACGTTTGTTATTACTATTATTTTTATTACCGTTACCTATTTTAATTCTTATTTGGTATAAGTTTGGCGACTTTACTATTGGTTTTTAGGAAATATGTGAAAAGTAGGGTTAATATAAATTATAATACCCGTGGGTGTTTTATATGTTATAGGGAGTATTTTTTTCGTTATCCTAAAGCGTTAGCTTACCTATCTATTCTTTTATCAACCTTATAATTATCTCTTCAAATAATTTTTTCGTTAAGTACTTTTAGGTATTTTTTATTTTTCGTTTCGTAAAAAGAAGTGGTTGTTATTGGAATCAGGAACCACATTTGACGCGATTAGTATTTCCCATACGATATTGTACGTAACCTCGTCCTTATATATATCGTTTTAATTTATAAGGTTTTCAAAAGCCAGGCGATTTGTAACTTTCGTTTATAATATTATATCGCTATCCTAACCGTTATCCGTAAATTAGGCCAGTAATTTTTTATTTTTTTAAATTTCTCTTATAACATATAAGGATATTATACGATGAGTTTATCTAACCTTTTCACGTACTCGACAAACTTTTTGTAAACATTCCTTTTAAACAATTTTACTTTAGTTGTTACTTTATTGTTAACTATCATCGGGAGAGATTTAGAACGAGATTTCAAAAGTAATTTAAAATTATCCTATTATTATCTTTTTTTCAGGTATGTTACAGTACTATGTGACCGCCTTCTTTCTCAATTTTATTTTAAAATAATTTTTATAAATCTTTTCATCAAGGGTGTTTTTTTGGGATTATTCATTCGCCGTAATCTTTACGTCCTCGATATAATCGTTCGTACTTTCGTCGAATTATCAGGAGAATATTCGTGTAAAACTTATCTTAAAAGGTATAGAATCTATAATAATAGATAATGATACAATAATTATTATATCCCGTTAATATAAACTTTCTTTTATAATAATAAACTTTTCTAATGTAATGTAAGCGTTTAGTTGTCAAAATTACCGAATAAGGTTTAATCATTTGAATAATTTATCCTTTGCTTATTTTTGTAACCTTTCCAGTTTTCATGTAGCCAGCCTAAGCTAATTATGAGGTTTGTAGGGGTTTTGTTTTCGTTCTCGTCCCGTACTCGTGATATCTTGTACTCGTGCTATCTCGTACTCGTGCTGTCTCGTTCTCGTACTGTATCATACTTGTTCTCGTTATATAGCTTATGTTTGACTGCGGATAACGATGTTTACGGAGTAAAAGACTTCTGTAAAAGTCACCAGATAACTTCAATAAAGATGGGGTCTTTGAGGGGTGGTATTTGAAGGGGTAGAGATGTGGATTTATATTGTTGTTTTTAATTTGGCTAGCGCCACGGATATCCCTTTATCCTCTAGACATTCTTCCCATGACAGAGGGTCATCTTTTCCCCAGTATAATTCATGCTTAGTATGCACATCAAACCACCATGCTACCAAAGCTTAAAGGAAAGATTTCACATGATAGTAAAAAGCCTTAAAATACTATTTGTATTAAAGAACTGACATTAATGTTAATGGTATTTTACACGTAACTGTATATAACGATTGAATTTCCTTTATTATTGAACTCTCAAAAGAGGATAAACGTAAAAAACAAAGTACTAGAATAACTAAAAAATGAATTAGAAAGGTGATAGATCAACGATATCCATAATAATAGTAATAGATCTTTGACAAAAGATATATTGTCTTTACTTCTTTATATCGAAGTCCTTACGTCAATACAGTAAGGAGAATGGGATATACTTTCTAAAATATTAAGTATTACAAACCCAAATATGATGATTGAAACTTCTAACAGTTATATCACGTCTCATATTACACAGGTTAAACCATACAAAAGACCCCTCAAATCCGATGAAGGTCCTTGAGAAGAGCTGATTAAATCTTCCAAAGAATATCTTTTAGTCGATCGAATCAACCAATACAATCCTTAAAAACCGATATTTAACAAGTTTATGAAATGACAACAACGTAAATGACTATCAAAAAGTAGGATAAATAATTAAGAGCAAAACAGAAGTAAAAACTACAAACCTGGAATAATATATATCACGACCTGAGTATCTCAAAAAGAAAAATCCGATAGCGAACTAATCGTTAAATAGCGTATTAAATGCATAATCAACATGCCGGATAAGCTTTCTAAGGAAAGAAGTCAAACTAAACTTAATAACCTCCTCACCTACAGCTTTATACAACTAGCGCTATGAACATAGTTCAACATTCAGAACGTAACGATTTTAAAGTTAAAAATAGTACATGAGTTTAGAAGAAAAACAACGGATCGACCTTACTAAAGGTCAAAGATAATTAATTAAAGTTACGATAATAAATGAAAAAATGGAATCCTTATTTAAGTGTTTATAATATTGAAAATAAGCTAACACCTAATTGTCGAAATCGTTAACTGTTTGACTGCTGGCGCAAGCGGTAAGTTTACCCACAATGATGGCGATATTACGTGAATGTACACGCAATCCACCACCTATATTTAACGGATTGTATTATTAAAGTAGTCAAACAAGATACAAAAAAAGTTTCCTACGAAAATAGTTATACGTTATATCAAATTCCTGTAAAATTTAACCAAAACAGGTGTCTATTGGTTTTCTATGTATTAAATATTCTAGAAAACTAGGTAAAGAATTATAATACTAACGTTTGATCTATACCAATTGCTTATGCGATGAAAAACCTACTGTATCGTTAGTATAGAAATTGACAATATAGTTTTCCTGGGTACTAAGAGATTTGTGGCTAAAAAATAGCGTGTCATTGAAAATTGAGGTTTTTAAATGTGTTTATTAATTGAAACCTTAGCCGAGGAAACTTAACTGGATTTAAAGGGATAGTTAATCAGTATATCTGGTATCAAAAACGACTGTAGAACGAATCTAACACTATGTCAAAAAGGGAAAGTTATAAACCTTGTAAACATTAATAAACCTAACGATAAAAAGTCGTAAAAATACCTTCTGTAAAGAGTTCTAACGGCTTATATCAGCACGAAATATTTATTGTTAACATCATAAAACACATCAGTTATGGAAAAAATTCAAAATATACAACATTGAAACTTTGAGACGTTGAATGAATATATGTAACCGCAAATATAAAATTTTGACAAAGGTATTAATGGGATACCAGTGGATTTTAAGACGGAAAAATTGATTGTTCTTACGATGATCTCTTTTAAAAATAAAGCTAACCTTATCTTTCCGGTTGGAATCTTTATAGTACTCGTTAATAAGAATGAGTTCGAGGGGAAATTAATGATTAATAGGAAAATTGTATACTAGTTATCCATTGAATATCAATATATAATACGAAACGTTCTGACATTGAAAGTTTATATTGGTAGGCATTTATCGTTGCAATGTAATCTGTTCGAATCATGGTTGAAGTAAATAGTGTATTAAATTCAAAGTAGTGATGATAATACTTTCAAGTTTGGCTGACCGTTAGCGGTTTATATACTAAATTTATATTGACTTAGGTATTACCTATAAATCAGTACATTTGATTTAGCTGTACTGTATTTATTTCTGTTTCAACACTGGAGACTTTTTTTTTTTGCGTGCGCGCCAAAGTGGTCGATTACTAGTTTATGGTAATCTCTGAAATCCTTTCTGTCCCTGCCTGCAATACACTTGCCAATTTCAACATATTTCGTACCTAAACCGAATTTCAATTGCAATCTTTCACTTGACAGTTGAAAATAACAACCTACCTTATTACTACATACAAATCTTTCTTCAAAAATTTTTACATTACTAATCATATAACTTTTATCAATGGGTTCATTTACGATTTTTTTGTATATTTCCTTAACAGTTTTACAATTAATAAAATTATTACTTTTTGTTATTATTATATCCTGGTTGATCTACGTATCCTGAATCCGTACAGCCAGCCTATTAATATTTATAAACCCTTTTTACAGCTTCATAAAGCATCATATTAAGTATGAAGTTTGAGGGGTTATTTCTGTGGTTAATTCAATTGAATTATATAATATTTTAAGTTATTTATATGTTCTTTGATACGGTTACATTTATTATCGAACGCGTTTTATCAATTATTTAGATTTTGAAAATTTATTTGGAAATTCTTCGGAAATCTTCATCAAGAACTATAGGAAAGGGAGGTAATTTAAATCATTTGGTAACAATCCTTGACAAATATTTGATTACTTAATCGATATTCCATCCTGTTATTATACTATAAACATTTGATATTATTACGTTTGGTGTAACTCATTTATATTGAACTAATATTTAGTATACAAGGTTTTCGGTAATCAGTAAATACTTATCGGATTTCCTTTCTTTCATAAGCATCGTGAAAAATCTGATTTGAAAGTTAACTTCAAAATTTGTTATAGACGACGTGTACGTAAATTATTCATTTCTTCGTTGTCAAATCCATCGACACTATACTGATACCCTAATCCGAATTATCAATTTACTATTTTATACATTTATTTTACTTGTTAAAATCTTTATTTCACAGATCTTGTTGGAATAGACTTCAGGTGAAGTATATTTGAAGTTGACTATCATACTGCAACTTGATTGAAATAGAGTTCTCTTTTCAATAGGGGGCACGAGCCAAGCAATTGCTTATACCGAGTAGTGTACAGACCGGCAAGCGGTCCACTAAACTTAAAAACAACTGATCACCACTTTAATACGCAATACTACTGATACTTCGACAACTATTCAAATCGACAACGTTGCAACATCCAAAATCCTATCAACAGATATTAAGTTGAAGCTGTAATAGATAAATAGTAGAACGTTTTCAGTTAATATAATGTAGCGATAAAGGCCGTTCAAACCATTTACATAAGGCGTTACGATTTTATCTCGTTGGTCTTATCAATTTTTGATAAGTTCATGTCTTACCCTTTGTAACGTAAATTAAAATACGTTCCATAGTCGTCGATCATATTTCGAATTCGAATTGACTTTTCATTAAAATATAATTAGTTTTGTCAATTAACGTTTCAGTAGGTTTACGCTTTTAGAAGCCCTAATCTTTAATAACGCGTTATTTAGCGGTTAAATTCCCAATAATTCCTAACAAAGGTTTATTTTCAGTCTTTATCCCAATAATACCAAAATAATTACCTTATGAAATCCATACATATAAATTAAACCTCAACGTTTTGAAACCAAATATATTTTTGAAGTATTCTTAATATGTTACAAACAAATTAAAATTAAATTTTACTCCGTGATGAAAAATTTCAATGTATCGTATTACTGTTTTAGTAAGTGACTTATCTTTTCATTAATTTGGAAATTTGAATAATACGATACGCTAAATAATTTTAGTGTATAACGTGAAAGCCGACATAATGTTGCGGTTATGAAAGGTCAATTTACCGTTCACACTAGCAGTTAAAATTGCATTAATTATTACGATTGAATACTAGTTTAGTTTTTGGATTATAACCGATTAAGTCAGGATTCAGTCCTTACCTACATTACTGTAATCTCAAGTAACTAAATTTGAATTTTTGTACGGCCGATTCGTAATTTTACCTTTCATTTTATAAACGATTTTTAATTTCAAAATCGTTACGTTTTACATTTTAAATTGTATAAATAGCTTCAATTGAATAAAACTCCAAATAATGAGGCTATAATTTTAATTTTAGTTTATTTACTAAAATGGTTTACCTGAGGTGTTCATTATATCTTCAAAGTGTAATTTCAGAGCTCATTTATAATAAAACCTTTCGTTTTACAGTACTCAGACGGTGGTATATCTTCTTTAAGGTTCATAGTTCTTGTTGTCGTCTCCTATCTTACTATATATACTTTTTTTGGGTGGTTTTTCCCGCCGTCATCGTTTGATAGGCCTTTTAACAATCTATTTAAAAGGGTTTCATTAGCTAGTTCACTCGATAACAAATTCTTTATCGAATTCAAATGGTTTTTTATATCATTCAACTTACGTAATACACAAGGTAATGCAACCGTTTACGATTTGAACTAATAGGTTTGAGTCAGTGATACTTAATATGTTATACAGGCAATCTGATTTGTTTGCCTCTTTTACGTAAGGATTCTACTTGAACAGAGAAAAATCAATATATTGATCATCAATAGTTCAATTTTAGTGTTATGAGTCTCATTGATTTGGTAGATCACGGATTCCTTCGTTCATTCCTTCAAATCTTTGCCATATACTTCAACTTAGTTCCTGATATTGAACGAAAATAACAATTAAATCGTCATACATGTTTTTTGGTTTTACCATCACCAGGAATTGCCTTCTACGAAGAGTTACACTTGCTAATACTATATAATACTGTAGATACCGGTGGAAGAGATAGTAACCATAGTCCTCCCGAGATCTATATAGGTGTTAGAGTCTCTAAGTCATCTTTTTAAGCAAGACTTTAGGGTACCATATAGTTTAGAGACCCATAGACGTGTAAACTGTAGCCTTAGTTGAGCCGAAAGACGTGGTTAATTCTGTCTCAGCCCGGCGTTAATTTGCGCCGGGGATACAATTATGTGTACCCTTAAAAAAAGGGCCTCGTAGATAAAATATGTTGGAAAACAGCTTGTAGCAAAGGGAGGAGATAAGCAATGTCACAGTTACGTATGAGCTTCGGCTTCGTAAAGGGCTATTAGGAGATCTTTGTAAGTTCGGTAACAGAAACATCGCGTGTTTGAAAAAAAAGTAGAACCTTTATTTAAATAAACCTGACCTATTACCTTTTTCTATATATTGTGTTTAATACCAAACTTGAATTAGTATATAACACTTACGCCTTATAATTAATCTTTATTACGGGTCTTTATATTAACATACAGAGTGTATTTATTAAAGTAGAGAAACGCGACTTTCGTATGAGTTATCACTATATACGCTTTACGCCGCTGTCTCTGAGCCCTCGTAACAGACCCTGTAATGTTTCTAAGGCCTAGAAGCGCGCTCTCCCTTAAGACCTTTCTCTTGGAGCCTAACTCCTTCCCCGCACCTATTAACATGGTCCTCGCTAACCTTATCCTGCCTTACGGGGCGTAACTTTGTACGGATTATATTCGATATCTTTCAATAGGATTGAATGACGGTATTTGTATTCAAGGGCGTGTGATAAATGTAAAATGCGTTTGTTTCATTTATAAAAGCCTTTTTCGGCTTTTAGTAAAAGGGTTTAACATTAATAGGTGGTAGTAACAAAGAGCAAATGCAACTATATTTCTGTCGTTACCATTACTGTTGGGGTTTGAGTTATTCATCGCGTTAACATCGTTGTTAAGGCGCCGGCTAGGTGTTTAACCACCTTTCATTGTCTTCTTTACATCGTCGTCGATGCAGAAGAGAGCGAAATTACGTAGGATTCAGTCGCGGCATTTTTATCTGATCATCACTAATCACCGGTGAGCCTAACCTTTTCCTTGAAGGAAGAGATGTCGATAACAATAGAGATAATAATATTGGTAGCGGAGGCGATGCGGGTTTAATTCAAAGCAAATATGTCTCTGATGTTTCCGTTGTTACTTCTGTTATCTCTTTTTTATCAGACTCGTTATCACCACGCTTCCTCCCTCGAGTCTTATACTTTGTTAATAGTGAAAATGAGCGTGGATAATAACGGTTGGGTAGTCTTTTATAATTATTGCAATGGAATTATTGGGTATATAAAAGTTTGTAATTCGTGCTAGATCGATGTTGTTATTGTTTTTCAGTTATTAATATTTGTAGTAACATTGGTAATGGTAAAGGCTAATTGTATTTTTCGCTGGCGGAAGTTGAATATAATAATTTACAGGGATGTAAAATGGCGCAATTACTCACGGGCGTTAAACGTAGGTTTATTAATTTTTTTTTTTTTTTTAAGAAAAATACTTCTTAATGTAGATCAAAATACGGAATCTATGGGATCCGAAAAAGAAATTTATATATATATGTTTTACGTGCCCGTTAATCTGGAGTTTTCCTGGGTCACCGCAACTAAAGTATCTCATCTTAAACAAAGATTGTATTGGTAGAGCTTTAGACGTTGCAATAATGTCGATTCGATTGGTAGAAGTAATAGTAGTATTGCAGTGGTGAAGTGGTGGATGTATTGTTCTAGTTTGAACCGACCGTTAGCCGGTTTTGAAATTAATTGGTATAGCTAATTGTTTAGCACTAACTATGATATAATGGGGGCACATACTGCATTTAATTGAGAGTTTATACAGTAAACCCACATAACATGATCCTTAACTTAAAATTGGTATAGTCAACTTTAATTGAAGTAAAGTTAATTTACCATACTGTAATTGATATTATTTTAACAGTAGACGTCTTTGGTATTGTTCGCCTACATTCGTGTAGTCGACTATTCTTTTCCATTCATGACTGAATTACCTATTTATTCACCTACTGGACCTCTGATAATTCTACAAACAAATTCATCCTAATTACCCTACTATTTGAATCTTTAATTTTATCATTTTCCACAAAATTTTTTTCGTTACATGCTTATACAGGTCTTCAACCTGACTGTGACAATTCAATAAGTCGTCGGCTTTAATTACCTACTAGTTTTCCAAATTATTGAGGTATATTTATTTACCGATATGTAATTTGACCTTGTCAGGTAGCATGTTCATTCAACACTTCATACGTGTCATTAGGCTATTATTATCTATAAACCTATTAATGTATTCATTTAACAACGTTTTTTTGATAATTACGGCGGAACTATCTTTTCTATTAATTTATAGGACATCTTTTATCTCCTTGCTTTCGCAGGCTTTACGGAATCTCATTATATCGATTATCAGGAGCTAATAGCTTCGAGTTTTAAAAGGTAATTAAATAAGATTTTTGAATTGGTACAAATTATTAACGGGTAGAGGGAATCCTTAACTGCTTGGTAACTATGTTAAGTATTTCCCATAATGTTATTCTCATATTGAATCCAACCATTATACCATAAACTTTTGAAGTTAATAATTTTCGTGTAATTCTTGTATACGTTACAGAAGTCCGGTGAATTTGGTATTCTATGATATTCAATTGGTCTTTTTACCTATATTTATTAACAAAGGTGATAATTAATCTGATTCTTTACGACAGGTTTATATTGTCAGTAAAAAAAACCGTCCCTAAAGATTATTAATTTGGACTTCGACAGGCTGATCGGAAGTATATTAATTCCCCAGTTTAAATTCCTCATCTGTTACTCCAACCTCTTTTTTAATCAGCTCAAGTTTTCATTTGCAATGTCTTGTATTTATTCCGTAATCTATAGGGCATAGGAAGTTTCCGATTAGTAAAGGGTAGAAATATAGTTACTACGGGCGCGTTGTTTAAAGTACTATTAAATCTTAATTACGTTAGTGTTATCAATTATAACTAGATCAGCGCCTAAGATTTTTGGGCTTAAATTTAGGCCAATATAGTTAACATTAAGTATACGGATTGTCGAGTAGTCAAAATTGAGATGATTTCCATATAATAGAGTTACAACCAATTTATGATTTCAGAAATTGAAGTTTTTAATTACTTACTCTTTTAATATTCAAAAGTTAGTATATCTAATAAGAAGGTTATCGTTACTTTATTTATTTATTAGACCAAAGTTTTTTCTTTCTATAACCATCAACCATAAGTTGTACGTTGAAAGATTTATATTGAGCATCGACTTGAAGTATAACAAATAAGTGAGGAGTCAATATACGCCCAAGTTAGCCAATTCATATAATAGCTTAATATATCTTATAACCGTCTCCAATGGGTATTTTCTACGTAATTCGTATGGTAATTCTAATAAAACGATCCTTTGTAAATCGGTTGTTAACTATGTATACGGTTGCTTTATTTCACAGCTATTGAAGGTAAAATTACCTTCAGTTTTAGCTAGCAAGTTTGTTACTCAAGCGACTACTAAGTATTAGTTAAACCTTCAAATTGTTGGAAACTGTGTCGGAATTCAATTTTTACCTTTATTACCATATTTTTAAGCGATTAGGCGTGACTTTTCGTACTGCTACCCCGTGTTATTACCTTTGATTTTATGCATACTATTCGACCTAAAGATCGTAGCATTTAGATCTTGAAGGTAATGGTTGCCTTTAAATACAAATTGTATAAATTTTCAAATTCGGAGGTTATTAACTTCGACTTTATAGCTGTCCTTAAAATTCTTATCGGGGGTTTTGATAATAGCCTATGCTTGAAACTTTACAGCTAAGTTTTTATTATCTTTTTCTTTTTTACTAACTCAAGTCAAACTCTAAATACAACCCGGTATATATTCCTCATCCTTAAATTTTTTCTTCTTTAGTTGTTGGCCATGTCAACGACGTTTTATTAGCATGACGATTATGGGAGAAGAGGGGATGCATTATTTTATTTGTTTGATTTGAAGGTTTTTATCACCATTATTAGTAGTTTTGATCTAGGGTTAGACCTGGGTTGTACGAAACGTTTTAAAACCCTTCATAGTTTTAATAACCACTTTAAAATTGGCAATAATTAAATTTTTCAATGGGTTATCCCACTTTCTCGGCTCCTTCTATACGGGGACTTTACTTTATAATGTTAAAGCATGTACATTAATCGTCGTAAAGCCGTTTTTGGTGCTAAGAGAATTATTGAATTAATGTTGTGCTGATTCCTTTCGATATTTCTTTAGAGCTTTGCCGTACGTTACAGCTTTTTTAGGGTATTTATTAATAATGAGGATTTATTTATTAGTCGTGGGTATGCTTTAAAAACCAGAAGCGTTGCAACAACGCCGTTAAATCCCACAATATTATTAAGGCCCTCTACAGCTATTCAAAGACTTGTTTTGTGGTCTGTGAAGCTTTCAATCTTCAACATAAGAATATTATATGTTTTCAGGAGTAGTGCCTATGTCTTTTCAACTCTTCTAATGCTTTAGTGAGATTTATTAGGTACCTATTTGCATTTGATTCATATTAATTTGGCGTTTGTTTGAAACTTCACTGCTATGAAGTTGATCCTGATATAGTAAACGACGATATTAGGTGGGCCTTATTACGTGTTAATTTATAATATCTTTAGAGTTGTTTATATGTCATTTTCCCATAAGAACTTAATAAATTTGATTTTGTAAAAAGAGATTGTAGAGTAAATAATGTAAGGAATGGTTGTTATGGTTCGACCTACGATGATAAGCTAAGTAGGTGCCAAATAGAGTTTACTATTGAGGTATAGGTGAGAGATAAGAAGAGGTTACAGTGGTCCTTCGTGCAGTACTTACGGGAATGGTAAGTGTACAACCCGTTAAGTACCTTCCTACGTATTGTATACAGACCGCGCACGGATAAGGACCGAGCCGGAGACTATATATCCCGTTACATGTATAGTTATATCACTCATAAACTTAATACCTAATAGTCTGAGTTTATAATATACCCCCTTTTTTATTAAAAGCCGTAAAGGCCGCGGTATCTCGTTGGTTAAACATAAAACGAGATTTGTACCCGTTTGGTACGCGATCCGGGTGCGAGTTGGGCGCTGGTTTATAACGCGTTTCCTAACATTTTATATAATATATAAGCCAGTTTAACCTTAAGTTGCCGACGTTATATAACGCGCCCTTTAAATTACCGTATAACGTATAATCAGGTTTAACCCTAATCCGCTAGCGCTATATAACGCGCTCCCTAATGTTCTATATATCGTATAAGCCGTTGTAGCTCCAAGTTGCTTACGTCTTATAACGCGCTCTCCTTTAATACGTAATATAACGTATAATCCGTTTTAACCTTCAATCGAAGACGTTATATAAAGCGCCCTTTGACGTACCATATAACGCATAGCCTTTACCGATTTCGGTTCGCTAATACTTATAAATACGGCCTTTATCGTAGCTTATAAAACCTCTATCCTTTTTTTCTTATTTAGTTAATTCCCTCTATATTATTTATTTCTTATGACGTCTTCAATAACAACTTTATTAATAATTCATCTTTTCGATTCTTGTTATAACTTTCATTTAACTATTATCGTTTCGTATTTAATTAATTTTTCCCTCAAAATATATTTCAAATTTCGAACGGGTTTTACTTGAATTATATTATAATTAAAAAATTTAATAACGATAATTAACTTTTTTATTCAATATACAACCATTCCATTTTAAATACCCAATTATTAAATACATTTTATTACTTCCATACTATATAAAAACATTTTTATCTTTAATGATAAAGAAAACGTAATTGAATTTCCTTTGATATAGGTGCAAAATACTTACATAACTGATATTGATCGTTTCCTATATTTTACAATACTACTGATTGATTTTTGCGTTTACCGCATTCAAGGCTATCATATTCATCGTAAGGTATATAGTAATATGTGTTCAAAAATGGATTTAATAGAAAACATGACCGTCAATTCACATTTCTTTATAATATATTAAAGAGATAAGTTTACTTATCACTTCTCCTAATTTTTACGTATTTTTATTATAATAAGTTATATTTTTGAAAACGGTAATTATATTCTATCCCCCGCTCGTAAAAGTTAAGGTAATATCCCCAGTCATAAACCCGTTTTTACTTTTACTTTTTTTCGAATTGTTTGATTAATTGACTTGGTTTCTCGATATCGTCCTACTATAAAACTTTTTTTACCGTTTCAGAAATATAAGTTATTATACCTTTAGCCATACATTTTCAACGTTCTTCTTTTCGGGTTTGTTATTTGCCCAAACTCCCATATCGCCTTCAATTATTTCGCCTATTTAGCGCGATAAAACACCCTTAATTAACTGTATATTAATACGTAAAGTTTTTACTCCAACTTCTTTCAATACCTGTTGTATACTTTCTCATAATTTAGCCCAAATGGCGAAAATTTTGCAAGCACATAAATTATATCGTTCGTAGTAAATATTAGTCACAGTTTATAAAACGTAACGATCTATATTTAAAATCAATTATAAACCCATTTATTCACTCATGTTTTATTTGCTAACCTGAATGAAAAGTAAGTTAAGCGAACCGACCGTTAACGGGCTAACGATGGTACCCATACCAACCATATTAAGTGGGTATAAATTAAGATATTATAATATTTTATATCCTGTTTAAAAAGCCGTTTTTCCTACCTTACTCCGCGTTTTCCGCTGTCGCCGGCTTCATCCAATATTCGCCTCGTTTATCGTTATTCATTATCGTCGGCTTCGCCTAATATCTTCTCCTCCCGTTATTAATAGCCATTATCGTCTTTACTTAACACCAGTCCCGTTTTTTATAGTTTGCCTCTACACGTATTTTCCAATATTTAAAGTTTATTGAAATAGGGGTTTTAACATTAATAAAACCATTTTTTTGGACAACCCGAATAACGATAAAAAAATTAGTAAATAAGACTTAGTAATTTATAGTAAACGTTTTTTCATAATCGGATACTAATACTCAGAAGAAAACCAGGTTACGTTCACACAGCCTCATATATCGTATTAAATTATAATGATAATAATAGAAGTTCTCGTTTTTTATCAATATTATATGATTATCGAGTCGAAAGCGATTCAACTAAAATAAATTACCCAAGACGTATTCAACGCCGACGTCAAAATACGGGGTTATTATAAAACCACACGTTTCCCTACTTCGTTTGAATTTAATTTAGAGCCTTCGTATATTAATGGTTTTGTAATAACTTTCATTCCGGCGTCTTATAAATTTTTCATTCAACTAATATGTAACAGATACCGTATCGACCCGTTTTCGCAACGAAAATATCCTAGATTTCAAATTTTTCGTATATATCATTTTTGGTATTGTTAATGACGAAGCCCAGTTCCGGGGAAATATTAGATAAAACTTACGGAGTAATGTAGTTATTAATTATACGATTAACTCAATTAATATAAAATATAAGGTATTTTTAGGAATATGTTACAAAATATTTCCCGGGTTTGAAACGTCGATCACCCGGTATTAATTATATAATTAATCGAGATTATCATTCCAACGGTTGGTTTGACTATTATTACAATTAAGTCAAATTGAATATTTTACCTTACATAGTTTTGTGAAACGACATCAGCGGTTCTACATTATTCATATTTATTATTAAATACATATTCTCGCCGCTTGAACTAATTTTGTATCCTTGTGTAAGTGTAGTAAAAATGCGAAGGCTTGTCTTACTGAATGAATCAATAACCTTATATCCTGGTTTATTCTAGGGATGAAACATATTTCCTACCTTTAAATTAGATGATTTAGATTCATAGCGGTAACCGTAGACTACTACTTATTCAATACAAATCAATAAAGAGGAAGATATAATGTTTAAATATATTACCGAAAGGTAACCATAATCCGTAAATACTTTTAAACCTTTGCATTAACACGTTTTCTACAGCTATTCATTTATATGTAATATGCTATAGATAAACACTTTTAAATTTTTATTGAAAATATAAAAACATTCAAAATAAAAGCATCCATTCTATGTGACGATTGTTAATAATAAAATTCGTGAATTTATTAAATCGCTACTCCATATTGCGAAAGCATTGAGAACATATTTCGATGGTCATATATAATATAAAATCGAATTGAATAAGTGAAATAATCGGGTCAGAAAAATCCGTAAATATTTAAAGCCGTTATCGGTAATAAATAAGTTAATTGAGAAGTTAACAAAAATATATAATCAATCACGATTTAAAATGAAAATAGGTTAAATGACGCCTTATCGTAAGGAATGACGAGGTTTTATATTATTGAATTACGTATATATTTGATATAAACGTCGAATATTTACGATCATTTCTTTTTGATAAAATCCTGCGAAAGAACTTGAAATACAACGTTGTTACCTAAATTATCTATAATCATGAAGTTATAAGTTTATTACAAAATCCTCGTTATTACTAATTTCCAAATCGGTAGTTATGAACGGTTATAGTAATGTAACGCACCCCTTTGTTCAATATTATCATTCTTAATATATACCAAGTATTTTACTTTGAGCAGAAAACGTTTAACTTTTTCAGCAATTATTAGTAAATGAATTACGTATAACAAGTAGTTTATTACTTTTAAATTCCATAATTTAGCGAAAACGCCTATCTGGAAAATAAGGTAATCTTTTGATATTAACGAAATTGACAGATTAAACGCGGGCTTGTCTCGAAACGGTAATATAACCGCCGGCATCCCGGTATCCCCCAACATTATTAAAATCGACGACGCGAATATAGGCCGAGCCCGAAACGATTATACTACCGCCGACGTCTCGATGTTCTCCGGCTTTCCCTCGAGATACATATTATCGTAATCCAATAGCCAAACTTTCGTCTTAATAAATTTATCCGTATATTCCGCCATAAAATGTATTCTTATATTACATAAGTTTATTACTACCACATTTAACATAATAATACAAATATGATGAAAACCTCGCGCGTAGTATTTCTTTACTTCGAGCTTATCTAATAATTTACGGGTTAATATATCCGGGCGGCCGTTTTAAATCGTAAACCAATAACGTAACTAGTATAACAACAGCGAAAAAACTTTGGATTATCGAACCTAAATTTTCTAAATTAAATTTAATAGGGATAAAAAATTATAATACGTCAAAATTGTTAATAAGTTAATAATATTACGTAGTTTCGAAACCCACATTTTTGAATGAAATACGACCGCAAGGGACTTTTGATCGTAAATAATATAATTACGCTCTGCATCCATTGATTATACGACATAATATATTACTGAATTTGAAATATAATCACTTTTCTTTTATAATAGATACCTTCTCAACTTCATTCAAAAATAATCGGTTTCTGTTACCAAGAACCAATTTACATCTTAATATACCAAAATCAGGGTCGAAATGAATACATTTTCAACGTTTAAAATATTTTTTTCAACTCGTTTCAACTCGAAGAATTCTCTACTTCATCAATCGAGCGACATAATGAGCTAATCTGAGAAATTACTAATGAAGTTTCGGTAAATTTTGATCAACCCTAAAAAACTTCAGATCTTTTGAATAATAAGTAAGGGCTTTTATTCGTATATTACCCGATTCTTTTCGAGATCAGCACGAATACCTACGCCAACAGTTACGATAAAACCAAGCAATTTTACCGTTTTAATTACGAAATCACACTTTTTGGGGTTTAGGTTTAATCCTGTATTGCAAAAACATCTCAAAACTACGCGAGATTTCGCTATATAATATTATTTAGTTTCAAAGAAAAAAATTCAAGGGTTATTTAGGTAAGTGATAATTAAATTACTTCCAATGCCTTCTATAAAACCAATGTATCGTTAAAACGTCTCCAATATTCGCGTCAACTTAAAAAGGGTTATGTATTACTTAAAAGATCAAAACGTATGCAAGAAGCCGTTAACTCGTTTTATCCAAATATAACTCGAATATGGTAAAAATCCGCTCGGATATTGAATATCGTAAATTATATTGACTTCAATAATTCGCGTCAGGTTTCCTTAATTAAAGGTAGGAAAAAATAATCCTATTTGGTAATTTTTGTTATGGACTCAAGCTATTGACCATTGAGTTTATAGGTTACATGAATGTGTACGTAATGGGATGGGCAGTACCCGGCGTGGGCCCAGTTCGGGTTCAGACTGGGCCCGGTCCGTGCATGGCACGTGTGAGTGCACGTGACGGGCTGGGCACTGGCCATGCTCATAGGTTCCACATGTTAGGCCACGGTAGCCTCTTCTAGTCTTCCTCCGTACCTAAATAGGAAATTCCATTTGGTACCCACTTGGCTTACCATCGTAGGTTGAACTATAACAATTTTATTTAAAACTTGGTAATCGGTATAAAACCGTTATTTCCCTCCAGCTTGAAAATTAGTAATATCAGCGTTAGAATCAAGGAGAAACTCGCGTGAATCTAACCTTTAATTAAAAGATTTGTAATTTAACGTTCACATTCGAAATGTTAATCTCGTAATATCGAGTACAACGATTTCTATAGTTTTTTCAACGAAAATGAATCCTCTTTCGGCTTAATATAAATATAGTAATCCAGCTTATACCGGTACAGAAATAGGGTTAGTGCCTTCTCCTTATTCAACAGATCGCTAAACTTTGCTAATTCGAGTGAAAAACGTAACTCATCTTTTTCCTTTTTTTATTGTAATCAGCGCCGTCTATTTTAAAATTTGCGTTCTTTTACAAAAACTTATAATAAAAGTTAATTATAATCCACCCCTCATATGTCATATTATCCGTTCAAAACAAGTTATTAATTTAAGAAAACCCGATGTCCAACGCTTCATATATCCCCTGACCTAAGGCGTATCATTAATATACCTATAACTAGTTTTACTTCATCATAAACAATTGAACGGTTGCTATTAAGGTGTAATATCACTTATTCATATCTTATCCATAGGATTTTCAAAATTATATTCCGCGTTATTCCTAAAATAATATAAACCAATATCGGGTTCTATTATTTATTAATATATATACGAAGCTTGTATATTAGGACATTACGTATATTTCGCCTTAAGTCCATTATTATACCCAAATTTCGAATATATAATAGGCAAATTTACTTTACTTTTACCCATTATACTAAAGCCTCGTTTAGAATATCATAATAATTACAATAAAAACAAATTTGAATATTTCAAAAGAAAATATTATTAAAAAGTATAAGGATAAATAGCAGATCCCCGGTTATAGTTATTTTAATCAAATGAAATCTTTTTTTACTTCATGTAATTACTACACCATTGAAGTTACGTAAATTTAGAACGAATTTATATTTATGAATTAGGTTTGTTACATTATTGTTCATCATAAGCCTTTATTCACCTTTTCGACTGAAACTGTTCGTAGGCCTTTATCGTTGCAATATAAGCGATTCGAATCCCTGTGGTCGAAGTAACTGGTGTTGCGTTAATATTGTTAGATTGATGTGTAAGTTCTAAATTTAGCAGATCGCTAGCCATTCTGCATAATAATTTGTATGGTCAAACGCTTTAGCTTGTGCCTCACTTTGAAGTGGGTACCTACTGCACAACACATGCAGTGAAGTTCCACAAACTGCTGCCAATATCGCAGTCAGTTCAATCAACTCTACTGCAAGTAAAGTTAACTTGGCTGTACTGCATTTGACTCCTATTCCAACACTGGTGGCTTTTTGTTTTATGTCTGCACGCCAGCGTGGCCTGTTATCAATTGGTGGCGACCTTTGAAATCCCGCCTTAATCCATAAACTTAACCCCTGTCAATTCCGTTTAATCTGTCCTGAAAACAATATTAATTACGTCCTTTCGTGGCCCTTTTTCTCAACTTCTCCGAGGCCTTCGTTTCTCAAATGATGTGCATAGATATTTCGCTGAAGACTTGTGCAAATTAGGTACGCCATCACTTGCATACCTTTTTCCAGTAGTTTAAACTACTGTCATCGCCACCTTTACTATCGCCACCATTTTTCTAGCGGTCTTTCAGTTTTCCAGGGAAGCTCTGTTCCTACAAGTTATGTGACGGGCTGTTTACGTATCTTTCGATTCGTATGGTTAAAGTATTGCTGTTTACAAACCTTTCCAGGGTGCTATTAGGCGTAGCCTTAGTCATAAAATTATTGAGGTTATCTTTGCCGTTAATTTACCAGAATTCATTTATTTCCCGGGCTTCGTATGCTTTTCTTAACGTTCTTACGTTTATTATTAAGCGTTTTTCATTAGTCATGCCTAGCTTTGACAGGCATTCGTAGCGGCTTCAGGAATCGGTATATATTACTATAGGTATCTATGGCTGTCCCAGCTATTTAGTAATAATAGTTAATATGCAGTTAGTTACTATTCCGATGTCAATGCCTGCTATTATTCCGTAAACTTCCGCAATTAGTACACTTCGGGTTACGCATTTATAATTGATAAATATCTAGTGTATAAGGTTTCCGATAATTATAAATTGCCCTTTAGACCTATTTTTTCAACGAGTATTATCAGGAAACCGATTTACGATATAAAGTTAGTATTGTTAGTAAATAGCTCATCCACAAAAATTATTAGCTTCACCTTCGTTAGATTTATAAAGATTATATTAATTCTTTTTTCCAGATGATTCATTTACCTTCAAATCCGCTTATTCAACTTGTTAAAGTTTTCGTTTTACGGGTTTTATATTTGTGTTGTAATAAAAAGGTTATACGATATCTTCGGTTGGTATAACGTGGCGATATAAGCCGTACGGATCCTTTTCATTAGGTATCTTTGTAATCTTGCCTCGTCGGCCTTATTAATAATCATTAGGTTCATGGTTTACGCTTTTAAATTTAAACTGATGTAATTACCGTTTTTAGATTTAATACTACGAATACAGAGTAAAAATCCGTTCAATTTAAGTTTTATACATTTAGTTAAAGTTTTAATCAGCTTACAATTTTAAAGGTTTAAATTTTCGATAACACTTTATTTTGCCGCCACAAATATAAAATCACTGAGGAAAAGGGTATTGTTAGTCTATATACCCCTGATGCCAAAGTCTTTACCTTTTATGTTTAAAAATATGGATAGAACGTTAAAGTATTTATGATAAACTTATCTTTAAATTGCATTGAGTACGTTAAAAATCAGTAAGCGCCGTTTTAGCTAGTTCGTATAAAGTCTTTATATAACGTATTATCGTGCCCTCCGAAAACTTGTCCCTTGGGTATTTTGGAAGTTCCAGCAGTACAATCCGTTGAAAATTGGTAACAGACTACGTATAAGCTTACGTAATATCCCAGCTATCAAGTATAAACTAACCTTTTACACCAGCAGTCAAACTAGTAATAATAGCGACGATTAAACGCTAACTAATATTCTGGATTATAAATGATTAAATAAGAATTTAGTCTTGACCTTTATCACGGTATCCTTAAGCAATTAGCCGTAATTTTTCATACGGCAGGTCCGCAATCTTATCTTTCAACTCGTAAACTATTTTCGACTTAAAAATAATATCGTCCTAGACTTCAAATTACGTTAACAATATAAACCGTATTACCCTTTGTAATAAAAAACCGTTAATTTTTACTTGATTATTTTCTTTAAAGAGCTTGCTTCGTGTGTTAACAATGCTTTCGGCGCGAATCTTAGGGGCGTGTTTTCTGTTAGACTTTTTTTTTTAAACACTTACGCTGTTTTATATACCCTGCTAGGCCTGTAGTCCCTATTGTCTTCCTTTTTAGTATGTATACTTTTTTTAGATAGTTGTTTACGTTGCCGACGTTCCATTAGCTTATCAATAGTCGGCTCGAGAAGGTTATGTTGGCGCTTTCTCTCGACTCGGAGGTTATTAATGTTAGGATCTTTATTAGACTTAAAAGATCTAATGGGTTTTTGGTATAACTTAACCTATATAACTCGGAAAAGTTATGGGGCCGTTAGTAGTATGAACCACTACATTTAAGTTGATAATATTTAAGATCTTATATGGTCCATCCCATTTTCCCCGCTCGCGCTACGTAAGAACTTCATTTTCAATGGGGATTAAAATCACGTTTATTATTAAAGGTTTATTCCTAGTATTAAGGGCATCATTAATCTGGCGGCGTACCGATTCCTTCCTTAGTTTTTTTTTTCAAGGCTTTACTGTATGCTATAGTACGTTTCTAGGTATTTAATGAATGTGGCGAATTAACTGTTATACGTGGGTAAGCTTTAAATACCAGTAAAATTAGTATAAGTTCTTTAGGGATTATAAAATCGTTAAAGCTTTTTTCAGCTATTTCAAGCCATGTCTCTTAACTTATAAAGCTTCCGATTTCCAGTATATAGATATTATAGGTTTTTCATAGAAGGACTTATACCCTTTCGACCTTACCAATACCTTAGTAAGTTTTGACGGGGACCTATTTATATTAATTTAAAAATTCATCGTAGCAAAATTAATACCGGCATCGTAAACTTGTATGTTGAGTGGGCTAAGGTATATATTAATCAATCAATTACGAAATGCCTTCCATATTTCTTTTATTGAAATGATTTTAAGAAATTTAGAGTCGAAAAAAGCCATAACGGAGTTTATAATTTATAATACTGGCTAGTTATCTAGGTAAAACGCGTTTACGAATACTTTCAAATTAAAGTGTTAGTTTTTTTTAGCTTAAACTTAAACCTTAAAGGGGTGTAGAAATGTATTTGGTAATGATGAGAAAGGCGTTTAACTGTTTTTCGTACTGGTACATCCATATTTTCATGGCCCGCTGTTTTTAAAACCTTTTAAAACTTGTCAATTGCTAAATGGTTGAACCTACGATAATGTTAACAAAGTTCCGCCTTTATTAGGTTTAACGCCATTTCTTTTGGTCTTTAAAGATGAAATTAAAGGTGCCTTTATTTAAGATTAAGTGGAAACCTTTTACCGACTGTAACTTGTATTAATTTGTTAATTTAAACCTTAACATTAACGTCGAGGTTTTTTATGTCTTTTAGGTAAAGTAAAAAGGCGGTAGGGTATTTTAGGATATAAAAAACAATAGGGTTAACAATAGTCTTTACCGTTTCGATCCTAATAAAGATGGATTTTTTCGAAGGTTGAAGCTAATCTTACCCTTATTAACATCCACGTAATCAATTTTCGTAGTAATATTAATATCCCTTCAGAACGCGATGTATTACATATAACCTCTTATTAAGTACCGTACTACCCCCATATCCGGCATGATTCCCTAAAATACTTATTTCGCGTAATGGTCTCGAATAGTAAAGAGGTGTATAGGGCCGGGGTATTTATTGTCGTGTCGGCGGTAGGGGTTTTTACCTATAAAGCGTTATAAAAAGGCGTGGTCGACTAGTTATTACGTGGCTTTCGGGCTAATTCCGGTGTTAGTATTTTCGTGCCAGCTTATAGCCTTTAGTTTGTTTTCCTCCTTTTTATTTTCACTTCTTTTCAACTGAGTAATTTGCTCGATATAGACCTAATTAAAAGTCAATGGAGAATCACGTATAATATATTACCTGTTTCACTTTACGTTCGGTGATAGTATAACGCGTTAATTAGCAGCCCTTTTCAACGTAAATCTGATTTTCTTTGAATTTGAAGTAAATTTGTTGAGGAAACTTAAAAATCTTCAAAAAGAGAAGTACCATTTTCCGTAAAAGGTCCGTGCCTTTCGTTAACTGTACTGGCTAAGCCGTCCTTACCTTCGATTAATAAAGTACGAATTGGGAGGGTCTTTTTCCTCGTTACTGAATTGAAGAGATTAAGGGTATATACCAGTCGAGTCAAAAACTCGAATAGTTACGGTAGCCAGGGAAAACGTAGTTGGTTAACAAACCCTTCACTAATGGTATCAAGGCATTAAAAGGCGTATTCGAACTTTTTATAGCCTGTAACTGCTTATCGAACCTATTAACGTAATGTGCCTTCGCCAACTTCTACATTACCTATTGCTTGTTGATAAAGTATTAGCCTGTTAAGCATTCAATTAAGGAGATTTTTTTTTTCCGACTTTTTTCATGATCTAGTATATAAGACCACTTCAAAATTGTATAGTCGGTGTGGTATTAGGTAAGATTAATATCGTATTCGAAGTAGTTTTTTAAGCTATAATAAATTTCGCGAAAAGAGGTACAATTCGTTTGGTACCAAAAACAATAAATTTCGGCTTAACCAGTAAGTATATTGGAAAATAATGAGTAAAAACCTGACAGGTTAACTTTTATTCAGTGGTAGATGTTAATGAATAGGCGTAGCTTAATATTTAGGAGATTATATAGCTTATCGTTATACTTTTCCTCCTCTTTTTAAATTTTGACGAAGGTTGTGTTTACCATATAATTCATGTGCTTTATAGGGACGCTTCGAGGGGGATTAGTAATGTAATGTTCGTAAGGACTTTTTTTTACCTGGTCAAGAGAAAAACTAATGTTGTTATTAATACTAGTAAGCAGAATAGTTACCTTTGATTATGTTTGGAAGGAAAAAGCTAGTAGTTGTACCTATAATAAGCTCGCGTATGAAGTCAGGCCTTCCTTGGTTTGACTGATAAAATTGAACGTGTTAAGAAGCTTAGGGGAAATGTGCCTAGAGATTTCCGTCTCGAGAAACTTAGCGATAATCCTTTTGGTATTAAAGGGTCCATCGAGGTTCCTACTTAATTGATTGGTGTATCTAAAGGCTTGCGTATGTAAATCGACTAATTATTTACATACACTTACTTCGATTTAGGCAGGTCTTTGCGAATATGTGTGTGAGTATTAAGGGTTACTATAGACAGCAATCTCCTTACCTTTAAACTAGGTCCATTAAGGGTTTTTTTTTACGGCGTATTCATAAAGTAGGTTGATTAAGTTGATTTCCTTCCTTTTTTTCGTATTAAGTTCAGAACCTCAAATGAATAGTTCAATTTTGAGCTTCGTCTTTACTTGCTTATCCGCCCTTTTCCATATATTTAGACTCTAGTTGCAGAACTAATTTTCAAAAATATCAAGGTCCATAAGTCTACGGCCGATTCTGTCAAAGTTTTTATCTTGAATAAGGAGGTCGATTACGTTTACCAAGTGTTTTAGGGTAGAGTCTTTAGTGGGGTCGGTAAACTGGAGTTTTTCGTTGTATTTTTTCGCGAAGATAATGCTGAGATCGTTTAATGCCTTTTTTGGTTTGTGGTCGTTGACGGTATTGATTACGGCTTATTTTACGGCTATCGTAATGTTTTGACTGGTATAAGGCTTGGTAGGCGTATAGGGCGAGGAACTTGGTAATATTGGGCGTAGAGACTTGGTGTGAGGTTGTGCAACATAGGTTTATTGGCGCGATGTAGTGTTTTTGCTTAAAGTAGCGAACTTGACGATCGAGGTGATAAAGAGAGTGAAAAAAATAAAGTAAGGGAAAAGGTTTTATATAAATGATAAGGACGAAGGTTGTTATTGGTGGTTGGGGTTATTTAGTGTAGGAACTTAGTCGTTTTTCTTATAGTAGTAGTACCTATAGTAGTACTAATTTAGCCGTTTGTCAACTTGCCGAACTTTAAGACTTCTAACAGTCAATTTCAACGTCTTGAAATAGAATTAATGAAGACCTATTTTAGTTTTTAGCGGTGATACCGACGCCTACTTTTGACTTGCTGCGAAGACGACATAATCCAAAAGCTTTTCCTACGTACTGCCGCGAAAACGATACAGTACTATAGAGGCACTTCGTAAAAACCATTCCTTTACTTTTCCTAAAAAGGATAAAGCGTAACCGAAAAGCAGCTTTTTTTTCTACTAATCCAATTTATGCTTAACCTAATAAGCACCAATCAGTGTTGGTAGGTCTTTATCGTTGCAATATAGTCGATTCGAGTTACTGTGGTCGAAGTAGCTTGTATTTCGTTGATATTGTTTAATTTATGTGTAAGTCCTAAATTTGGCAGACCGCTAGTTGGTCTGAACACCAATTTGTATAGCCAAACGCTTTGGACTATAACCCACTTTGAAGTGGGCACCTACTACACTGCACTTGAAGTGCAGTCCCAAAAACTGCAACCAATATTGAAGTCAGTGCAATCAACTCTACTGAAAGTAAAGTTGACTTAGCTTTACTGAATTTGACTGCTATTCCAACAGAAACCGTATATACTTACGTTGAAATAAAAGCCGGACGAAATTAGTAATGATGTTAATAATGGTCTATTAAGTTATAACGTGGGTAATTCCTTGTAACCTATTTTACTAGGCGTTTATTCTCCGAAATCCACGTTGCCCGGCATCTTTTATCCTAAACGTATACCAGATGGGTATATTAAAATAACTAATCGCGATTACCGTGACCCCTTAAAAAAAATACCTAAAGGATATGGAATTCCGTTATAATCAAATTTTTATTCAGCCGTTATACATTTATAGGTTCCGATAATTATCCACTAAAACGTCGATTTAGGGTTAAGGATTTTAATTTATTTTTAAGTTTGCGATACGTTGGTAAAGCCACAATAAAAACGATATGGCTAACGCCTACCGTAATAGATTTATTTCGAATATATAAAGATAAACAAATACGTAAGTAATAAGACTTAACATTCGAAAGCTCATATTATCCGCCTTTTTAAATTAATAACATTTTAAACCTAAAAACAAACGGTACCTATAAGTTTCTATCATTTATAAATAATCCTTTTAACTCAACTAAAGCCTTATTCGCGTGATGAAGGTCGTTAAAAGCAACCTCAATATAGTAGAAAGGCTGTCTAGTATCGTATATAACTTCGTATATGCCAGCTTTATAATATGCCGTAATAATTTGCTTGAGCGCCATCATATGATAACCCTAAATATAAAAAAACGTATATCGACCTTCCTCGATTTATATTTTATCCACTTTCACTATAAATTTGATCTTTTAACACTTCGCCGCCTACGTAAGAATAAATCTATCTAATTACGGTTATTAATTTCATTTTAGGCTACCCCTAAATATTAAAAACCCAATACGAGTTGTTTTTAAGTAGACTTTAAATTATTCAATTTTAATAACAACCTAGATAAAGTCAGATACTTTGTCGAAAACGAAAGTCGATTAACAAGGTTTATATATTAATTTTAAAATAAACACGATATGATTTATAATATCTTATTAACGAGATATGTCGGCCTATGTCGGCGCTAAGCGGGTAAAAAATTATTGATAAAAGTAGAAGACTAATTATTCGCCAAAGGCCTATTCTCCTCAATAACGCTAAAGTGTAACGTGAAATTATTAATATCTGTTATCAATTCGTTGATCATAAGTAATATTCCTTCCCAAAGATAGAAGTACAAACGATTAATAATATGTTATAATCCAACCTACGATAATAAGCCAAGTAGGTACCAAATGAAGTTTATTATTAAGGTATAGGCGAAAACACGGAAGAAAAGGTTATAATGGGCCTTCGTACAGGACTTATAGGTATTGTTAATATATATCACGTCACGTGCCCTTGTACGTGTTATATACAGACCATGCCCGGATCGAGTTGGGGTTGAGTTCTTAATATCCCATTATGTGCACAGTCACGTAACCTACAGACTCAATAGTCAATGGCCTGAGTCCATAACAACAATCTTGTTATCTAAGTATAAAATATTTATAAAAGTCTTAGAGTTAAAGTTATTTTCGTTTTTAAGTGTAAACTTGAATTTTTGAATGGCTTATATATATACGTTTGATAGTAATAGCGGAGCTTTTCATTAACACTGAAAGCAAACTATTCCATATATTTATGCCTGCAGGTTTTAGTATTTTATATAGCGTGTTGACAGATTGATAATTTAAACAACAGTATAGTTCACGTATTTTTTAACTTTATTAGATTGAATATCATTATTTTCAGGTCTTTAAGATGAAACCATTAGTGTTTCTATTCGAAGGCGAGTAGAAAGTTTTGGCCTTTTTTAACCACGTCGTCAATATTAAAGTCGACATTGATGTTAAGGTTTTTTTTAAAAAAAAAATGGGGAGGAAAATAGTATGGGATATATAAATATGAAATGTAATCGACTTGATAATAGAATAGATTATTATTATCTCTAGTAATGGTCGTTATTTATACGAGTTGAAGTTAATTGTAGTTTTATCAGTATTAGGACGATTAATCTTTATGGTAATAGTATTTTCCATTTCTAATATTACGCATTTCAAATAGGTTCCTATTAACTATCTCATTATCTCTTTATCTAGCATAATACTTTAAAATGGGTTGTTTTCGTAACTATCGCGAAGTTTTAAAGTATATGATGAGTCAAAAGTATGATTAAGGTCAAGGTATGGGTTTTTGCTAATGAAACGATATAGTAAGTTGTGGTTAGTTAGATACTGGTCTGCTTTAGAAGCCGCATTTTGATACTAGGTGATTTTTCAGCGCATTTTTATCGTTAAAAAATCTTTTTGTACTCATAATTAAGGATGAAATCTAAGTAGTTATGCCAAAATTAAATACGGAATGATATATAATATATTACCTGTTACTTATAGCGTTTAGCCGAAAGGTGAAGAGTTGGAAGATAGCTGGAATTGTTAAGAAAAGATCACCTTTTACCATTATTGCGACTATATTCTTCACGGTTACTAGATCCGTTAGAATTTTGCCTTCGCTAGCATTAGTGTGGCTGCGGCTTTTAATCAGAAGGTTTAAGACTAGATTTTGATCGTTGGCTCCCTCGTATCTGCGATCAATATAATATATTATTACGCGGTTCCCTTTACTTATATCGAGGAAGTAATTATCTTGGAAGTATATATCAAGCGATTGTGGTGTACGTATCATTACGGTCGTAAATAAGGATTGGAATCAGTTGATGAAGCCTTTACATATGGTTATTAGGCGTTATAAGGCGTATTTAAACTCGTTTACGACCGTGATTACTATCCGTACTTACTAGCGGAACGTGGCTTGGCTAGTATGAGCCTTTCCTAATTCTTATTAACATAAAATAAGCTTGTTGAGAATTTGATTAAAAACATTTATCGTAGTTTCCTCCTCTTTTTCCTCAGCCATTCTTGTCGTTTATCTCATTGTAGCCCAATTCGTATAATATAACGTAAAATGGACTTCGTGATTGAAGTAACTCTTAATGTCATCGTAAATTTTAGGAAAGAGTTCTGTTTCTATTAGGAATGTTAGGTAGTAGTTTTTGACGTGGCTTATGAAGATTTTAGGAAATAATATGTCGAAAATAGAAGGAGAAATCTCCATTTAACTGATGATATTTACTAAAAGCATTATCTTCGTATTAAAACGATTGTAAAACTTTTTGTCATACTTTTCTGAATCGTTATAGAATTTCATAAAGTCTAAGAAGAATTTGTAGTTGATAATGCCCACTTTGATAGGTTTAGGAGGAAGGTTGCGATAATCGTCACAGTTATCGGTTGTATTTCCTGTCGTGAATTTCAGCCTTAAAGTCTTTAAATCGCGATAATGAGGTTAATTGCTAATCGTTTCGCCTAATTTTCAAAGGTTTATGGTAGGATCTGTTGTAATCTTGCGTGTATAGGCGTGTTTGTTGTAAGAAATGCCGCTTTAGGGGACTTGGCTATTTTGAGGAAAGCCTTGAGGGCTTTGGGAAAAGGATTAAAGAGTAAGGTTAGCTTGGCTGTAGAAAAGGTTTTGATGAATTTAACTATTTGGTTTAATCAACCGATAGATAACATTGACGTTAATTTCTTTTGACGCGTTGGCAGCCGTTAATTCATTTGTTTTGATGTCGTTGTGATTATATTTCATATTGTTCTATTAAGATATTAAGTTTCTGAGCATATTAACAAGTATTCTATTTTCAGCGCGGAAAAAGGTTTAATTTAACTAGAAATTTGGAGAAGGTTCCCCAAAACGTATATAAGGGCGTTAAATTTTCTAACGCCTTTCGTTTTTCGTGGGTTTCAGGTGCTTTTCTTAAGTGGAGCTAACTCTAAAAGGGTTTCTGCCACATTTTTTCTCCGTTTGGAATAATTGTTATACAATTTCGAAAGTATTATTTTAACTTGTTTATGACTTTTTTGAAGATATTATTCTATATTTCAATTATTTAATCCGTAAAGTAGTTTAAAAGACTTGAAAGGCCCAAACTTTTCTATTAACCTTGTTAAGACCTTAATCGAGTATGAATTAGCTGATATAATTTGTTATATAATCCTTTGTTAGTTCGGTATTTGTTGGTAGGGCTTTAGACGTTGCAACGGTTTCGATTCGATTGTTCAGGTGGAAGTAACAGTAGTATTGCAATAATCAAGTGGTAGATATATTGTTTTTGGTTTGGCATACCACTAGCTGGTTCAGATAGTCAGTTATATGGCCAATTTCTTGGCACGTATCCAAGTCTGAAGTGGGTGTATATTGTACTTGACTTGGAATGAAAATAGAAGGCCTACAAACAATATACTTAATTTGTAGTTTTTCTAACCAACTTTCTTGTAAGTAAATTTAACCTATTGATTTCAAATTACTACTAATTCAATACTAGCGGCTTTCAGTTTTATGTGCGTACATCAGTGTGGTCGATCAAATTTTTCCGATTATCGTCGAATTGTATTCTCGACGACTGGCCAGACTCCTGTAATTCCAGTTGACTTTCGCACCAAAATTAACCCTAATTACCTTTAATGACCCCACGGTTCCGAATCTCGTCTTTACCAACTCCCATGTGTAAGTCTTTCATTATAGGTTTCCGCGTATTAGCCTATTATCGCTATTAGCCAACTTTACTCACTCTTACTCTTAATTTAACCGTGTTACTTAAAGAAGTGATTATCGTTATATATCTGACAGTTTTTCAATTTGCTAGTATATCACTGTTCGCTGGCACGTGATGTGCCGTTTCTAGGTGACTTTTTAATATAGACTTCGATGCGTTCAGTTAGTCTTTTGCTATTTATAAATCGTTTAAGGGCTTTGTTTAACAATACCTTCGTTATGGAGTTAGCAGGATTATCCTTTCCATCGATTTATCGGAACTTATAGATTTCTCTACCTTCTAAGGTTTTATGAAGTGTTATTTCTTCGATTATTAAACTTTTTTCACTAGTGGTTTTAAGTTTTAATAGGTATTCGAACAGGGTTTTCAAGTCGGTACAGATTATTACCGGGATAAAGGGAGTCCTTAGTTATATGGTAACGATATTAAGTTTTTTTTCACAGTGTTATACTTATACTAAAGCTATCTATTATGCTGTAGACCTATAAAGTTAGTACGTTTCGTGTAATCCTTTTATATTTGATGGAGGTTAAGCAAATCAAGTTTCCGTTAATATTGAATTGGGTTTTTTGTTTATATTTATTTACGAATGTAATTAGGAATACGATATGTAAGAATAAGTCTTTGCTATTTACCGAAAAACCGTCCGTGAACATTATTAACTTAGTTTTTGTTATGACCCAAGTATGTTGGCAGGTTAGGCAACAGGCCAGCATGCAGTTGAGCTACCGAGAGCCTGAAGTCCAACACATCAGGCAGGGAACATCTCTTTGTCAGCACCAGACTAGGCAACCCTCCAGGGTTAGGGTTATCTAGATCACAAGTGCTAACTGAGCCTTAGTGAGTACCGGTAAGCCTCAATGAGCACCGGTGAGCCTCAGTGAGCACCGGTGAGCTTCAGTACTGAAGATGGTATGAAGGCCATAGGATATAAGGACACGGTTAGCACCACATAGATAGTATTTCCTTTATAGCTCTTCAGTTGTCAATCTAAGTATTCAGTCTACATATTTGAATAGCCTAACGGTTAATGATCATCCTACAGCACGAACACACATCTTCTTGATATTGCACCTTTATTACCTCTGCTACCTTACTGCTAACATAAACCCTCTGATACCTTCTATTTACTCACGGGTATTTAGTGTGATTATTACAGTTTTCGACAAGTTAATTAGAATCATATTAATCCCCAGGTCCAAATTCCGTATTTTCCATTTAAACCTTTTGTTCAAGTGATTAAAGATTTTATCTATGTGGATTTACACTCATGTCGTAATAGATAAGTAGTAGAAGGCTTTTATCTGGTATAGAGTGGCGATATAGCTGCTAAAGGCGCGTTATTCCAAATATTGTTTACTATTAACTAGGTTTATCTAGTAAATTATGGCTAAATTAGCTCTCTGGATATTTCAGAGAAAACTGAGATTGATATTAATACCTAATATGCGGATTGACGATCTGTTAAAGTTAAGTTAGTTGCTCTTTACCAAAGTCGTAACCGGCTTATAATTTCAAAACTTGGAGTTTTCAATAGAATTCTGTGCCGATGTTACAAAGTTAGCAATCCCGACAAAACTTTTATGGTTCATTTATATATTTACTAAGACGAAATCCAATTTTTACCGTATTTGTAAGAATAGGTCGTATATTAAGGAAATTATACCTAGCTGTAATTTGAAGTACGACTAACAGGTTTGGAATCAATAGATTTCTATTTTACCTAGCCTATACAATAGCTTGATATATTGTATTACCGTTTACGGAAGGCACGTAACAAGTAGTTCATGTGGTAGTTTCAGCAATACAATTCTCTATAAATCGGTCGCTAACTGCATATACGCTTGCGTTATATTGTGGTAATTAAGGGCGAACTTTACTTCAGTTGCGATCAATAAATGGGCCGTTAAAGTGACCACGAAACGTTAATTTATCTTTGAAATTACTGGCGACTACGTAAATAATCTGGTTTTATCCTTATCATCGTATCCTTAAAAAATTAAACGTGATGTTTCGTACGGCTGTCCCATAGTTTTACCTTTAACCTCGTATATAATTCTCAATTTGAAAATCGTAATATTCGGGTCGTGGAGGTTGAAATTGGCTGTAGGAATAAATTATATAACTTCTAGAGTCAGCTGGCTGTAAATCTAGATCTTATTGCTTTGCTTTATTGGTTTATCGGAAGTTTTTATAACGACTTATACCTGAAGCTTTAACATCAAGTTTTTGTTATCTTTTTCCTTCCTATTTAGCAAAGCAATATTATAAATACGGCCCTATGTATATTCCTCATCCTTAACGTTTCTTAATTTTAGTAGTCGTCCGCGGCCGTGACATTTTATTGATTTATCGATAATAGCTAGAAGGGCGTCGTATTGACTCATTTGTTTAATTTGAAGCTCTTTATTATTATCATTAGTCAACTTGATATAAAGCTTAATCTTGGTGGTGTAAAACGTTACGGAGTCATTAATAGTTTTAATAACTACTTCAAGGTCAGCGAAAATTAATATTTTCTATAGACCATCTCATTCAACTTGCTTTAGCTACACAAAAACTTTACCCCGCAACAGTAAAATAATCAAGTCGACTATCGCGGGGTCGTTTTTGGTGTTGAGGGTATTAATAACTTAACGCTGTGCCAATTCTTTTCGCAGATCCTTTAATGCGTTACCGTAGGCTATAGTTCTCCTCTGGGTATTTGATAATGGAGAAGATTCTCTCGTTAAACGTAGATACGCTTGATACACTAGTCACTTTAGTACCGGGTCATCAGAGCCCACAATATTATTCAGGCTTTTTACTGCCAATTAAACCCATGTCTTTTGGTTTTTAAAGTTTTTAATTTCCAAGGTAAGAGTATTATACGCTCGGCGAAATAGCGCGTTTGCTTTTTAGGCCTTCCCAATACTTTAATAGGCTTCAATAGACATCTATTTACACTTAAATACTATTATTTTGATATTTACCTAAAACTTCGCCGTTGTCAAGTCAGTACCGGTATTATAAATAACGAATTATATAGTCCGAGATACGTGTTAATTTTTAATATCCCAAATGGTTCCTGCCTCTTTTTTACTAACAAAGGATTCAAAAATCTGTCTTTTTAAAATAAGGTTGCGAAGTTAATAAAGTGAAGAATTAACTTATTGTCCAAGTAAAAGACATCGAGGAAAATGTCATAGTTAAAGTACTTGTCGTTTTTGAATATGAACTTAAACAAACCTTCAATGGGTTGACGCATATAGTGTTTTATATCTGTATAACTTGCGGACATTAGGATTTTATATAGCTTTTCGACGGCTAGGTAATTACAACGCCGATCTAGTTATCGTATCTTTCACTTCGTCAGATTTAATACCGTTTTCTTCGGGCCTTAAAGATAAAACTATAAATGCTACTTTTTAGAGGCGAAAGGGAACCTTTAGCTGTTCTTCACCAGTTTATCAACGTTAATGTCAACGTTAACATCGTCGTTGACGTCGAGTGTCTTTATATCCTCTAAGTAAAAGAGGAAATAGGTGGGGAATTTAAGCATGCAAAACGTAATTAACCCAATAATAGTCTAAACTACCGTTGTCTTCAGTGACGATAGTGATTTATTTGATCCGAAACCAACTTTAGCCTTGCTAATATCTTAGAGATTGATCTCGATAATAGTAGTGTTTTCCTTTAATAATACTACGTATTGCGAATGACCTCCTGATGAATTCCTTATTAACCTTTCATTTGAAACAATACCTTAAAATGTATAATACTTGTAGCAATCGTGAAGGTTAAAATTATATAAGGGGTTAGGGGATTGGATAAGTTAAAGGTAAGGGTTTTTGCTACTTCAATAGTATAAATAGGCTTAGTCGACTAATTATTAGGCCGCTTAATAAATAATATCTTTATTTCATTCCATTTTCTTAGGAGTGTTGTCTTCTTCAATTGTTTCTTTACCCTCAAGGTTTATAATTTAGTTTAAGTAATTTAACCTGGAAAAAATAGGGTATTTAATATGATACATTACCTATTTATTGTTACGCTCGGCAGAAGGGTAACGAGCTATCTAATAGCTGGACTTACTACAGATTTAAGGTCTTTTACCATCATTACGACGATAGTTTTTATGGTTAATAGGTCCGCTTAAGTCATGCTCTATTTTTCGTTTCTTGGTTGTAGCTTTTAGTCCTGTATTAAACCAGGTTTTCAGCATTGAGATAGCATGTATTTACTATCGACGTAATGTACCAGTACATGGTTCTTTTATTTATATCGCGAAAGTTATTGGCTTGAGGATATATAGCAAGCGAGTTTTTCGAACGTGTTATTACGGTCGCGAATGAGGACGTCAATTTGTTGAAATGGTCTTTACAAGTGGTATCATAGAGTTATAAATCGAATTTAAACTTGTTAACACCCATAATAACTACACTTACCTGTGTACAAAGTGTGGTTTCGCTAACATAGACCTTCCTAATAACTTGTTAGCAAAAAATTAATTTGTTAAATATCTAATTTAAAATTTTTATCGGTATTTCCTCCCCAATATTTTTTATTATCATCTTCGTTCACTTCATAGTAGCGCAATTCGTATAATAATATACAAAGTAGATATCGTATTTAAAATAACTTTTTATACTATCGTAAATCTCGCGGAAAGTTTGGACTTTCGTCAGGAAGGTTAAATAGTAATTATTATTGGGTTTAATGAGAATTTCGGGAAATAGTAAGTGAAAATCAAAAGGAGTGATTTTATTTATTCGTAAATGTTCCTAAATGGTATCATTTTTGTGTTAAGAGAGTTGTAAGACTCTTTGTTTTACTTCTCTGCATTATTACAGATCTTAGCGTGATCCATGAAAAGCTTATAGTTAATATTGACCTTTTTAATAGGTTTGGAGGAAATATTGCGATAGTCGTCTTAGTCGTCGTTTTTTTCTATCAATTTCAGCCTTAAAGTTTTCGAGTCGTGATGTTAAGGGTAATTACCAGTCGCTTGACTCAAGGGGTAAAGTCTTGTAATAGAACCTGTGGTAGTCTCGCATGTGTAGGCTTATTTGTCGTAGGAAGTTTCGCATTAAAGGCCTAGGCAAGTTTAAAGGAAGGGTTGTGAGGTAAAGGGGACTTGGCCATAGGAGGGGTTTTAAATGACTTGACGATCTTTTTTAATTAACAGTTTAATAGCGCAGACGTTAATACCTTTTTCTGTGTTGTCGGCCGTTGCTTTACGCGTTTTGCCACCATTGAGAGCGTACTTCACGTTGTTAAGTAAAGTTGTTAAGCTAATGAGCAGATTAATAGGTTTGTTATCATCGGCGTGTAAAGACGCATAAGTTAACTGGAGATTGAGGAGAGCTTCCTTTAAACGTGTGTGAGTCGGTTAAGAGTCGTTAACACCTTTTCCGTTTGGTCATCGGTATTAAAGGTACTCTTTAAGTTAGGCTAGGTCGAAAAGGGTTTACGTTTATTTGGTTAAGTTTTGTTTTAGCACATAAACTCTTTTTTAATTGAGTTTTAACTATAACTTTAATGAAATGGTTTTCTAAAACGACTTATCCATAATAATTTTTCAATTATTAAAATAAATACAATATTTGCGTAAGGCGCGAATATTTCAGTGAAGTTTTTCGCCGCCGTTTTACTCAAAAATGTCGCAACCAATAAAGTTAACTAGGTACCTCTTGATTAAGTTTTGGTCGACATCTTAGTATTATAAATCTTCATTGTAATGTTTGTAAAAGATGGATCAGAAAGTTTCGATTACCTTTAGTAGTTCCTAGAAATGTGTTATCTTGGTGTTTTGGTTGGCGTAAGATATGGTGAGCGAGGGATATAATAATTCTGGGTGTAGAAACTTGGTGAACTAGCATGAAGTCGCCCGACATGTTTTTTTTTTTGCGCGACTTGGTGATTCTCGGTGTTTTTGCTTGGGGTAGTGATTTTGAATAATTTGTTGTAATAAGAGAAGTGAAAAGAGTAGAGTAAAGGTAAAGGTTTGGTGTAAAAGATAAGTTTGGAGGTCTTTTATTATTGGTTAAGATTGGGGGTTAAAAGTTATAAACGGTGGGACTTCGTCAATTTTACAGGAGTAGTACCTGCAGTAGTATTAACTTTATAATTTGTCAATTCAACGAACTTCAAGACTTCTAATAGTTAATCTCAACGTTTTCAAAAAGGATTTGTGAAGATTTCTTGGTGATTTCGAGTAACGATACCGTCTTTACTTCTAAATTGCCGTGAAAACCGACGCAAATTGGAAGTTCTTTCTACTTCCTACCGTGAAAACCGACTCAGTTTGTAGGGGCCTTTCGTAATATTTTTTCCTTGACCTAAGCCGCAGTTTAACATAGAGCGTAAACGGAAAGTAGTTTTCTTTGTACTTAGTTTATCAGTGCTTAATCTAATTAGCATTGATCAGTGTTGGTAGGGATTTATACGTTGCGAGATTGTCAATTCAGTTGGTTTGGTTGAAGTAACAATAGCATTGTAATGATCAAGTGGTAGATGTATTTTTCTAGGTTTGGCAGATCGCAAGCTGGTCTGCACAGTAATTTTTATTTCCAAATGCCTGAACCGTGCCCTAAGGTAAAGCGGGTATATAATGTACTAGATTTACAGCCAATACAGTAAGCCCGCAAACAATACACTGAACTTGATATCAGGATAATCAACTTTACTGTAAGTGAAGTTAACCTAATAAACTGAAATACTAAGATTCCAATAGTATTAACATTTTTAAACTAGAGGTCTTTATCGTTGTTTTTGACGAAGAGATATTCAAGTACTTCGATAGCTTTTTTCTTTGAATTTAATCAAGTTATCGTGACATTTGACCTTTATAAAGTTTTATAGTCGAGGAACTTGGTGATTTGTGAAATTAGGATTTTGATATTTTAGTGTAAAGTCGTGAAAGGACTTTGCGACTTGGCGTTAAGTTGCGCGAGGTAGAGTTTTTAGCGCGACTTGGTGATTTTTCTCGGTACAGCGATTTTGACGATGCGATTGACAATTTTTATGTAGGGGAAGGAAAAAGAGTGGTGTAAAGGAAATACTTGGTGTTTCGGGAAGAGTTTGATATAATGGGAAGTAAAGAAGGTTATTTGATATTTATGGTTGAATAATATTTGGCCTAGTCGTTTCTATAATTGTAATGCCTACATTGATAGTACCTATATCAGTACTGATTTAGTCGTTTGTCAAATTGACGAACTTTGAGACTTTCAACGGTTAATTTTAACGCATTTAAAGAAGGATTTTTTTGGGGTGTCCTCGGTGATATTAATACCGTTGTTCCTCTTAAGTGCTTATTAACCGCAAGCGTACTTAGAAGTCTTCTTTTTTACTAACAGTAAACAGTTAACGTAGCAAAAAGGCCTTTTACAAAAATATTTTCTATTCTTGAACGTGAACGTAGAGCGTAATCAGAAAGTAGATTCTTATTTTACTTGAATCATTTGTGTTTAACTTAATAAACACTAATCAGTTTTAGTAGCACTGTAGTCGTTGTAAAGTTTTCAATTAGATTAGTCGAAGTAATAGTAGTATTGCAGTATTCAAGTAGTGGATGTAATGTTTTTGGTTTGCCAGAATGCTAGCCAGTCTGCACAGTAATTTGTATAGCCAATTGTTTGGCCCGTGCCTTAATATGAAGTGGGCGCTTACTATACTTGACTGGCTGTTAATAGAGTAGATACACAAAACAATATACTCAACTTTCAGTCATTGTAGTCAACTTTACTTACAGTAAAGTTGACTTACTACTCTGCAATTAATACAATTCCAACAGATTGTGTAATGAACCAAGTGTAAGGCTCATCGTTTAATTAAGCTTTGTGAAGTGCTTATAATATAATATAAAATTTTCATAGTTATGTTTTATCATTAAAAATCGATCTGAAAAAGTTTGTGATAATGTTGGTGAAGGGGAAAGACTACCCGAATATCAGGTTTTTTCTAATTTTGATCAGTGTTGAGTCTAATATAAACGTTTCTAACGTTTATATAAAGGGGATAGATAATTATTTTAATGTATTACTCTAGTTAGATTGCTCCCAGTTTCAACCGGAATATGAATTTAACTCTGTTAGCTAAACAAGGATTATTATAGTATAGGTAGGTATAAGTTTTGGTACCGTAGTCTACTAGTTTGTTAGTGTTTTCGTTTCCAGTGATATTTTTATATTTATGGGTTTTTTTTTGACTGTTATGATTCTAACAGAGTTCCCGTGGAGATATGTAATTTGTTTTGCGCAAATTAGAACGAGGTGCTCACGTCGCTTTTTAAGATTGAAGTTATAGAGGTATCGTTAACGTAAACTGTGACCGTTTTCAGGACAACGAATATAATTGTTTTTAAGGCCCAAAATAATTCGATAACCTTTACGTGATAAATTTGTATAATAGGTTAGATTCCGTTAAATTCTTTTATATTAATTTTACCGTTACAAATGATTGAGTACTCATATCTGATAAACATTTATCTATCTTAATTGTTGGAACAGTATTGCAATGGTATTACATGCAGTGAAGTCGGTCAACTTTTCTGGCAGTAAAGTTGACCGTATTGCAAGTGTATTGCTTTGTGGAGACTTACCGCATTGGATGTAAGTCGAGTGCAGTATGCTGCACTTCACTCTAGGGCACGGGCCAAGCACTTGGCCATACAAATTACAGTGCAAACCGGCTAGCGTTCTGGCAAACCTAGAATAATACATCCACTATCTGACCACGTAATACTACTGTTAATTCGACCAATTGAATCGACAACGTTGCAACGTCTAAGGCCTACCAATACTGATTAGTGTTTGCCTGCCTATAGGTTAAGTACAGATAAGCTAAGTAGAAGAAGAAGCTATTTTCCAGTTACGCTTTACGCTAAATAACGGTGATTAGGGTAAAGGAAAGATTTTTGTAAAGGGCTTTTACTGCTGCGTCGGTTTTCATGACAGTAAGTAGAGAAAACTTTTAGGCTATGTTGGTTTTTACGATAGCTTGGAGGTAACGACGGTGTTGTATCTAAAACACCAAGAAATCTTTACTGATTTTTCTTGAAGACGTTGAGATTAACTGTTAGAAGTCTTAACGTTTGGCAAGTTGGAAAACGGCCAAGTTAGTATTACTACGGGTATTACTAATGTAGAAAAACGACTAAGGTTCAAGGCTAAATAATAACCTTTTCCCTTCACTACTAAACGACCTCTAACCTTACTCTTTATATGAAACCTTTGCTCTACTTTACTCTTTTTTACTTTTTATGTCACTCCGATCGTTAAGTTTGCTGCTTTAAGCGAAAAAATCAAGTCGCGTTAAGAAAGCTACGTTACGTGACCTCTCACCAAGTTGACAAGTTTCCACGTGACTTTACGCCAAAACGGCTTAAAATCACCAAGTTACTCGCTTCTTACGTCCTATACGCCTAACCACGTCCCCTATCGATCAAAACTGTTAAGATGGCTTTAAGTTAAGCATTAATAGAAAAAGTTGACGTCTTCGGATTTGGTTTTACTAAGTTTTACGACCACAGATTGTAGAGAATGAATGTTGATAAAGAAATAACGGATAAATATCTTACCAACTTCGTCGGTTATTATATCGTTAAATATGACGACGGTAAAGACCCTGACCGCATTTTTTGCAAGTATTATAAATTCTTCGACGACTGGACTATTAACATGTGAAAAGTAATCCATAAGACCATTAAGTACAAGTTAAAAGCCGAGATTAAACGCTAAAGTATCTACGTATTAAAAGAAAGCTTTACAAAACTGATAGACACCCTTTTCGATTTGGCTTAACTGAAAGAACGCTTTTAAGACCCTAAACCTCAAAAGCTTCAAGGAAAAGGGAAAGGCGTTAAGGAAATTCACCGCCCTTATACGCGATTTAGGAGACCTCTCTTTTACCCCTAACCAAGTTAAATCTCTTTACGCGCGGACGATGAACCCTTTTATTTATTCGGTATACCGGAACCTTTACGTAATAACGCGGAGTACGTTTTCGGCAACGGAAGAATACGCAAAGTAAGGGTTGCCAACGTGGTTAGAGGTATTGACGTCGGCGCTTTACACCAGTCAATTAAGCAATATCGTCAGGTCTCTTATAACCTACAAGGCCCTATCGACCCTTAGAACTATAATCGTTAAGCAACTTAGGAACCCTTTCCCTTCAGACTCTACGTACGCAAACTAACTATAGGTTTTACTATAGGACTTTACCATTTATCGGGTTAGGCGACTGGTAATTACCTTTAGTAATGTGCCTTGGAACCTCTAAGACTTGAGCCATTAGGAAATACTAATTAAGTCTGTGATAATTATCGCGACCTTTCTTTAAGACCTGTTAGGATGGTTAACATTAATTATAAGCTGATGACAGATTTCGCTAAGATCTGGGATGATATAGAGATGTATAATGGAAAGCCTTATAACTTTTTCAACACTAAAATGATTCCTTTCCGAAATATTTACAAGTAGATAGAGATCTCACCTTTTGGTTTTCACTTATTATTCCCTAAAATCCTTACAAGTTACGCCAAAGACTACTACTTGACCTTTTTGTTATGACTCAACAGCTGCAGGTCACACCAGCAGCGGCCCACAGTACTAATGAAGGAAATCAGTTGGACACAGCCTAACGGAAAGCATCTGGTCTCACAGACCCCCCAGGGTTAGAGATGTTAGGGACCCACTCGGCACACCGAGAACCGGAGACTGGATATGTTGGATATACTACATATCTATATGATCCAGTTAGAATATGTTGGATCACGCATATATCCAACATATCCCACGCCACCACGTCAAATGAAGGAACTAGATATAAGGACATGGTCATCATCACGTTACGTAGCTTCATTTAATATTTCTTCAGTTATCAATCTAAGTATTCAGTCTACATATTTGAATAGCCTCACGGCTTTTGATCATTACTTGCACGGTTGCGATATTGTTCACTCAGTACCTCTGTTACCTTCTTGATAACATAAACCTCTTATACCTTCTATATACTCATGGGTATTTAGTATAATCATTACACTTTTTAACGAATGACAATAAATTTCGTGAGATTTACGATAGCATAAAGGGTTACTTCGAATACGATATCCACCTTACACAATTCCATATATATTAAGCTACTACACAATAGATTTCAATAATGGTAAAGAAGAAAGAGGATTGATTACTAATGGATGTCCTTAATCAAATGTTTGATAAGCTGATAATATGTCAGAAAGTAATGAGAAAAGCCTACGTTGGCGAAGTTATACTTTACAAGCAGGTATGGGCAGTTATTACAGGTGTTAGTAAGTTCAAATACGTTTTACAACACCTAAATCCCACTTGTAAAGGCTTTTTTAACCAGTTAAGTTCCTTGTTTGCCACTGTAATAGCGCGTATACCAAATTCGCTCTGTATGTATTCCCAAGCCGGCAACTTTTTTAACGTGGATAAGGAAAACCTTACGGTGGTTAATTACGTCGACCGTAAGTACTTTTGTTTATTACACCTAAGGACAGGTTTATTAACTTCGGCCCCAAATTAAAGGAAAACCTACGTTATCACTATTAAGATTTAGGCGGACCTTTTAACCGTAAGTACTATCGTTGTGATAATGGAAGGATATATTGAATTTGTAGTAAGACCAGTAATTAATTAACTCGCTACCACCCCGCCTAGTATAATAACAGAAAATTAACGTACTATATTTAGTACTCTATTACTTTGAAATAAGATTAGTTGGATTAGGTTATAAATGTTAAAGACGATAAGTTAACAAATGCTGTTAACGCTCCTAAATAGATCAAGGGATACAAAGATACTAATTCTGGTACGGTAACCTATTAATTAGCTGATTATACTTTTTTATATCGATTACGTGGTAAAAACCCTTAGTTTTTCCTTAACTATGCCCCTAACCCTTTATATACCATTAACATTCGCGATCGTTACGCAGATTACACGTTTCAAGGTATTATACTAAGCACTAGAGCAATAAGGTACTCAATAGAAAGCTATTCGTAATACGTGACATTGTGGAGGGAAAGCACTACAGCTATTAAGATCAATCTTTATAATGTTAGTAAGGCCAAAGTTAGCTTTAGCCCGGGCGAAAAACTATCGTTACTAGGGATAACGGTAATTTAAACTGTTATGAAAGCAATTAAATTTTATATCCTTAAGTCCTCTACTCTTTTCCTATTTTTCTTGAAAAATATGAAGATCTTTGGCGTTAATGTAGAAGTTAATGTAGACGAGCTGGTTGAAAACGGGTAAAGGTTTTTACTCGTTTTGAAGTGGAGGTATTTATGGTTTTATTTTTAAAGCCCAGAAGTAGTAGTGTTGAACCTGACGGAGCCGGAAAGGCATTAACTACACCTGTGTCTTAACCACTTAGCTGTTAATAAGCCATATAAATTTTTAAAGTCTGTAAGTTATAAAGAAGTGGAATACTTTTCCCTTAAAGCTATTCAAGGGTTTTGTCACTATTACTAGACGTATGTTTAAGCCTTTCGGATATTGAAGTTTATATCAAAAGACGACAAGGACTTTAACTATAAGATTTTTGTTGATATGTTTTACTTGGACAACAATCCGTTTTTTTACATTGTTTACTTCGTAATTTTTTTCCACGGCGCTAAGTTTTTAAAGTCCTTTTCAGAAAACGAAACGTGGGAAACGTGAAGGATATTGTAAATTAACACGTACTTGGGGCCGTCTAACGTCATCGTCTACAATACCGATACTGACTTTACGGCGGCGGAGTTTTGGGAAGTTACCAAAATAATAGATATCTAATATAAACAGGTACCTGTAACAGCCTATTGGAGCATTTAAAAGATCAAAAGGTAATACACCCTATTTCATCGAACGTATAGTATCCTTACGTTAGAAATTGAAAGTTTTACGGATCCGAAGGCACATTTATAGATAGCAGTAAACAGCTTGAACGTTATTGTAGGCTTTAACGGCATAGTGCCAACGCTATTGGTCTTTAGAGCATACCCACACCTAACGAGTAAATCCCCGCCTTCGGCAAGTACTTAAAAACGTGTTACGGCTTATAAAAAGGCTTTGAGGGAACTGTAAAGGGAATCTGCACGCCGTCAAGTTAATAACGCCCTTAATACCAAAAACGGGCCTATAATAATTGACGTGCTTACTTTGCTATTATAAAGTGAAGTCATAGTATAATGGGAGCCGGGTAAATGGGAGGAGCCATATAAGATATTATGAATTACAAACTTTGAAGTGATTATTAAAACTGTTAATAGCCTTATATCTTTTTGGATTACTCAGGTTAAGCCTTATATTAGGGCTATTAACTATAAAAACCCTTAAGTTAAATGAACGAGTTAATACAAACCTCCCTTACCCATTATCGATAAGTCAATAGAATGCTGCCAGCGTAGACAACCTTCGAAGAAAAGAAATGTAAAAAAAAAGGAATATACACCGGGCTTCTTTTACAATACTGCTTCGGTAAGTAGGAAAGAAAAGGATGACGAAGACTTGGCAATAAAGTTTAAAGTATAAGGGATTATTAAAACTTTCGGCAAACTTTTCGAGGAAAAAGACAGGCTTGAGATCGATGGCCTATTAACTCAAAGTATGGTATAATTTGTACCGAAGGCTAACTTTAACCTTTAAGATCCAAACGTTACGATTTTCAAGTCGAGGATTATTTACGAGGTTATGGGTAAGACTACGGGGTAGCCTTATAAAAATTCACGGCTAATCACTTAAGGATACGGCGATAAAGGTATGGACTAGATCCTTAAGTAGTCACCAACGATCCAGAAAATCAGCTAGCGCTTAATAATTACTTTAACAGAAAATTTAATAGCTAAAACTAATGGCAAGTTTATACTTAATAACCTTAATATTACGTAAGTCTACACATAATTAGTAACGGATTTATAACGGATTATACTATTGGAATTGTTACAGAAACTTCGTGTTGTTTACCTCTGAGGAACGGTAATGCGGTGTGTTAAATTACTCTATAGATTGTCTAAGATAGACGTTTACTGATTCTAGACCTACCAGTCGCATTTTAAGTCCCGGCTAGCGATAAAGTTTTTAATATACGATCTGGACTTATTAGTTACGTAACAAAAAGACTTCGGCATAGTAAGCATATAAACTAAAAATACTCTCTTCGTCGGAACGGTAGCTTTATAATACAGAAATAGCAAATAATCGAGGACTTTAAGTTTTGAAATTTCAAGTTAGTAACGACGTTGACGGAAAATAACCAATTTGATTTTAATAGATTGTTTATCCGTATATTTGGTGTCAATGCCGGCTTAAGTTTCCGTTAAAAAGGCTAGGGCGTTATTTTTGCCACAATCGATAAAAATGATAAGGCTAGGGCTTAACAGTACTTGGAATAGCGTACAAGGGGTAGCTATATTACTATCTTATGTTAACTGGAAGCTTTATACGACCTATCCATTGCGGTATAAGTATAAATACCAATAGATAAAGACTTTAATCGACTGAATAAAAGGTTGGAGTGGAAAATGCGGAAATTGGACCGCGGGATTAAAATGGTGCTAATCGACTTTTTAAAAGTTAAGTTGATGGTTTTTACGAACGGGTTCTTCATAAATGACACCGACTTATATTTACAAATATTTTTTCTAATAACTCTTATTTATGAAGATATGCGAGAAAATTCATTTCATATTACCGGTAACATAATACATTAAACCTCGGTCAATTGTAAAAGTATTATACGAAACATATTAGTTTTAAAGGTTTGTGGTGTAATAGCGTGATTTGACGTAGGTATAGCGTTATGGGAAACCCTTAACCTTATTACCAGGTAATTAAAGATTCCCTTTATCCCGATAGTAATTTGTACTGTCTTAAGGAGTCTTTTCAAGTGCCTGTTAAAGCTCAGAACTACTAGAGAAAAACGCCTAATAATCAACTTAATGGCACTCCGCGAAGTTTACTAAGGGAGGAAAATTAAGGGGTTCCGATAAATCGATGACAAAGATATTCCTACAGATGATATGACGAAGGATACGTTAAATAAGACATTGGAAAGGTTTGAAGATAATAATAAATTGATTATACGTATTAAGGGATACGTAAATAGACCGCCCAGAAAGCCTAAATTACGTGACAGCAAATAAAGATGTGCTGACAAATTGGAAGACTTTTAAGAGATTGGGATGAATAATGGCGATCTATTTGAGTGGCATAGTTAAAGTTGCAAAAGGCTGTGCAAAAGAACTTTTTATGGGAGTTAATAAACTAGGACCTCAGATCAACGGATGAATTGAGGTTAAATGGGGTCAATTTGCGTGTAATTTAGTGAAATTTAGTATGTGATTCAACTGTAATGGACAGAGGTTTGTCCAGTTGATGAGGAGGTAATTTAGTGGCAATCGAAAAGGATTAGTTAGCCATATTGGTGAACGCGCATACAAACTAAAAAGCCACCAGTGTTGGAATAGTATTACAATAGTATTATATGCAGTTTATTAGGCCAACTTCAAAGAGTATTTCGGCGTCTTTAAGGACGAAGCTATTTAATGAAGGTTTATAGAATGAAGTAACCACCCCCTTCACGATAACCAAAGGCATTGTAATTCAAGCTTTTAACCCATTTTCACCGCGTCCGATTTACCAGTTTTGAGAGTAATAAATAATCTTAGGTATAATTATAGCGGCGATAGTAATTTAAAAAGATTCAGAAAATGCTTATGTTTTATGCGGAACGATCTTTTATAATACCATACGACTTTTCAAACTTTTATTACGCGTTTTCTAATATAAACCTTCCTCAATATACCCCAGTTAAATTGAAACCTTAAGTGGCGTGGTTTCAGGATTTTAATATTCTAAAAGGGGTTTATAATCGGGTAAGCCAATTATATGTTATTTAATATAGATGGATTACTATTTTTCGAAAAGTTAGTAAGACTTTGACGACTAGTGATATGAAAACGTTGAGACTTTTTGAAGGCTAAAATTAATGCTTTATAACTTGGCTATTGGTTCGATTTCTGTAATCGTCCTGTTTAATACTAAAACATTAGTTTTTGAAATTGATATTCAGGTAAATGAAAAGTCATTAACGTCAATTAAAATACGGCCGACGAAAAATTTCATGAAGTTCTAAATTGCAATTACACATATTATCGAAAAGAGAATAGAGTACTATAGGGTTTCATAGTCAAGGTTCGTAAATCTTATATTTGATATAAAATGATGAATTTTCATTACCCCTTTTAATAAACAAACCTCAATAAGGGTAAATAAGTTTCGATAGAACTTTCAACATTATATGTTTTGTATAAATTAGTTTTGAAGCAGGGAATTACATATTTCCTGTATATTACCAAAGGGAATTAACAAAGTTTTACCTTTTGTTAGGGCCGATTATATGTTGTAAATAAGAGACTTTATTGGGTTTTTTACGAAACCTTTGTGCATATTTCCGTCATATTAGTTGTTAATCAAGTTCCAGATTATAAACGTTTATGATAACCTACGAATTATGATACGTTTTAAGATTTTAAAGAAAACTAGGATTAAGGCGATGAGTTTTACGAAAGATGGTATTATTAGTCTTAATTTTTTATTTTTAGTATTATTAATATTTTTGAATGTTGCTAAACTTAAATGAAACCCATTCATCCATAATATTTATTGTAAAATATATAGCCGGGACTTATTATGGATTTCCAACAAGTATTAAGCAGACAAATTGTCATATTTTTTGGGCGGAACCAATGTTTTTCTTACATTCATGGTATTAAAACGTATATTCTCGTTAAAGACGTTAATGGTTTAACGATTAATATATTAAGACATGTCTGAGTTCCTTAGAGTGTTATGAAATATTCTTCACTTCATAAAAAATTTTATTTCAATACTTTTCCATAAAATTCAAAATAGTTAGTAGGTATCAAAAATAAGGTCTTCATTTATCTTAATTGAGGGGCTGTAAAAGAAATGGAGATTTATGTTACTTAATTATTTTACAAATATTCTCGAGGTTGGTAGCCCCATTAAGTCTTTTCCTTTATAGATCAGCTTTATTATATTACAATTTGGACAGAAATTCCGATATTTTATTAACTAAGTGTCGCATTAGCATATTTCATTTGACTTCTTTATATAATAGCAAAACCGGTCAATTTTAGTTGTGTATTATTTATTAATTTTAATGTAGATTATAATGGCTTTGTTGAACCCATATAATGCGTTTGCGTATAGTCGGACAAAGACGTACGTCTATATATATATGAAAGCCGCATTTGTAGCTCCAATTACGGTTTACAAAATGTTATCCAGATAACAATTAAGTAGTTTAACCTCAACAATTTGATATTTGATATTTTATTGTAGGCGATCCACAAAATAAAGAATTTACTTAGTAAAAGGGAAGTAAATAACATTTTGTAGTGCTAATGGTTTTGGAGATTAGGTTGTACCAACAAAGTGACTTCCGGAAAATTTACAAAAGTATGGTAGAAGATATGTCTTAAACAGTTTGAATAAACAATTCGTTTACCGTTAAAATATATATTAATCGTATATGCTAAGCGATGCGATATTCGCCTTATACTCTCGTTAACCAAAATTCATATATCTGCTTCTAAGCAAGGATAAAGTTACCGTTAATGATATTTTAGGATCTGGGCGCCCAAATATAAAAATTTGTTAGCACGTTATTAATGAATCAATCCTCATATATCTTAATTATATCAATTTTATGAATACTTCATTATAAAAAATATTCTTACTCATTATAGTCAAGTTTATAATACTGTTAACAAAACTTATTTTCAAACGTAAGAAGGAATTATAAGCCATGTAACAAAAATTAGTTTCGTTGAACCTTTTACGTAGGGGTGGTTTCGCCGTAATTACTGACTAGAGAAAAGAGATTGTAACCTAAATACCGTTATATTAAACTTTAGCAGCTGTTCGTTCTACTGTACTAAGGTTCCTAAATATTAATAACGTAAACGCTTTTATTAGTGTAACTTATAAGTAAAATTTGATATATGACAGCTATTTTACCTACATTTACCAACGTTTTCAGTGTTTAGTATCGTTCAATCATTATATATGAATTCGGAATAAGTGTAGATACTATTAAAAAAACATGAATATTAGTTTAGCCTAAGTAATTAAAAATATTTTAGTTCATTAGGTCACTTCGATCCGAGTAATTTATAAATAGAACTATTAATCGGTAGGTAAGATAAAATCAGGAAATTCGGATATAAACATAGCCAATTTCAACATCGGAATAAACATGTTATAAAATGCTTTAGTCGCGACGATGATAATATTTTACAACTTGCTTACCAGGGTGTAATTTCTTTCGAATGAACTTTCGTAACCTTAAAGGCTTTATGACCCTACATATACAGTTAAGGCCTCACGATCGATTTATTGAATTTATTGCAGCGAATAACGCAACCTGTTATATAAATGTACGTTTTTGTCATTACGATAAGTGTTACCTCAATTTTAAAGAAATTAAAGCTTTTTATAAAAGGGATGGGGTTTTCCACGTTTAAATGCTGGGTATTCAACGTTTCTAATACGTTATTAACTCCTTCAAAGAAACCGTTACTGATTTCAATAGGGGCGTATTTTGCGTTAACGTTGTGTCGATATATGAAGCCGGAGAACTGGAGAGCCCGAAAGTGCGAGCAAGAAAGGTAAGTGGGTCCGCATTTTAATTAAAGAAGTATTGAAGAATACTAATATAATAGAACTCGACTTCTCAGCCTCTTTTTGCCGGGCGTGTTGGTAGGCTTAAGACGTTGAAACGTTGTCGATTCGATTGGTCGAAGTAACAGTAGTATTTCGTAGTTAGATAGTGGATATATTGTTCTAGGTTTGGCGGACCGCTAGCCGATCTGCACTGTAATTTGTGTGGCCAATTGCTTAGCTGGTACCCTAGAGTGAAGTGCAACGTACTGCACTCGACTTGTATCCAATGCCGCAAGTCCGCACAAAGCAATACACTCGACTTGCAGTACAGTCAACTTTACTTACAGTAAATTTGACCTACTACACTACATGTAATACTATTCCAATACTGGCGGCTTTTTGGTTTGTAAGCGTACGCCAATATGGCTGACTAATCTTTTCTGGTTAGCGCTAAACAGCGGCTTCGTACCCCCTGTTAATTCCAATTAACTTCTATACTGTATTACACTCAATTGCATTCAAATTGACCCTAGTTGAACTTAGTTATTCCACTACTCTGAGGTCCGAGTTTATTCACTCCTACAAAAGGTTCTTTCGCTACAGCCTTTCAAAACTTCAACTATGCCACTCAAACAGGTCGCTATCATTAATTCTCTAGCAGTCTTCCAATTTACCAGCCTATCCTTATCTTCCATCACGTAATCTGGGCTTTCCGGACAGCCTATCCATGTATCCCTCAATACGTATGGTCAGTTTGTTGCTGTCCAAAACCTTTTCTAGGTCTTTATTTAACGTAGCCTTCGTTATAACATCTATAGGATTATCTTTGCTATCGATTCATCGGAACTCCTTAATATTCCTCCCTTCGTAAGCTTCGCAAAATGCCATCACGTCTATTATCAAACGTTTTTCGCTAATAATTCCGAGCTTTGACAGGTATTTGAAAAGGCTCCTTAAATCGGTACAAATTACTACCGGAATAGGAGGAATCCGCAATTACCTGATAATGTGGTTAAGGGTCTCCTATAGTGCCATTCCCACGATAAAACCCTTCATTATGTCGTAGACCTCCAAAGTTAATAACCTTCATACGATCCTTTTACATTTAATAAATGTTTAGGAAAGCAAGCTACCGGTAATAATGAACTTATCTTCCCGCTTATCTTCATTAATAGGGGTTATTGAAAAGCTAATTTGTAAATATAAGTCGGTATTATTTACAAAGAACCCGTTCGTAAAAATTATTAGCTTGGCTTTTAAAAGGTCGATTGACACTATATTTATTACGCGGTCCAGGTTTCGCATTTACTAATGCAATCTTTTATTTAATAGATTAAAGTCTTTATTCGTTGGTATTAATATTTGTACTGTAATAGATAAATCTTATAAGGCTTCCGGTTAATATAAGATGGTAATATAACTACCCCGTATACGCTATTTTAAATACTGTCAAACCCTAACCTTATTATTTATGTAGTTTATAAAAAAAATAGCGCACTAACCTTTTTAACTGAAGCTTAAGCCGGCATTAACATTAAAAATACCTATTAAATATTTATTAAAGCTAAGTCAATTGTTTTCCGTCAACGTTATTACCGACTTATAATTTTAGAATTTGAAATTCTAGATTGTTCATTATTCTTATTTTATAAAACTGACCGTTCCGGTAAAAAGAGTATCGTTAATTTACATACTTATTATACAGAAGTCTTATTTTTACGTTACTAATAAGTATAAATTGTATCATTAAAACTTTATCGCTAGCCAGGATTTAAAGTACAACTAGTACGTTAAAAACAAGTGAATGTCTGCTTTAACTAATTTATAAAGTAGTTTAAAATATCTTTTTACCGTTTTTAGTAAGTAAATAGCACGAAGTTTCTATAATAACTTTAATAATACAATCCATTATAAATCCGTCACTAATTATATATAAGTTTATGTAATATTAAGTATATTAGGTGTAAACTTACCTTTAATTTGAAATAATAAATTTGTTACTAGATTAACTACCAAACTTTAATTCATTTTCTAAATTGTTAGCGACTATGTAAGGATTTAATCCTTACCTTTATCTTTGTATTTGTAAACGATTAACCGTAACTTTTTTTACGTCCGTCCCCGCAGTTTTACCTTTAACTTCGTAAATAATCCTCGATTTAAAATCGTAATATTCGGATTTTAAAGGTTAAAGTTAGCCTTTAACATAAATTATACCATATTTCGAACTAGTAAACCATCGATTTCGACCTTGTCGTTTTATTTAAATGGTTTGCCAGAAATTTTAATAATCTCTTATACCTTAAATTTTACTGCCAAGTTTTTGTTATCTTTTTGTTTTCTATTTACCTGAATAGTATTATAGATACAGCCCGACGTATATTCCTCTTCTTTAACACTTCTTTTTTTTAGTGGTCGTCTGCGCCGGCGGCGTTTTATCGGCTTATTAACAACGGTTAAAAAAGGGTCGTATTAAATCGATTGTTTTGTTCATAAGGCTGAACGGTTTTTATCTTTGGTACCCCTAATATTAGGTTTAAATTAGGTAATTCTAAAAGATACAAAACCGTTAGCAATTTTAACAACTACTTTAAAGTTTACGATACTTAATATTTTGTACGGCCCTTCCTCTTTACCCTGTTACCGCTTTACGAAGACTTTATTTTATAATAATAAAGTAAGTACATCGATTATTATAGGCCCGTTTTCAGTGTTACGGCGGTTATTAACTTAACGACGTACTGATTCCCTTCGTAGTTCCCTTAAATCTTTGCTATAAGCTGTAATACGTTTTTAGGTATTTAATGAAGGCGGATATTTACTAGTTAGACGTGGGTACGCTCCAAATACCAATAGCGTTAGTACCAGGCTGTCACAGCCCACTGTATTATTAAAGCCTTTCAATGCCATTTGTAAACCTGCTTCCGAATCCGTAAGGCTTTTAATTTCTAGTATAAAAATGTTATACTCTTAGCAAAGTAAAGCTCATACCTTTTTAACCTTTCTAATGATTTAATGGGCTTTTACAATTACCTTTTTACATTAAATACCTATCATTTTAACATTTTTTTAAAACTTCGCCGCCATAAACTTGGTATCGGTATCGTAAACAATAACGTTAGGTAAATCTAGCGTCGTATCAATTTATAGTATTTTTAACTTTTCCCACGTATCCTTTAGCGAAAAGGACTTTTAAAACTTAGCTTTTTAAAAAAAGATTACGAATTTAACAACGTGTAAAATAAGATTTTTATTGAAATAAAATATATTAACAAAATTCTTATAATTAAAGTCTTTGTCGTTCTTCAATGTAAAATTAAATCTCTGGGAGGCTTATATATACATTTAATAGTGGTGGTAAAGCCTTTTTATAGCTATTAAGGTAAAATATTCCATATAGTTATATCTTACGTACTTTAAAACTTTATATAATCTGTTAATAGATAGGTAGTTAAAACGCCGGTGTAGTTAACACATTTCAGGATTTGTTAAATTTAATACCACTGCTTCCGAGCCTTAAAGAAAACTAAAAATAGCCCCACTTAAAGGCGAGTGAAAATCTTTAACTATGTTTTACCAGTTCGTCTACGTTAACATTGACGATAATACCGAAGGTCTTTATATACTTAAAGTAAGGTGAAAAATGGATAGAGAACTTAATGATATAAAATTTAATTACTTTTATAATCATTTAAACTACCGTTATCCCTAATAATGATAGTTATTCAACCGGGCTAAAGCCAACTTTAACATTACTAACATCGTAACAATTAATCTTAATAGCTATAATTCTTTCCCTTCGTAATAATACGTATTACTAATAACCTCCTATTAAGTACCTTATTACTCCAGTACTTAGCTTAATACCTTAAAACGTATGGTTTGCGTAATGATTGCGAAGGTTAAAGGTATGTAAAAGGTCAAGGGCATATTTAAGGTAAAGGTAAGGGTCTTTACCACCTAAACGGTATAAAAAGCCATGGTCGACTAATTATTAGGCTACCATACCGAAAGCAGTATCTTCGTATCACTTAATTTACTTAAAAGCGTTAGTGACTTTAATTGGTTTATCGCCTTTAACATCTAAAACCTAGTCCAAATAATTTTGTTCCGAATTAGTAAGGTATTAGACGTAATACGTTTCTTTCCTATTATTACTCTCGGTGGGGAGGTAACGAATTAACTAATAGCCGGTTTTACCATAAGTCTAATATCTTTTACCATTATTACGACGATAATACTTACGGTTAAAAATTCTGTTTTAGTATTAATAACGTTAACGTAGGTTTTACTTCTAATCTAAAGCCGAGTTTAATAAACCTCACCTTAAATTCTATAAAATTAAATATTTGGGGTCTACGTAGTTAACCACCATAAAGTCTTACTCATTTACATTAAAGAAGTTACCAGCTTCAAAATAAATACCGAGTGAGTTTAATATTCGTACCATTACAGTAGTAAGCGAGAAACTCAACTGGCTAAAAAAGCCTTTACAGATGGTATCTAGACGTTATAAGGTGTATTCAAACTTACTAACGCCTGTAACAGCTCCTCGTATCTACTCTCGAAGTATAGTTTTACTAGTTTGAGCCTTTCCCATTACTTTCTAATACATTATAAGTTTATTAAGCATTTAATAAAAATATCCATTAGTGATTCCTCCTCTTTCCTCTTTACTATTCTTTTAATACCCCGCGTAATACCTCAGTCTATATGGTATTGCATAAAGTGGACGTCGTACTCGAAGTGGCTCATTATACTATCATAACTCTCGTGAAACGTGGTAACGTTTGTTAGGAAGGTTAAGTAGTAGTTTTTAACGTAACATGTTAATATTCCGGCGAATAGTAAGTGAACACCAAAAGGTGGGACCTCTATTCACTTGCAAATGTTTAGGAAAGGCATTATCTTAATGTCGAAAAAGTTGTAAAGCTTCCCGTCATACTTCTTTATATTATTCAAAATTTTAAAGAAGTCCGTTATTAACTTGTAATTAATGTTAACCATTTTGAAGAGTCTTAAAAGAAGGCTGAGATAATTATCCTAGGCTTGGTTGGTATTTCCTAACAGTTTAAATCTTAAAGGTTCCAAGGCCCTATGTAAAGGGTAATTACTAATCGCTTAGCCCGAGGGGTAAAGTCCTATAATAAGGTCTATGATAGGTTCGCGTACATAGGTTTATCTAAAGAGAAAAGGTTCTTAAAGGTCTTAGTATTGGACTTGTTAAGGGACGATAATTAATTAAAGATTCTAGGAAGCCTAACGATTTTACTTAATTAACTGGTTTAAAGCGTCAATGTCAATACCTCTAGCCGCATTAACAGCTGCTGCTTCACGTGCTATTCCGCCACTAAGGGCGTACTTCACGCTGTCACGTAATGATACTAAAATAGGTTCCTCATCGTCAACGCCTAAAGAGGCTTGATTTAGCTAAAGGGAAGGTCCTCTAAAGCGTATGTATGGGCGTTAGGATCTCTTAACCCATTTTCCTTTTTCATAAAGGTTTTGAGAATTAAGATCTTAATGGCAGTCTTCCTGTTAGGCTAGATCAAAAAGATTTACTACCAGTCCCACTAGTGATTTATCCGAAATGTAAATATTATGGCGTGTGTCCTCCTTTTTTAACCTAGCTTTAACTCAACGTTGGATTATCATCCACATGTTAAAAGTTCAGCAGCTAAAAAACTCGCGAAAGACTTGGAAAACGTGGGAATCGCGACTATAGTCGTCACCGAAATCTGTTTTGAAGATATAATACCCGACGTAGTTGGTCAGGTAAACTTCATTAGAGGTTTCATTAACCTCTGTAATCTAAAATTATTCGTCGTAAAACTTAGTAAAAACAATTCCGACGTTATTAACCACTTCTTTTCAAGCGGAGTCGGTAATAACTTAAAATTAAGGACTTATGGTAAACATATTAACAAGAAAATAGAACGAGAAAAATATTAAGCGTAAAAACTTGGTGTTTTGGCGTAAAGTCGCATGGAAACTTAGCGACTTAGCAACTTAGCGAAAGTTCGCGTAACGTAGCTTTCTTGACGCGACTAAGTATTTTCGCTTCAATTAGCAAACAACACGATTAAGGTGATGAAAGGAATAAAAAAAAGTAGAGTAGGGCAAACTTTTATGTTATAACTTAAGGACCTACTGCAGGTCATGGAATAGGCCAGCGGTTCGATGCGCTATCAGAAGCCTGATGTCCAACACATCAAGCCAGAGATCTCTCTTATGTGAGCACTCAGGGTTAGGATTTAGACCAATAGGACCGCTCGCGGTCCAGTCGATAACATTGGGACTGAAGGAAGTGACATCAACTTTAGCGGTCTAGTACTAAAGACGGTATGAAGGCACGAATATATAAGGACACGGTCATCACCACATAGATAGTATTTCCTTCATAGCTCTTCAGTTGTCAATCTAAGTATTCAGTCTATATACCTGAATAGTCTAACGGCTAGTGATCATTATTCAGCACGAACAAACATCTTCTTGATATTGCACCTTTGTTACCTCTGCTACCTTACTGCTAACATAAAACCCTTGGTACCTTCTATTTACCCACGGGTATTTAGTGTGATCATTACATTTTAATGTAAAGAGTAAGGTCGGAGGTCGGTATTAGTATAGGGTAGTGGTAAAGGACGAAGGTTATTTTTTATATAGCGTAAGGACTTAGTCATTTTTCTTAAGGAGTAGCACCCGCAGTAGTACTAACTTAGCCGTTTGCAAACTTGCCGTACTTTAAGACTTATGACAGTCAATCTCAATGTTTTTCTTCAAAAAAGATTAATAAAGATTTCTTAGTATTTTCGATAGCGATACCTTCGCTACCCCTAAGCTGCCGTAAAAACCGACGCAGCCTCAAATTCTTCTCTACTTACTACCGTTAAAACCGACGCAGCAGTAAAGATCCTTCGCAAAAATATTTCCTTTGCCCCAGCGGTCATATAACCTAAAACGTAATCGGAAAGTGATTTCTTCTTCTACTTAGCTTATCTGTACTTAACCTAGCAGGTAAGCACTAATTAGTATTCGTAGACCTTAGACGTTGCAACTTTATCAATTCGATTGGTCGAAGTAACAGTAGTATTACGTAGTCATATGGTGGATGTATTGTTCTAGGTTTGGCAAACCGCTAGCCAGTCTGCACTGTAATTTGTATAGCCAATTGCTTAGCCCGTGCCCTAGAGTTAAGTGCAGTGTACTGTACTCAACTTACACCCAATGCGGTAAGTCCGCAAAAAGCAATACACTCAGATTACAGTACAGTCAACTTTACTAACAGTAAAGTTGACCTACTATACTGAATGTAATACTTTTCCAACAGGGCGAGTATATGTTGAGATGTACTTCGCGATGTGAAACGTGAAAATAAGTTACTTGTTATAGCTGGACGTATCAAAACGAGCAGAAAAAAATTCATAATTTATTTGTAAACCCGATAAACGTATTTGAGGATTGTTAGGTCATGATTTTACACGTAGAAAGTATTATATAATTATTGAACGTTAAATTGTTGAATCAGTGTATAACTGCATCTTTCTCCACTGGGGGCAGTTTAATTGCCTAAAGCTTCTGCTGAAGACCTTGGTTATTTTACCAAGGTCAGGCTTCTTTTAAAAGCGTTCCTAGGGCGCGCGGTGTCGATTTAGCCCCTTTGGAGTTGGTCATGGCTGGAGCTATTCTGAAAGCTTTTTGATAATATTGAGAAATCGTATATAAGTCTAGTAGAAGCAATAACAATTGCGGGAGCTGCCCATGAATTCGTCGAGAAGTATGCTATGTTATATCTTATTAAGCTTCAAAAAATATAAAGTTTATTATTCAACCGTTTGAAATAATTATATCGTTAAAGACCTTAAATTCTATTAACGATTTTGACACTTAATTTATAAAACTTCTAATTTCAAACGTAAGGATATTATCGGTAAGATCTATGACTTATACTCTAATGTAAAGAACAAGTATAAGATGGAATAGTATTAATGATTGATAGATTAGAAGGAGAAGAGGCATCTGGAGAGTGCACGCCTTAGTTGAGAGCTTATAAGCTTTCACCTGGAGCGTGGCACTTTACTATATACTTTATCAACGTCCCTTCTAGGGCCGGACACGTTATCATATACTTTCTTAGAGTGTACCTCGAAGCGTGATACGTTATCATACACTTTTCAAGAGTATTCCTTGAAGCTAGATACGTTATCAAACAGTTTGCAAAAGTATACCCTATAAAATGACTGTTAAACTAATTATAGGGATATATTATTATATTTATACAACCATTCTTCGCTTCTCACTGCGCATAACATTGATAATTTAGTAGTAACCATAAAAAAAATTGATATTTTAATATATCGTTTAGTAATCATAGTGTCTTTCGTTTGAGTTCCTAGTTACTAGTTTCGTAGTGTTAGTTTCATTCATTTAAGCTTTGAATTAGTTGTTTTGTGATAATAGTCGTAGTGTTATTGTTTATTTCATTTTAGATACTTTAGGTAACAATAGTATTGTAATTTCGAATGGTAATATTATAGGTTTTGGAGGGTTTGTAGGCAAGGTTGGTAATCTTTTTAAAGGTGTTATTGTTGAGGTGTAATTATCTATATCACGTGTTTCTAGAATTATGACTATAAGAAATATTGCAATCAATTAAGGTAGAATTTCTTCATTACTTTAATGATGTATTTCTACCTTGAAGATATGTTTGTAATAAACTATTCGGCGTTTCCACGTTTAAATTATTCGTTCCTCGTTAGTTGTTCGGACTTTCTATATCAATTCATTAATTCATTGATATTATATTTTCACCGTTCCTTAAGTAGATGTTTTGTAAAAATAATGCCTAACGGTGCCTTTTGGCGTATTAAAGCCGACGTGATGAGGTCTTCGTCCACATTACCTTCCACCCCCTTATTGTTTACTCTTTCAGCTTTATCAGTATATCTTTAATCCCAGACTTTATTTTTCACTTACCTGCCGCCGCTGACCTAATCTTTACCCCCTTTTTTTCTTTTTTTCTCGCTTGTCGCCGCCGCTTTAATCGTCATACTTTCTTTTCCCCTTCCTTTCTCCCCCTCCACTCCTCTCTTTACCCTTCGGGGGTAGATTCCGGGGGCTTTTGAGGTTATAAATCTTCCCTTTTCGCTATGGGTCAAAACCCTATTATCCGTAATTACCCTTCGCTGCCGATAACGCAGTATTGTGGATTTATAAAGCGGTACATATCCATTATCTTTTTAAATAATGTTACATTAATATTCATATAAACGAGGTCGAGGAGATGGAGAGAACCCACCTCTTTGAAGCTCTGTTCGCAAAGGTACGTCAAAAAGCTTTTTTGGCGCCTAAAGTATTGGAATAACGTACTTGAGTTTACATCCCCAGGCTGGTAATAGATACGCTGTATATTTTATTCATTATATTCATCTTCGTGAGTAAGTTTATTAGCGATTGATGTTAAAACGGGTGTCTTTTTTGCTGTTTCCATTGTTACGAACGGATTGGCAATGGTAACGCCCCTGTTTTGGTAGTCGTAAAATTATAAGGCGAAGTTTTATCATGAATCCACCATATTTACAATAATTTACCTCGTTCTTCAATTTGTAATCTCAAGCTCTATTATTTATGACTACTCCTTCAATATCCCGTTGCAAATTGCGTTAAAGTTAGTGGTTTTTTGTATATTAAAGATTGAACGAAGTAAATTAATACTAAGCGGCCTAAAAAGTTGGTAATAGCTATTACTGCTTAGAGGGCGAGTTTATACATATACCATGTAAGCGAGTTCGAAGACGTTATCGTACGTCATCATAAGGAGGGCGAGCCCGCTCTGTATCTCCTAATCAAAGGTATATAACCTAAGTGTAATAATCACACTAAATACCCGTGAGTATATAGAAGGTGTCAGGGGGTTTATGTTATCAAGAAGGTAGCAGAGGTGCTGAGTGAACAATATCGCAACCGTGAAAGTAATAATCAAAAGCTGTGAGGCTATTCAGAATATACTGAGACTGAATACTTAGATTGACAACTGAAGAGCTATGAAGGAAATACTATCTATGTGGTGCTGACCGTGTCCTTATATCCTTAATCCTTCATACGCCTTCAGTGCTAGATCATGTTGGATCGAAACATGATCTCAATGATCCTTAGTGCGTAACCCTAACCCTAAGGTTGCTGACATAAGATATATCCCCACCTGATGTGTTGGACATCCGGTTCTTAGTGGCTTAGCCCCATACTGGCCTATTTTCTGACCCTCCGATGTTCTTGGATCATAACACTAAAGCGCAAGGCCTTCTTTTTGGCAAAGACGTCAATCACGATGTCGACAGCATTGGTAGCGATAACTTCAACAACAAAAACGAAAACAACAGCAACGGCGACGATAAAGGGGACGAGGATAAAGTGAAGATAACATAGCTCCCCTTTTCCCCTTTTTATGCGGTAATAATTAGTTGCTATTTTTTATATTTCCGGTTTTCCCATATTGAGTTCAGATACTTATATAAGAATAATGTAATATTCATTGAAGAACCTCATAAAGTAAATTATAAAGAAAAAAAATAAAAGATAATAATATGTTACTGGAATTTTAAATCGCAGGGATAAAAAGTAATAATGTGGTACAATGAACGTAGAACGAAAATATAAAACGTGATACAATATTAGATGCACGGTAAATGGTTCATTGAGTGAGGAAGATATAAATGTGTATGGTGAAAGGTATCATTAGAATGAAGTTGATAACCCCCTTTAACAATATAAATAAAAATAATATTCGTAAATATAAACTCTTTTAATACCTAATCGGAGAGTTTTTGGTTTTTGTATCCGCCAGGATTAAAATTTCGTCGATTTATTTTATCTATTTCATTTCGCGGCGTTTGTGAAATTCGCGAACAGTGATAATATCGATTAACAGGATATTTTTCGTTTATAATACCTAATTTAACGAGTTCTCAGTATAAGGAAAACAAGGTAATGTAAATTTCTAAAGGAAATTATTTAAGATTATTGTTTGAAATTATTCTATGTACTATTATTTCAATAGTAATTATGGAGTCGAATTTACCAATTATATCATGAAATTTAAAGTTCAAACCGTTCCAAATCATCCGTTTGTATTTCGTTGAATATCAATGGATAACGTTATCATAGAGGGAAATTTAATTTGGAACTAGTATTTCGCCATTAAAAATAAGTATAAATTCTATTTACGATATGTTATTAGTATCATCTTCAAAATTCTTCTTAATAAACATAAAACTCTTTGCAATACGTATATCGAGTGATATAAAACGAAATCCATGTTTTGTATTAATTTTTTTTATTAGAGTCGTTTATAAAATGTTTTACAAATATTATCCGACGGGATTGTCAAAAATCGCATAATAATAAAACGGTTCAACATCTTTTCCAGTTGTACAATTAATAGAACTTATGTTTCACGTGTATGCGAATATTTGTGTTCGATAATTCGTTTTACGTTAGTGATGTTAATGAAATTAACTTTCTTTAACTACAAGTTTATCTCAAGTCTTAAAATACCCTTTAAAGCGTGATTGTTGTATAGTTCAAGTCAACCAGGTATTCTTTAGTCCCGTAGACTTTTAGAATCGCCTGGGGAATTAAATTTCTCATTTTATTTTCAGAAAATGACGAATTATATAATATAAGTGCAACGTTGGTCTAAATTTTGATTAACGGGAAGAGTTTTAAACGTAATGTTAAAATTGTGAAGCATTGGTTAAAGGTTCAAATGTTATTTTGTGGAATCTTTCATGGTGTTTTAATAATAATGAACTTAAAATATACTAACTTTAATGAGATCGTAAAATAGATTTGGAATATGCATCATTTTTCCAGGTAGATGGTGTTTCCGAAGCTTAATAGATATATAAATTTAAATACGCCCTTTGTTAGTAGGCCTTAGACGTTACAACATTGTCGATTCAATTTGTCTTCAAAGTAACAGTAGTATTTCGTGGTCAGATGGTTGATGTATTATTCTAGGTTTGGCAGACCGCTAGCTGGTCTGCACTATAATTTGTATAGTCGATTGCTTGGCTCATATCCTAGAGTAAAGTACAACGTACTACACCCGACTTACACTCAATGCGGTAAGTCTCCACAAAGCAATACATTTTCAGTACAGTCAACTATACTGTAAGTAAAGTTAACCTACTGTACTGCATATAATATTATTCCAACACTAGCGGCTTTTTAGTTTGTACACGTACGCCAGTGTAGCTAACCAATCTTTTCCAGATACCATTAAATCTCCTCCTTGTCAACTAGACAGACCCCTGTCAATTCCAGTTGACTTCCAAATTGAATTACACTCAAATTAACCCCATTTGTGACTACAATTTCTCCGTTGCTCCGAGGTTCGAGTTTATCAACTCCCACAAAAAGTTCTTTTGTCACAGGTCTTTACAGGCCTTAACTTCAACTATTCCAGTCAAATTGATCACCCTTATTAATCACCTGGCAATCTTCCAGTTTGCCAAAACATCCCCATTCGCCGTCACGTAATTTGAGCTTTCTGAGCGGCTTATCCACGTAGCCCTTGATACGTACGGTGAGCTTGTTACTATTCACAAACCTTTCTAGTGCTTTATTTGACGTGGCCTCCGTTTTGACATTTGTAGGATTATCTTTGTTATTAATTTATTGGAACTCCTTTATCTCCCTCTTTTTGTAGGCTTTACTTAGTGCTATTACGTAGATTATCAGGCGTTTTTCACTGGTGGTTCCGAGCTTTGATAGGTATTTGAAAAGGTTTTTTGAGTTGATACAAATCACTACCGAGATACGATGAATCTGTAACTGCCTGGTAATGTGGTTAAGGGTTTTTCATAACGTCATACTTATATTAAAGCCCGCTATTATACCGTAAACTTCCGAAGTTAACACGCTTCGTATAATCCTTTTACACTTATTAGAGGTTTAGTAAATCAGGTTACCAGTAATGTAAAACTGATTTTCCCGTTTATCTTTATTGATAAGACTTATTAGGAAGCCGATTTATAAAGATAAGTCGATGTTATTTGAAAAATACCTGTCCACGAAGATCATCAACTTGGCATTTAAAAGGTCGATTGGTACTATATTAATTCCGCGGTTCAGGTTTCGCATTGACTATTCTAACCTTTTATTTAATCTATCAAAGTCTTTATCCGTTAGTATTTATACTTTTGTCGTAATAGATAAGTTCAATGAAGCTTTCGGTTAATATAAAGTGGCAATATAGCTACCCCGTACACGCTATTTTAAGTACCGTTAAGCTTTAACTTCGTCAATCTTGTCGATTAAAGAAAGAATAGCGCGTTAGCCATTTTAACGAAAGTTTAAACCGGCATTAATACTAAGCATACGGATTAATAATTTATTAAAGTTAAGTTGGTTATTTCCTGTTAACGTCGTTACCGGCCTATAGTTCTAGAACTTTAAGTCCTTGATCACTTACTATTTCTGTGCTATAAAGCTAGCCGTTTCGACGAATAGGGTATCATCAGTTTCCATACCTACTATGCCGAAATCCTTTTTTTTACGTTACTAATAAGTACGGATCGTATGTTAAAGACTTTATCGCTAATCGGAACTCAAAATGCGACTAGTAAGTTAGAAACCAGTAAATACCTACCTTAACTAGTTTATATAGTGGTTTAATACACCGCATTATCGTTTTAGTAGGTAAATAATATAAAGTTCCTAAAGCAATTTTAACAGTATGACTCGCTATAAATCCATTGCTAACTATGTATAAAATTACGTGATATTATAGCATGTAAATGTAAATATACCCTTAATTTTAACTAGTAAACTTATTATTAGGAAAACTACTAAACGCCAATTAATCTTTTAAATCGTAAAATATTACGTAAGGATTCAGTCCTTACCTTTATCGCCGTATCTTCAAGCTATTAGCTGTAACTTTTCATACAGCTGCCCCGTAATCTTACCCTTAGCCTCCTGAATAATCCTTAATTTAAAGATCGTAATATTCGGATCTCAAAGGTTAAAGTTAACCTTCGATATAAATTATACTATTCCTTAGGTTAATAGGCCTTCCATTTTAACCTTGTCGTTTTCCTTAAAAGGTCCACCGAAAGCCTTAATTATTCATTATACTCTAAGTTTTATTACCAAGTCTTCGTTATCCTTTTCTTTTTTACTTAACTAAGTAGTATTATAAATACGGCCCGGTGAATATTCCTCCTCTTTTATATTCCTTTTTTTCGGGGGTTGTCTGCACCGGCGGCATTTCATCGGCTTATTAATAACGGGTGGAAAAGCGTCGTATTAACTCGATTGTTTTATTTGTAAATCTTAAGGATCTTTATCGTTAATAGCCCTAATAAAATGTTTAACCTAAGTCATTCGGCAAAATATAAAGCCTTTAACAGTTTCAACAACTATTTTAAAGTTTATGATGTTTAATATCTTGTACGGCCCCTTTCATTTGCCCGGCTTCCGCTATACAAGGACTTCACTTTGTAATGACAAAGCAAACACATCGATTGTTTTAATACCGTTTTTGGTATTAAGGGCGTTATTAATTGAGCGGCGTGCCGATTCCTTTCGCAATTCCTTTAAAGCCTTGCTATTAGCCGTAACACGTTTTTAAGTACTTGCCGAAGATATAGATTCACCTGTTAGACATAGGTACGCTTTAAAAACCAGTAACGTTAGAACCGGACCGTTAAGGCCCACGGTATCATTAAGGCGTTTTATTGCCATCTATAGGCGTGCCTCCGGATCCGTAAAGCTTTCAATTTCCAGCGTAATGATTGCATATACTCGACGGAATAGGGTGTATGCCCTTTTAATCTTTCTAATACTTTAGTAAGCTTCTATAAGTACCTATTTATACTAAATACACATTATTTTAATATTTTCCTAAAAATTCACCTCTATAAAGTTAATACCAGTATCGTAAACAGCGACGTTAGGTAAACTTAGGTACGTGTTAATCCACAATATCCTTAATGCTTTCTACGTATCTTTTGCCCAAAAGGACTTTGAAAACTTAACTCCGTAAAAAGAGGTTACAAAATCAACGAAGTATAAAACAGTTTTATTATCCAAGTAAAACACATCAATAAAGATCATACAATTAAAGTACTTATCGTCATTTAATGTAAATTTAAATCTCCCAGGGGCTTAGGTATACCTTTAACAGTAATATCAAAGCCTTTCAATAGCTTTTAAGGGAAATTATTTCATATCGTTATACCCTACGAACTTTAGGAATTTATATAATCTATTAATATCTAGGTAATTAAAACGCTGGTGTAGTTAACGTATTTCCGGCTCAGTTAGGTTTGATACTGCTACTTTCGGATCTTAAAGATAAAATCATAGGTATTTTTACTTAAAGACGAGTAGAAACCTTTAGCCGTTTTTAATTAGTTCGTCTACGTTAACGTCCACGTCAACTCTGAGAGTCTTTAAATCCTCCAATTTAATTAAAAGGAGGAAAGAGACTTAAGGATATACAATATAATTACTTTTACAACAGTTTAAATTAACGTTATCCCTCATAATGATAGTTATTTGTTTAGTCCAAAGATAACTTTAGCCTTAACAGAATCGTCAAGATTAATCTTTGTGGCTATAATTCTTTTCCTCCTGTAATGATTAAAATAAATACCCGTTAGTATATAGATGTTGTCAGAGGGTTTATATTAGCAGTTAGGTAGTAGAGGTAACAAAGGTGCAATATCAAGAAGATGTATGTTCGTGCTGTAGAATGATCACTAGCTGTTAGGTTATTCAGGTGTGTATACTTAATACTTAAATTGACAACTGAAGAGCTATCTACTGAATATATGAAATGCCTTGAGAGTGTGTTCCTTGTATATCCAGCTCTTCAATCTTGGATCACTTGCCTTTATTGCTAGACGGCATAGATGGTCTCCTACCTATTCTGCTTATATCCTGATTATTATAAGGCGTAACCCTATCCCTGGGTAGCTGACATAAGATATGTGTGTTCCACGCCTGATATATTGGACACCCGGCTCTAAGTGGCTCAGCTGCCTGCTGGCTTGTTTCCTGACCCAACCATTATCTGGGTCAAAACATCTCCACAGTATTAAATATTATAAATAGCCTTCTATTAAGTATTTTTCCACCCTAATATCTGGTATAATACCTTAAAACTTATAATCCGTATAACAATTATAGAGGTTAAAGGTGTGTAAGGGATTAGGGGTGCGGTTAAGGCAAAGGTAAGGGTTTTCGCCCCCTAAACGGTACAAAAAGACATAGTCGGTTAGCTACTAGTTTATCGTATTAAAAACAGTATTTTCGTGCTACTTAATCTGCATAAGGGCGTTAGTGGCGTCAATTATCTTATCGACTTTAGTATTTACCACCTAATTCAAGTAATTTTGTTTCGAAGCAGTAGAGTAATAGATGTGGTACGCTGCCTTCTTATTATTATTCTCGGAATCAGGGTAGCGAATTAACTAACTATCGGCTTTAATATAAATTTTATATCTATTACCACTATTACGACGATAATAGCTATAGTTAATAAGTCCGCCTAAGTCTTGTTAACGTTAACATGGATATTGCCTCCAATCCGAAGCCAAGGTTAATTAGCCTATCCTGAGACATTATAGGTATCCGTACTTACGGTCGATGTAATTAATCAATGAAAAGTTTTCCTTATCAATATTAAGGAAGTTACTGGCTTAGGAATATATATCGAGCGAGTTTGGTATACGTGCCATTACGGTGACAAACGAAAAACGTTATTAGCTAAAAAAAGCCTTTACAGGTGGTATTTAGGCGTTATAAGGCCTATTAGATTATTAACACCCGTAATTACTGCCCGTACCTGCTCACGAAGTTTAGCTTTACCAGTGTAGGCCTTCCCTATTACCTTTTAACACATTATTAGCTTATCAAACATTTAATTAAAAACATTCAACGGTAATTCCTCCTTTTTCTTCTTTTCTATTATTATATTTTACCGCGTAATAGCCCAGTTTGTATGGTATTACGCAAGGTAAACGTCGTGTTCGAAGTATCCCTTTATATTATTATAAATCTCGCAGAATTTTGTAACGCCAATGAAAAAAGTTAGGTCATAATCCTTAACGTAATTTATCAGGATTCTGGGAAAAATTAAATAAAAACAAAAAGGTAACACCTCCATCTACTTAAAAATATTTAAAAAATGCATTATTTCAATATCGAAAAAGTTGTAAAGCTTTCCGCTATACTTTTCGATATTATCCTAAATCTTAGCGAAGTCCGTTATTAACTTGTAGTTAATATTAACTATTTTAACAGGTTTTAAGGAAAGGTCGCGATAGTCATCTCAGGCTTAATTAGTGTTTTCTAGCGGTTTAAATCTTAAAGGTTTCGAAGCCCGATGTTAGGGGTAATTACCAATCGCCTGACTCGAAAGGTAAAGTCCTATAATAGGATCAGTAATAGGTTCGCGCGCGTAAGTTAATCTAAAGAGAAAAGGTTTTTAAGGGTTTTAAATGTGGACTTGCTAAGGGAAGATAGGTATTTAAAGGTTCTGAAAAGCCTAGCAATCTTTCTTAATTAACTAGTATAAAGCGCCAATGTCAATACCTCTAACCGCGTCGGCAACAGCGTCTTCACGCGTTTTGCCACCTCTAAAAGCGTACTCCGCGTTATCACGTAGTAGTATTAAACTGCCGAATAAATTAATAGGTTCCTCATCACCAACGCGTAAAAAGGTTTAACCAAGCTAAAGGTAGGTTAAGGGTCCTTGAAAACGTATGTATAGGTGTTAAAATTACCTAACGCCTTTTCCTTTTCCTTAAGGGTCTTAAAGATCAGGGTTTTAAGAGAATTTTTAAAGCTAGGCTAGGTCGCCACGTTTCTACGTTAATTTCGTAATACTTTTCAATAGTATATAAACTCGTTACCATTTAAATTCGGCTTTAACCCTTAAATTAACCCCTTTTTAGATTGAATTCCACATATTAATGGTTTAGTCGCCGAAAAGGTTACGAAAGTTGCTAAAAACTTAATTAAGATCTTTAGTGTAATTGTGCTCGACGATATAGTAGTCTATAAAGTTATTAAGGTGTTATTCCGTTAATTCTTCCTTAATATCTAGCGCCTAAAGGTTTTCGTTGTAAAACTTGGTAAGGGTTCTTCCGAGAGCGTCAATTCCCTTCTAAATTTCTAAGGTAGGTGCCATTTCAAGGGTTAGGGCGATATAGGACTTGGTGGAACGTGTATGGTAAGGGACTTGGTGATTTTAGGCGTAGAGACTTGGTGTTTTGGCGTAAAGTCACGTAGGAATTTGGTGACTTAGCGGCTTTACGTGAGGTTGCGCAACGTGGCTTTCACGGCGTAACTTGGATTTTTGCTTAGTACAGCGAACCTAACGATGAAAATAACGTAGGAGGTGAAAAAAAAAAAAATAAGGGCAAATATTTGATGTGGAGTGTAAGGTTAGAGGTTGTTGGTGGTGGTAAAAGTCGAAAGTTATTTATTGTGGTCATTTGGCGTGAGTACTTAGTCTTTTTTATTATAGTAATAGCACTCATAGTAGTATTAACTTAGTCGTTTGCAAACTTGCCATTCTTTAAAACTTTTAGCGATCAATCTCAACGCTTTTCTTTAAAAAGGATTAATAAAGATTTCTTAGTATTTTCGATAGCGATACCGTCGCTAACTTCCAGACTTTCGTTGTGAGACTAACGAAACCCAGAATTTCTCCTTGTTTTCCTGCCGTTGTAAAACTGACATAGTACTAATAAAGGCCTTTCGCAAGAATCTTTCCTTTACCCTAGCTGCCTTAGCCGTAAATCGTAACCGGAAAGAAGCTTCTTCTTCTACTTAGCTTATCTGTGCTTAACCTAGTAGGCAAGCACTAATCATTGTTAGTAGGCCTTAGAAGTTACAACGTAGTCGATTCGATTAGTCTTCGAAGTAAAAGTAGTATTACGTGGTCAAATGGTAGATATATTGTTCTAGGTTTGGTAGACTACTAGCTGGTCTGCACTGTAATTTGTATGGCCAATTTCTTGGCCCGTCCCTAGAGTGAAGTGTAGTGTACTGAACTCGACTTTCACCCCATGCGGTAAATCTCTACAAAGCAATACACTTGAAGTACAGACAACTTTACTGTAAGTAACATTGACCTACTGTACCATATATAATATTATTCCAACACCTTTTAAGGTATTTTTGTAAATTATATATAAGCTTGCAGAATATCCTTCAGCTTAACATGAAGCTTATAAGGAGTTTGGAGAACGTTGGCGAGCTTTAAAATCATGGGGTGGTTGGAACTTTATAATATAAGCAATTAAATCAAATTATCTTTCTTTCCAACACTATAATGCTCCTTCATTATAAGATGGAATCTTTAAAAAATATCCCGTTTTTATATTTGACCTCAAGTAATTGGGTGGGAAACATGTTGTAATCGTAGTACATTTCTGGATTGAACCTTTAAAAGCGCAAAATTAATTTTTCGATTAATACGAAGACTTTTTTATAGGTTTACTCTTCGAAAGATCCATCAGAGGTTGTGATGACGCCTTTACAACGAAGTCTTTTACTTAACTTATGGCTTGCCGTTTCCTTTCAGGTAACGTAGGAATTTTTAATAAAAGATTTGAAACGTCTTTTGTTTTTAGAACTCAGCAGACACCTTCGGTTGCATGGTGCCGGTTCCGTGAACATAGGGTGGTCGGTTTGGTACGGTGGAAGGGGTTAGAAAGGGGTATCCGAAAAGTGTAAATATTTCATGGGAAGGCTGTATGGGTTATTATAGGAGTGACGTGGTTAGTAGAATTCATAGGATTGTGTTTAACGGGCTTTATCGTCTACCTTTTCATTTTATATTTACATATTATCGTTTAGCGAAATCAATTTATATCATTAAGTAAGTTTACAAATACATTATGACCTATGAATCCAGTAATCCTTCAAAAACCAGTTCATTCGTCCTTATTTTTCAAACCAGAACTTTAAACTACAATAGTAAGTCAAAAACGCCCGTTTGATGCGGGATTTGTTTTATTTCCAATAATTTTAAAATATTCTTTATAGCTAATAGTGAACGTAGAACTTCGATAGCTTTCGCCCTGACATTTGGTTTTTACATAGTCACTGGTAATAGTGCAGAATTTGTATGGACTTTGAGGTAAACGCTAGAGACAAGGAGGGTAAGTAGTAGGCTACTCGAGCCAAAAGTATATTTTACGAAGCTGACTTCTATTTATAAGATCCATTCCTTTATACTTATACCTTTAAATTCCCCAAATGAAACCGTATATACTTTTTTAAGCGGTCTGTAATATCGTTCGCATTTTTCGATTCTCTAAGACATCTTCATCGGCATATTCCTACACTCGCTTCCAGTAATTTTAGCTGTAGGTCTTTCTGAAGTCGAGTCGAAAGCTATACATAAGTTGTGGGTAATCCAATACGAAGGCCTAAAATGAAAATTTATCCAATAGTTAACTAGGGCATCCCTATAATCAGCTATTGAAACACTCTACGTAAACTTCGCGGCCTAAAATAATATTTTTACGTGGACAAAATAAAGGATAGGCTGCCCTTCAAAGTATATAATATGCACAATGACTTCTTAATCAGAATCGAAGTTTTTTTGAAGGGCGGAATTTAAATGGTTTTCAAGTCTATAAGTTTATTTAACACTTGTGACGAAACCTTTCTATAATCTTTACATCTTCCTTTCCCACATCCGTATATCTTACTACATAAAGAAAACGCAAAAGATGTTTTGAAACCGGGTGAATGAATTATCGGTATAATATACGGAATTCTAGCAATATTAAATAGGTGACTTCGATTATACGTATATTTAGGATAATACATAAATAGTTAAAATTTACATAAAGCGATGCTAATACACTATTTTAAATACGAATGAGTTAATTAATCGAGTTTAGAGCCTTAATTGAGAGGTTCTTTATATGATTTAATGAAAATGAAAATGATATCTCCAAATCTAGTAAATGAAACTTAACTAGTTAAAATAGCATATTTATTATTGGTGAACAGAGTAATAACGAGTTGACTTTACTAAACAAGACTTTCCAGTATTCTCCTATACGTTTGAATTTGAATTTAAGAAACTTAATTATAAAAACATCAAACTATCGTTTTCCAATGCTTTAAAGTTCTATTACACTGGTATTTAACATAATACCCTGAAATGTGTTACAATACCTATTAAATAACATGGATTACAAAGTTATGTAGTTGTTCAACACGAATGATTTTACATCCAAGCCTACGCTATATAAAAATAAGCTCTCTTACAGACTCGTAAATACCCGCTAGTCTGTTTCTTTATTGTATGTAATCACTTAAATCTAGTCTTTCTCCGAATCAGTTTTTCTCAGAAATAGATTCCTAAGAGTAAACGACGAAATCCTCCTTACCGTCTTTGCAATCAGCTATATACGCCACAAAATTCATTTCCATTTAGCATTCAAATGTAAAATCGGTCCAAGTTATTATTTTACCCGAATCTACTTCTATACTCAATAGTTAGTTGACTCACTGCTGACCTTTTTACATATAATACAACGTTTCCAAAACCTCATAAAGCTTCGTATACTTTTCTGTGGGTATAATGGTACACTTTGTTGGAATTGTATTTCATGCAGTGCAGTAGGTCAACTTTACTGTAAGTAAAGTTGACTATATTAAACAGCAAGTTGATTGTATTGCTTTGTGTATACTTACCGCATTGGGTGAAAGTCGAGTGCAGTACGCTGTACTTCACTCTAGGGCAAGGGCCAAGCAATTGACCATACAAATTACTGTGCAGACCGCCTAGCGGTCTGCCAAACCTAGAACAATGCATCCACCACTTGACCAATGTAATACTACTATTACTTCAACTACGATTCGAATCGACAACGTTGCAACGATCTAAAGACTTGCAAATACTAATTAGTGCTTATTAGATCAATCACAGATTAGCTAAGTAGAAGAAGAAGCTACTTTTCAGTTGTTACGCTTTACGTTAAGGTTAGGGTAGAGGAAAGATTTTTGCGAAGGGCCCTTACTATTATATCAGTTTCTACGGCAGTACGTAAGGAAGACCTTTGGACTGCTTTAGTTTCTACAGCAGACTAGAGGTAGCGACGGTATCTCTTTTGAAAACACTAAGAAAACTTTATTGACTTGCAAAAACAACTAAGTCCCTAGGCCAAGGAACTTTCAACCTTCGCCTTTAACCAATAACAATAAACAACCTTCGACCTTACCCTTCACACTAAACCTTTACCCATACTTTGCTCATTTTCCCTCCCCATGCCACTTCAATCGTCAAGTGCGCTACTCTGAGCGAAAATACCAAGTCACGTCAAGAAAGTCACATCGCGCGATCCAACGCTAAGTCGTCAAGTTTCCATACGACCCTACATCAAAACACCAAGCCCTTATACACAAGATTACCAAGTTCCTCGCTCTATACGCCTACCAAGTCCTATAAAGGTCAAAACCTCAAGATGTCTACCGTAAGCACATACTACGAAGCTATCACAAACTTTGTCAGAAAAGAAGCAATTAAGGTCCTCGGATAACCTTTTACCAAATACTATAACAACAACTTTGGAGGATGAAATTTTAATAAAAACTTAACTAAAGAACATCTGAACACCTTTGTCGGCTATTATATCACTGAGTACTGTATTGTAGATGGCTTTAATGATACCTTTAACAACTTTCATGATCTCTTTAACGACTGAACTATAAAAATGTGGACTTCGGTTTAAAAAGAGGTTAAAATAAGGATTAAAGTGGAATATAAGCAGCAAGGGGTTTACTTACCAACTTAGGGCATTATAAAACTGGCATAAAAACTCTTCTACCTTCCCTAACTTAAGGAATGCCCTTAAAACCCACAGCTTAAAGGAAAGGAGGTTAAGAAGATTTACCGCCCCCATACACGATCCAAGAGACCTTCACTTTACTTTCAGCTAAGTTAAGCCTTTTTATGCGCTGGCAATAAGAAACCTGTTAACCTGTTCGGCAGTTTAGTACCTCCATATAACAATGCGAAGTACGTTTTCAGCGGAAGCAAAGCGCGTGAAGTAAAGGCTACTAACGAAGTAAAAGGTATTAACATCGGCACTCTACACCAGTCAATTAAACAAGATCTTCAAGTCTCTCAAAGTCGTTATACACCACTTAACCTTTAGCATTTTACTTAGAACCGCCAAGCCCCTTAAAAACTTTCTCTCTTTAAGTTTCCCTACGTACGAAAGCCCACTACAAGTCCGATTACAAGACTTTACTCCTCGGGTAAGGCGATTAATAATTACCTTTAATACCGTACTTCCAAAACTCTAAGTCTAAAATTTCTGAAAAATACTATATAAGGCTGGGATAACTATTGTGACCTTTTCCTAAGACTTTTCAAAATAGATAATATTGATTACAATCTATTTACGGATTTCGTTAAGATATTAAACGATGTAAAGAGATATAACGGAAAGTCCTATAATCTCTTTAACACTAAGATAATTCCCTTTTTAAATATTTACAAATGGATAAAGGTTCTCTTTCTAGATTTTCACTTACTATTTTCCGGAATCCTTATAGGGTACACTAGGGATTACTACCTGACCTATTTTTACTAAAGCTACCACGTTTCGAGAGATTTACGATATAATAAAGTGTAACTTAGAATACGATATCCATCTCATATAATATTACAAAAATGGGGTCATAACACGGTAAACTACAATAACAGCGAAGAATAAAGTGAGGGAAACATTGATAAATATCTTTAATCAAATAATTAACAAGTTAATTCTATGTCAAAAAGGAATTAGAAAAGCTTACATTAACAAAGCCATACTTTGCGAGCAGTTACGGGTAGGAGTTATAAACGTTAACGAGTTCGAATACGCATTATAACGAATGAATATCATTTACGAAGGCTTTTTTAGCTAGTTACGTTTTTCGTTTATTATTATAATGACATGTATACCAAATTCTTTTGGTATATACCCCTCAACAGGTAATTTCCCTAACATAAATGAAAAGAATCTTGTTATGGTTAACTACGTCGACTGCAAGTATTGTGATTGGCAGTCTTAACGCTTTAGATCTACCCTATTAGCTGCAGACTGGAGATAGCATCCTTGCTAACGCCAATAAGCCCAAGATTTAAGCGGACCTGTTAATCGTAAACATTATCGTGGTATTAATAATAAGAAACACGTAATTTCAGGAAAGTCTGGCTGTTGATTAACCCGATATCCTCCCACCGAGCGTGATAATAAGAAAGCAATATACCACGCTTGATATCCTACTGCTTTTAAACAGGATTATTTAAATTAAATCGTAAACTTTGGAGGCGACAAATTTATTGACGACGTTAATACTTGTAAACAGATTAAGAGGTACGAAGATACTATTCCTAGTACGGCCTAGTAATTATCTAACCACGTCTTTTTATACCGTTTAGGTGATAAAAACACTTACCTTTGCTTTAACCAAGTCGCCGACCCTTTATATACCTTTAATTTTCGAGATCGTTACGTGGACCACATGTTTTAAGGTAATATATTAAATATAGGAGCAGTAAGTCACTTAATAGGAGGCTATTTATAATACGTGGCACTGCGGAAGGAAAACACTACAGCCACTAAAATAAATCGCTACAATGTTAGCAAAGCCAAAGTTAACTTTGGACTAAAAGAATAATTATTGTTACTAGAAACATCGGTAGTTCAAACTGTTGTAAAAGTAATTACATTTTACATCCTTAAGTCTTCTACCCCTTTCCTTCTTTACTTGGAGGATATAAAAACCTTTGGCGTTAATGTAGACGTCAATGTTTACGAGTTGGTAAAAAATAGCCAGAGGTTTCTACTCGCCCTTAAGTAGAGACACCTGTAGTTTTATCTTTAAAGCCCGGAAGTAATGGTGTTAAACCTGACGAAACCAGAGATATGTTAATTATATCGGTGTTTTAACCATCTAACCATTGATAGGTTGTAGAAAGTCCTTAAGTTCGCAAGGCATAACAATGTAGAATACTTTGCTTTAAAAGCTATTAAACGACTTTGATAACATTGCTAAATGTATGTTTAAACTCCCCAGAGATTTAAGTTTATACTGAAAGAGATAAGGATTTCAACTGTGATATTTTCGTCGATATGTTTTAGTTAGATAATAAGCCTGTCCTTGACGTTATTCATTCCGAAACCTTTCTTATGGGACTAAATTATGAAAGTCCCTTTAGGTAAAGGATACGTAAGAAACTTTAAGGATATTATAGATTGAAACGTACCTAAACCTACCAAACTTCGTCGTTTACAATACCAGTATTAACTTTGCTGCGGTAAATTTTCAAAAAATTGCTAAGATAATGATTCTTTAGTATAAACAGATACGTGAAAAATCCCACGGAATTATTGAAAATGTTGAAAGGGTATACTTCCTACTTCGCCAAGCGTATAGTATCTTTACGTTGAAAATCAGAAGCTTTACGGATACGGATACACGCTTATAGGTCGCATTAAAGGGCATTAATAATAATATGATCCCTAACGGCTTAGTTTCAACGCTTTTAGTTTTTAAAGAAAACCCAAGCCTAACGAGTAAATATCTGCCTTCGGCAAATACTTAGAAACGTGTTACGATTTATAACAAAGCTTCAAGGAAACTACGAAGAAAATCGGCACATCGACAAATTAATAAAGTTTATAATACCAGGAACGGCCTTATAACAATCTACGTACTTTTTTTACCGTTATAAAGTGAAGTCTTTATATAGTGGAAGCCGGGTAAATGAAAGGACCCGTATAAAATATGAAATATCGCGAACTCAAAAGTGGTTATTAAAACTGCTAACGGTTTTGTATCCTTTCGAATTACTCAAGTTAAGTTCTATATTAAGGCTATTAACGATAAAGATCTTTAAGCCAAACGATTAAGCTAATACAAACCTCCCCTACCTATAATCAATAAGCCGATAAAACGTTGTCGACGCGAACGACCCCCGAAAGAGAGGAACGTTAAGAAGGAAAAATATATTCCGGGCCGTATTTACAATACTATTTAGGTAAAGAGGAAATAAAAGGATAACGAAAACTTGACACTAAAACTTCGAGTGGAAAGGATGATTAAAACCTTCGGCAAAACCTTTAAGAGAAACGTCATAGTCGAAATTAACGATTTATTAATTCGAAGGGTTATATAATTCGTATAGAAAATCGATTTCAACTTTTACAACTTAGACGTTACGATATTTAAGTAGAGGATTATCCATGAAGTTCGGGGTAAGAATACGGGGCAGCTGTACAAAAAATCACGTTTAATCGCTTCAGAATACGGTAATAAAGGTAAAAACTAAATCATTAGGCAACTATTAACGATTTGAAAAATTAGCTAACGTTTAGAAGTCACTTTAAAAATAGATTTATTAGATGAAACTAAAGAAAAGTTTACGTTTAATGGCGTAATATAACGTAAACATACACGTAATTAATAACTTATTTATCACTAATCTTATTGTTAGAATTGCTATAGGAACTTCGTTTCATCTACTTTTTAGGTACGGTAATGCGTTGTATTGAGCTACTAGACGAATGAGCTAAGGCATGTATCCATTGGTTTTCAACTTATCAATCGTATTTTGAATTACGGCTGGCGATAAGGTTTTTAATATATGACCCATACTTATTGGTAACGTAGGAAAAAGATTTTAGCATAATAGGTGTATAAATTGACGATACCATTTTCGTTGGAACGGTTAGCTTTGTAATACTGGAGCAACAGGTAGTTAAAGACTTGAAGTTTTGAGATTATAAACTAATAACGACGTTAATAGAAAGTAGTTAACTTAACTTAAATAAATCGTTAATCCGTATACTTGGTACTAATGCCAGCATTAGCTTTAGTTAAAAGTGATAAAGCGTTGTTTTGATCATAATTAATATAATTGACGTAGTTGGGTCTTAATTATACTTAGAATAGTATATTCAAGATGGCTATATTGTTATTCTATTCTAACTGAAAGTCTTTTAAAACTTGTTTATCACGGCGTAAGTATAAGAGCTAACGGATAAGGATTTGAACGGCTAAATGAAAGGTTCGAGTAGCAGATACGGAACATAGGCCAAGAAATTAATATGATTATAATTGATCTTTTAAAGACTAAATTAATAAATTTTACGAACGAGTCCTTTAAAAACAACACCGACTTATCCATATAAATCGGATGTTTAATAATCCTCGTTCATAAAAATAAACAAAAGGATTAGTTTAACATTATCTGCAATTTGATTTACTCATCCTCCGTCAAATACAAGAGAATTACCCAAAGAGTATTGGCTTCGAAGGTCTATGGTATAATAGAGGGTGTTAATAAAGGTATAACATAGTGGGAAACCCACAACTTTATTATCAGGTAGTTAAAGATTCCAATTATCCCAGTGGTAATTTATACCGACTTAAGAAGCCTTTTCGAATGTTTTTTTTGTAACTCGGAGTCACTAGTGAAAAACGCCCAAAAATCGACGTAATAGCGCTTTGTAAAGTTTACAAAGGGAGAGAAATTAAGAAATTTCGATAGATCAACGGCAAAAATAATCCCGAAAATTCCTTGATGAAGGCAATACCGAATAAGGCCCTGGAAAGGTTTGTAAGTAGTAATAGGCTGACTATACAAATCGAGGGTTTCGTCGATAGGCCGTCCGGAAGGCTTAAATCACGTAATGGCGGATAGATATGTTCCGGAAAACTAAGAGATTGCTAGGGAAGTGGAGGAATTGATAATAGCGATTTGTTTGACTGGCAAGTCTAAAGCTCAAGGCTTGTAGAAGTTAGTAGCAGAAAAACTTTTTATGAGAGTTAATAAATTCGGATCTCGGAGTAAACGAGGAATTAAGGATTAATAAAGTAAATTTGCATGTGATTGAATATCATTGAAGATGAAAATCAACTGGAATTGACAGGTGTTTAGCCAATTGACGAAGAGGAAATTTAGAAGTAACCGGAAAAGATTGGTTAACTACACTAACGTGCGCGTATAAACTAAAAAGCCTCCAATATTGGAATAGTATTACATGCAGTGCAGTAAGTCAACTTTACTACAAGTAAAGTTGACTATACTAAACTGCAAGTTAAATTTACTGCTTTATTTAGGCTGACCGTATTGATTGTAAGTCGAGTGCAGTACAGTACACTTCACTCTAGGGCACGGGCCAAACAAATGGCCATACAAATTACTGTGCAGACCCGCTGGCGGTTTTCCAAACCTAAAACAATACATCCACCACTTGACCAATGCAATACTACTGTTACTTCAACCACGATTAGAATCGTCAACGTTGAAATGATCTAAAGACCTGCGAACACGTAGTAAATTTCGTGTTTGATTATAAGGGCGTCCTCGCTATTTCACGCTTGATTTTCGGTTCTCGGTGTCTTCTCTTGATTAATATCGCCTTGATAACGGTATTGAGGACTTTTATAATCTTTTTACCTCGAATGCACTTTGAATAGTCGATCCGAAATACAGTAAATTGTCTCAACGAAATCCTCTTTCGTAATGTACAGGCTTTCATTTTTAGCTTTCCCGACTACAAATATTAATCCGAAACTCGCCTATCGGCGCATCAAAGTTTCAAATAACGTTTTAAAGTTTGTAAAAAAAGCCTTTAGATTCTTTTCCGTTTTAAATATCGTAAGGTTAAAATCTGGATTTCTATGACATACTTTTTTAATTGTGTTAATAACTAGTTCATCATCTTTATATTCTAGTCCAAGTGTCGTATCATACCTTTTTAACTTCATTAATTGGGTAATAAGTTCCTCTTATAACGTTTCATTGGTATATTATTGTTAATTCTTGACAAGTTTCCATATAATATATATCTAATCCATATGATAAACCTTGTAATTAATTCTCGAATAAAATACATTTTTGAACATATTTGGAGCTCCGTCAATATATATACTTACGTTGAAGAGTATAAATACCATACGTTATTTACTTAATTAATATATCTGATAAAATTACATAAAATTAAAAAGATTTAATATCTAATTTTGTATACGTATTTAACATGACACGGATTTCATTATCGAAGATATCGTATAATTTTCCACTATAGTTCTCGGTTTTATCCCATAAGTTGGCAATGTTAATAGCCTTTATCAGGTTAATCTTATTAGTGGGAAATCAGTATAGCCAAAGGTTGCGATATAAGTAGTAGTTTATAGGTATTATGTCGTATGATTCGTATAGTAGTTTGTTGTCGCTTATTTTTCCTTCCGGAACGCCGTTATTCTTGTTTAGAACGCTTTTACCATAGCTTTAAAGGGCTTTCAATACATTTATAGAGCATTCTGGTTTATTCGTTTTTTTAAAAGTGTTCTTTAAAAAGAATCCGTATTCGAATCGAGTAATGGATAACCGTCGTAATCCTTCCTCCTCGTTTTTCAATTCTCCAAGCTCCATTTACTTTTTGAGAAAATCGTTTAGCCTTTTAAAACGTCCTTCACTTTATGTACATAAAGTGTTTTAAAGCGTGATCTGGTTTTTTCAATAATCGTTTCTTACATTCCGCCAACCAGTATCCTTTTATAAAGTCTACTTTCAACACCTTCGTATCTTCATTTTCTAGAATTTCATCGAATTCAACCGTGAAAAATAAGTATCTTACAATACTGCCGTTTTTGCCATCTAAGGGATTAATTCCTTTATTCTTTAATTATATCCGTAGTACTTTGGAAATCGAATTATACACCGTATACCATATTTCTAACATTTAATTGAAGAATAATTTGCGGAAATCATCTAATATGCTAAGCACATAGGCCTTTTTTCTCCAATCGCGAAGAATAATGGTTGTCACACATATATTCGCTACCCAAAAGTTCAAATTCTCGACGGTGCTTTAATAACATGATTTTTGGAAAAGTACTACATGCAGTACAGTAGGTCAACTTTACTTGCAGTAAAGTTGACTATACTGACTGCAAGTTAAGTGTATTATTTGTGTGGACTTACTACATTAGGTTGAAGTCGAGTGAAGTATACTGCACTTTACTCTAAAGCACGGGCCAAGCAATTAGCCATACAAATTACTGTGAAGGCCGGTTAGCGGTCTTCTAAACCTAGAACAACATATTAATTACTTAACCAATGCAATACTACTGTTACTTCGACCACGATTCGAATCGAGAACGTTGTAACATCGAAAGGCCTATGAAGCAAGACCTACTAATACTGATTAATGCTTATTGTGTTAAGAAAGGATGAGCTAAGTAGAAGAAGAATTTACTTTTCGGTTACGCTTTACGTTATCGTTAAGGTAGAGGAAAGATTCATACGAAGAGCCTCTACTGTTGTGTCGGACTTTATGGCAGTAAGTAAAGAAAACTTTTAGGTTGCGTCGGTTTTTACAGCAACTTAGAGGTAACGACGGTATCACTATTGAAAACAACAATAAATCTTTACAGATATTTTTTGAAGACGTTAAGATTGACTATTAGAAGTTTCAAAGTTCGGCAAATTAGCAAAAAGCTAAGTCAGTTCTACTACAAGTGTTATTACTATAAAAACGACTAAGTCCTACAGCTAAAAAACCATAATAAACGATCTTTCACTTTACCCTTTACACCAAACCTTTGCCCCTTCTTTACTCTTTTTACTTCCCTTACGTTAATTTAATCGTTAAGATTGATACTTTAAGCGAAAAACACCAAGTTAGGCTACGAAAGCCACGTCGCGCGACCTAACATTAAGTCGATAAGTTCTTACGTAACTTTACGCTAAAACACTAAGTTCCAACACCTTAAGATCATAAAGTCCCCCGTACTTATAAAAGCATACCAAGATGGCTATATCAAACGCCTACTTTAAAGCAATTACCAACCCCGTTGGTAAAAAAGTAATTAAGATTCTCGATTACCATTTTGTTAAGCACAACAACCACTTCTTGAAGGGTTATGATGTCGATGAAGACTTAACCGAAAAGTATCCGACCAACTTTGTTAGTTACTTTATCCTAGAATACGAAGTCGGTAAAGATTCTAACTGTTGGTAGGCTTTAGACGTTGCAAAGTTGTTGATTCAATTGGTCTTAGAAGTAACAGTAGTATTGCAGTAGTAGATGGTGGATGTATTGTTCTAGGTTTGGCAGACTGCTAGCCGGCCTACACTGTAATTTGTATAACCAATTGCTTAGCCCTTTCCCTAGTGTGAAGTGGGCACTCTACTTGCATTCAATACAGTCAACTTGCAGTCAGTTAAGTCAATTTTACTGTAAGTAAAGTTGACTGACTGTACTGCAATTGACCTTCTGAAAATAGCAGTTAATATTTTTTCAACACTAACCTCGCTTTTTACAATTTCCGTAAATTTCTCGGCGATTGAACTCCCAATATATGAAAGGCAACATGAAAGGCTATTAAGTCCAAATTGAAGACTAAATTTTAGCGCCGAAGGATGTACGTGCCAAAGTAAAACTTTGTTCAGCTAGCGGAAACACTTTTTGAGTTAGTATAGCTTGAAGAATGCCCTTAAGACCCATGGCCTAAAGGAAAGGGTTTTGAAAAATCTTAACGCCCCCATATGCGAGCCAGAGAACCACCCATTTACTTTTAGCTAAGCCAAGCCTCTTTATGCGCCGGCGATAAGTAATCTGTTAATCTATCCGGCAGTCCAACACCCCTATGTAATAGCGCGGAGTATGCTTTTAACAGTGGAAAAGCGTGTGAAGTAAAGGCCGCTAACGCGGTTCAAGATATTGATGTCGACACTTTATACTAGTTAATTAAGCAAGATCGTTAAGTTCACTAAAACCTTTAAATACCTATCGCCCTCTAGTAATCCAATCAACAAGCTCTTTAAAAACTTTCCTCCTTTAGATTTACCTATACGCGTAAGCCCACCACTGGTTCTACCCTAGAATTTTACTCCTCGGGTTAAACGACTGGGAAATACTCTTAATACCGTGCCTCGGAAGCTTTAAGGCTTAAACTGCTAGGAAACACCAATTAAAACTAGAATAACTATCGCGACCTTCTTCTAAAACCTGGTAAAATATTTAATATCAATTACAAGCTGTTTGCGAACTTCGTCAAGATTTGAAAAGATACGAAAAAGTATAATGGAAAGTCACACAATCTTTTCGATACCAAGATGATACCCTTTTTAAATATTTGTTAGTGAATGGAGGTTTCCCCTTTAAGTTTTCACTTACTATTCCCCGGAATCCTTATAGGGAACGCCAGAGATTACTATCTAACCTTTCTCATTCGAGCCACTACGTTCCGCAAAATCTACTATAATATAAAGAGCTACTTCGAATAAGATATTTACCTCGCTTAATACCATATAAACTAGGTCACTATGCAGTGGATTATAATAATAGCGAAGAAAAAAAAGGAGGAAACACTAATGGAAGTTTTTAATTAAATGTTTGACAAGCTAATATTATGCTAATAATAAATAAGGAAAGCTTACTTTAGCGAAGCCATACTTCGCGAGTATGTACGAGTAGTAGTTACAGGCGTTAACGAGTTCAAATATGCCTTATAACATACAAATACCACTCACGAAGGCCTTTTTAGCCAGTTACGTTTCTCGTTTGCCATTATAATGACGCGTATACCAAACTAATTTGGTTTATACCCCTAAGTCAACAATATTCGTAACGTGAATGAAGACCTTATAATAGTTAATTATGTCGATCGTAGGTACAGCTATGTGTGCCCTTAAAGTCTAAGTTTTAGCTTATTAGTCATACACTAGAGGCAATAACAACGTTAGCGCCAATAAAGCCAAGATTTAAGCGGACCTATTAACTATATGCACTATTGTCGTAATAGTGGTAAGAGATGTTAAGTTTGTAGTAAGTTTGGCAATTGTTTAACTCGGTATCTGCACGCCGAGTGAAGCAATATAACGGTATTGTATTATATCCAGTACCCATTACTTCTAAGTAGAACTACTAAAATTGAATCGCAGATTTCAATGGCGACAACCCAATTGACAGCGATAATAACTTCAAATATATTAAGTAATATAAACATACTATTTTTAAAGCGGTCTAATCACTAGTCGACCACGCCTTCTTATACAATTAAGGTAGCAAATACCCTTAACGTTACTCTAATTAAGCCATTATCCCGTTATATACCCGTAACCTTTGCGATCGCTACGCGAATTACACGTTTTAAATTATTATATTAGATATAGGGATAATATGGTATTTAGTAGGAGGATATTTGCAGTATATGGCATTACGAAGGAAAAGAATTACAACCACTAAAATTAATCGTTCCAATATTAATAAAGCCAAAGTAGACTTTAGACCAAGTAAGAAATTATCGTTATTGAGGACAATGACAATTTAAATTAGTATATGAGTGATTACGTTTTATATCCTTTAGTCCCTGACCTTTTTTGTCCTTTGCTTGGAAGATATAAAGAACCTTGGCGATAATATCGATATTAATGTAGAAGAGTTGATTTAAATAAACTATAGATTTCCCCTCGCCTTTAAGAAAAAGAATTTTTAGTTTTATCTTGAAGGCGCGAAAGTAGTAGTACGAAACTTAATGGAATCGTGAATACGTTAATTCCATCGGAGTTTGAACTACCTAGCCGTTAATAAGTTATATAACATCCTCAAGTTCGTAGGGAATAGAAATATGGAATACATTGCTTTAAAAGCTATTACAAGACTTGATTACTATTAATAAACGTGTAATCCATCCCCACGAAAATTAGTATTAATATAAAAGGAAGATGAGAAATTTAATAACAATATTTTCATCAATATATTTTCCTTAGATAATAAGCCTTTTTTCATGTCGTGAATTTCGCAACCTTCTTTATGGAGCTCGGTTTTTAAAATACCTTTTGGTAAGGGATTCGTGAGAAACTTTATATATATTATGGATTAATACGTATCTAGGTTTACCTAACGTCGTTGTCCACGATATCAGCATTAACTTTGCGGCGGTGATGTTTTGGGAATATATTAAGATAATAGGCATTAAGTATATATAGATACCTATAAAAGCCTACTAAGGCAATAAAAAGATTAAAAAGGCATACGTCCTACTTCGCCGAATATATAATATCCTTCCATTTGAAATGAGAATTTTTGTGGACTCGAAGTTACTATTATAAATGGAAGTAAAGGGACAAAACAATAATGTAGGCTTTAAAGGCTTAATGTTAAAGTTACTGATTTTTGGAATGTACCTATATTAAACGAGTCAATTTCAGCCTTCGGTAATTACTGGGAAACGCGTTATAGCCTACAGCAAAGCTTTAAAGGAACTGCAAAGATAGTCAGCACGTTGTTAAGTTAATAATACTCTTAATACTAGGATCGGTTCTTTGATAATCGATGAGCTTGTTTTACCGTTATAAGTAAAGTCTTTGTATAGCACGAGCTTGGTAAATGGAAGGGCTTATATAGGATTTTAAGTATCGTAAATTCTGAAAGAATCAATAAAAATATTAACGGTCCTTTATTTTTTCGAATGACCTAGGTGAAGATTTTCATTAATGCTATTAATGATAAAGACCCTTAAGTTAAACGAGCGAGTTAATACGAACCTCCTTTACCCTTTATTAATAAGTCTATAGAATGCCGCCGGTGTGGACGACCCTGAAAAGAAGAAACTTGAAACAGGAGGAATATATACCGGACCGTATTTACAATATTATTGAGGTAAGTAAAAAAGAGAGGGATTATTAAAACGTTCTGTAAACCCTTTAAAAAAAGCTATAACGTTGAACCTAACGGTTTATTAACTTAAAAGAGTTTACAGTTCGTGTCGAAAACCAATTTTCATCTATAAAACCTAAACGTTATAATCTTGAAATCAAGGATTATTCAGAAGGTTTAAGGCAAAATTACGGTGCAGCCGTACGAAAAGTTACGTTTAATCGTTTAAGGATATGGTGAAAAAGGTAAGAACTAAATATTTACACAGTCGTTAACGATTAAAAGGATTGACTAACGTTTAATAGTTTCTTTGGTATCAAGTTTATTAGTTAAAACTAAAGGTAAGGTTGCGTTTAATATCTCTAATATAACATAAGTTTACACGTAATTAGGAACTAATTTACAACGGATTATGTTGCAAACACTGTTATAAGAACTACACGCAATTTATAATTTAAAAACGTTAATGCGATATATCAAACCATTATATCAATTGTCTAAAGTAGGCGTTTTTTAGTTTTTGACTAACTAGTCGTACTTTAAATTACGGCAGGCAATTAAGTTTTTAACGTACGACCCGTATTTATTAATAATGTAAGAGCAAGACTTCGGCGTAATAGATATTTAAATTAACGATATCCTTTTCGTTAAAACTTCTAGCTTTGTAATATTAGAATTACAAGCGATTAAATTCTTTAAGATTTTCAATTATAAGTCGGTAACGACGTTGATGATAGGTAGTTAACTTAATTTTATCAAATCGTTAATCCTTATATTTGGTATTGATACCAGCTTTAAATTTTGCCGATATGACTAGGGTAATCTTTTAGTTAGAATTAATAAGATTGATAAATCCAAGGCTTAACGCTACTCTAAATAACGTATTTGAGGCATTAAATTTTTACTTTATCTTAACCGAAAGCCTTTTACGACTTTTTCATCGTGGCATAAATATAAAAGCCAGCGGATAAAGACTTAAACCAGCTAAACACAAGGCTCGAGTGGTAAATGCGAAACCGGACCGCAGGATTAATATAGTCTTAATAGATTTGTCGAAGGCTAAGTTAACAATCTTTACGAACGGTTCCTTTAAAAATAATACCAACATATCTTTGGAAATAAGCTTTAATAACCATGGACAACAACTATAAGCGTGATGATAAATTTAGTATTATCGGCAACCTAATTTACTAAATCTCTGTTAAGTGGAAGAAAATTAAATGAAACATACTAACTTCGTAATTTTACGGAATGATAGCAGGCTTTAACATAAGTATAGCATTATGGAAGACCTTCAACCTTATTACCAGGCAGTTGAAAATTCCTCCTATCGCAGTAGTAATCTATACCAATTTGACAAGCCTTTTCGAATGCTTTTTAAACCTTGAGATTACTAGCGAAAAACGCCTGATGATCGATATAATAGCACTTCGTAAAGCCTATAAATGGAGGAAAATTAAGGAATTCCGATAAATTAATGGTAATGATAATTTAGTGAATGCTATGACAAAGGCAGTATAAAATATAGCCTTAAAAAGGTTTGTGAATAGTAACAGGCTAACTATACGTTTCGAAGGCTACGTTAATAGGCCGCCTGGTAAGCCTAATTTACGTGCCAGTAACCAGGGTTGTTTTAGCAAACTAAAAGACTGCCAGGGGAATAAATATATGGACCTATTTGTTTAGTACGGCTAAAGTAGAGGCTTTTAAAGGATTATGGCGGAAAAACGTTTTGTAGGAGTTGATAAACTCGGACCTTGGAGTAACGGAGTAATTAAGGTCAAATGGAGTTAATTTGCATGCAATTGGATGTAATTCAGTATGGAAGTCAACTGGAATTGATAGGAGTCTGGCCAGTTAACGAGGAGGCAATTTAGTGGTAATCGGAAAAGATTAGTCAGCTACACTGACGTGCGCGCACAAACTAAAAAGCCGCCAGTGTTGGAATAGCTATACGTAATATAGTAGGTTAACTTTACTTGCAGTGAAGTTAATTATACTGACTGAAAGTTAAGTATATTGTTTGTATAGACTTACTGCATTAAATGTAAGTCGAATGCAGTATGCTGCACTTTACTCTAGGGTAGGGACCATGCAATTGGCCATACAAATTACAGTACAGACTGGTTAGCGGTCTGCCGAACCTAGAACAATACATCCACTACTTGACCAATGCAAGACTACTGTTACTTCAATCACGATTTAAATCAACAACGTTGTAATATCTAAAGGCCTATAAGGTAATGCCTACCAACAATTATCCCACATATTTAAGTCTATAAACTACAAAACGCTTTGTAAGATCGTTATATGCTGAAACAAAGGGTCCATGTATTCGCTGGCTCTAATCAGGCTTGTTACGGGTTATACCATAAAGGCGAAATCTTTGTATACCAGGGGCAAATAAAAATACAAAGTAATAGGGTGTTATATAAGGTTAGGATAATAAATCTAAAGGGGTTTTTAAAATGTATAGGCAAGTAGAAGCGAATAATGCGTGAATGAAGTTCAAACATAACACTTTAAAACGATTTAAATAAAGCATTGAGTGCTTGAGAATTCAAATAAAATACTAATAAAACGTAACCACAAATTAGTTACACGTTTTTATCTAGTCGTTCAATGTTTTAAACTTTATACTAATCAAATGATTAGTGAACTTGAAACGTCGCAAATAATAATTTAAATAAACGGCGAAATTAAGAGCGAATAGAGAAAAGTTAGGTATTCGGAATATGTAATTAGTATGTAAGGCTGGTAATAGTATAGTAACCGCTTCGAATTCTGTGTTTGAAACTCTTGAAATATGCCGAAGCGCTTCGAAAAGTACTTTAGACGCTCGGTGTGTATTTGTATGCGCGTTTCGGAAACTTCTTTTAGGGCTTGAAGTAATTATAGGGGTATTTTAAAAGTTGTTTTAGCCGCTCCTGAGGTGAATATAACCGGTTTAGATATTAAGTTTCGCGCTTTTCGAGTTATTTCGAATGGTATGAAAGTTATTTTAAGCGCTCTCCAGGTTGGCTAGAACACTTCGAAAGTTATTTTCGAATAGATTCTAGCAAAGGGGTTCGTATTTTATTAAATTACGTAGCAAATACATAATTATTCGCTATTCAAAAAGTGCATGGATGCATCTAAAGAGTCAATCCATTTAACGGATTGCGTAAAAGTGATTTTATTATTTAAAAGGTACTAATTATCTTTATAATTTAGTACTAAAGTTTTTATTTCCCAAGTCATTCATATATTACAGTTCTTTTTACATTCGTGTGTGTTTTTTATGAAACTTGGTGTTGTGATACGGAACAGTTGAAACCGCTACAACATCCTGCTATAGGTATTGAACTAAGGTTCATCTCTTTTTCTTTGTATATTTTGAGCCGATTGAATCGGTTATGAATTAGTATCGGTAACGTTGATACCTTATATATTAACGTAAAAAATATAAAAGACAGAATAATATTGATGATTAATAGATTAGAGTGGAAAAAGGCATCAAGAAAGTAAACGCCTCAGGTAAGAGTTTATAAGCTTTCAATTGAATCGTATCACTCTACTATGTACTATGCCAACGTCTCTTTTGGGGCTCGAAATTCTATAATTCACTATGCAAGATTGTACCCTACAGCGTGCCAACTATACCAGTTATAGGAATATATGATCATATCTACAGATATTGTAAACTTTACGTAAAATCGCGTATATCCTTTCATCTTACCGACACCTTGATAAACTGTAACAGGGATTTATTTATAATGAATACATATTAATTTAAAGTTAATCCCAAACTTTATTATAGTGAAGTTAATAGCAATATCATACATTTATACGTTGAATATTCCAGCAAACTAGTTAATTAACAAACTACATAACGCTTTGTATATTCCTTTCACCGCAATAATTTTAAGAAATTTAACACCGTAACACTCATTTATGAAGTTAACGACATTAATATCAACTTTCCTTTCGAATGAAATACGTTTAAGATTTTTTTTTTTCAACATAGACATAAACTTAAACGCAGTTTGAAAATATGTTAAAAAATAGTATTAAAGCTTTTTCATCACTTTGAGTGCAGATAATTCCATATCCTTATAACCGGTTACACCAAATATTTTATCTAGTTTCTTCGTTACGAAGTATTTGAATTTTTAGTCAAACTTACGAAGTTCTAACTCCGCTTGATTCAATACCTTAACCTTTAATTTTTAAGCATAAAATTATACATATCCCCATTTTGGACTAGGTGAAAGAATTGAGACGTTACCTCTAATCAGTTTATCAGTTTAAATGTCAAAGTTAAAGCCGAAATTTTTGATGTTTTTTAATTTTAGTATAAAGTGTTCAAATGCTTCCGAAATTTAGAAAATATTAATAAACGACCATAATTACAATCTTCAATCCAAGTAAAGATAGTTTGATTCTAAGGTTAAATCCAACTTGGGACTTACTGGTATCCGTATAATTAAGTTCCATAACAGTATTAGTATCTCTAAGTAATAAAATGTAATAATAGTAACCTTTTATTCAATATCACACTATCCTAATATCTGGTAAGATACCTGACATGACTGACTTTGCGTAACGATAACAAACGGTAAATATATATATGGATTCGAAATCGTTATTCTAATAACAATATGAAAGAGTTTTACTTATTAAACGATATAAAAAGGCGTGACAGGCCAGTTTTTATTGTATTTTAGAACGGAAGCTAATATTCTCGTTCTCGATAATAGCCTTAAACATAATGTCCTTGTCTTTTACATCCATTCCTTCAAAGTTTACAACGCGGTGAATATATTCTTGATGAAGGATCAGGGGTAATATTTGTAATATATTACCTTTTTCGATCGTTATTTGGAAGTATTGTTAATTATGAATCAATTGCTTTGTTTATAATAAATTTGGTTCCTTTTATCGCTGTTAAAAGGAATGTTATATAGCTGACTGAAAGAAATTAGGTTAGAGAAACCTATTTTTTTACTTATGTTGAATTTTAAGCGTTCAATCTAAGGCCTTTTACTAACTGAATATCCTTGATTTTCCCTACTTACGGTTGATATAATGGGTATACTTGGGGATTTCATCTTAGTCGTTAAAATTATAAGTTTAAAGGTATAAATCAGTCGAATCTAGCATCTATACTATCACCGTCGTAATCGAAAAACGCAATTAGTTAAAGGTTTTTTAACATATAACATTCTAGTATCATAAAATATATTTCACTCCTTATGAAGCGTGAAAACCAGCTGAATTTTTTGGTGTAGTAAGCTGTTTTCAGTGTTTTCATTCTTTAATGTTTATGAGCAAAACATTTACCTAATAATTATTTAATTGCATAGGGATTTTTCAGTTTTCGACTCTTCAATATACTGAAATAAGTACGATTACAAAACAATATTCAAGTTAGTAAAGTACTAAACGAAGTTAACATAGTATTTGAAGTAATGGGTAAAACCGTTGTGAATCTACCGAACGACAAGAAATTTGTTTAGTACCAAAAGTAATAATCGTTAAATAGGCTGGTAAGAATATTAGGAAATAACGAGTGAAAACCTAGTAATTAAACGATTAACCAACAACAAATACTGAAAAATGGTCGCAATTTTATATCTAAGCGATTATACGGCTGATCCTAATACTTTTTTCTCACTATTCAAAGGCTTTATAAAAACTATAATCGTTATATAATGCGTATCGGCTATAGCTATATCTCTAGGGAGGAAAGAGCTATAATATTAGTATAGTCGTTTTGAATCTCTTGATGAGGGGTATAACTAATTGTGTTAAAAGGTAGGGTAATTACATATAACAAAATTTCAAGTGATAAATCACGTGGTTGTACTCATAAAAGATTCGCACATAAAGCTGCTCCTTCCTTATAATTAATATTATTTGTAAACCTTTTGAAAGAATATATCCTAAGAGGTTTGAAGATTACCGTGGATTTAGAAATAATGATGTTGGTATTAAAAGGCTCTTTGGTAGGGTTCATGCATGATCGATTAATAGATTTAAAAATGAGCTAAGTCTAAATTACTTAAGTATTCAAGAATAATAGTAACTATAACGAGTTAAGGTACATGAAAATGTTAATTTACAAAAACTTATCTAGGATTTATTTTTAACAAATCCATCTGTTGGTAGGCCTTTATCGTTGCAACGTAGTCGATTCGAATCACTGTGGTCGAAGTTACTGGTGCTGCGTTGATATTGTTGATTGATGTGTAAGTTCTAAGTTTGGCAGACCGCTAGCCGGTCTGCACACTAATTTGTATGACCAAACGCTTTGGCCTGTGCTCCACTTTGAAGTGGGCACCTACTGTACTGCACTTGCAGTGCAATCCCACAAACTGCAGTCAATTTGCAGTACGTACAATCAACTTTACTGCAAGTAAAGTTGACTTGACTGTACTGCACTTGACTGCTATTACAATACTGGCGGCTTTGTGTTTTGTGCCTGCACGCTAGCGTGGCCTGCCATCAATTGGTGGCAACCTCTAAAACCCCTCCTTAATCCACAAGCCAAACCCCTGTTAATTCCAATCAAGTTGTACTGAAAACAACCTCAATTACGGCCCCTTATGTCCCATTTGCTCCACCCCTCCGAGGCCTTCGTTTCTTAAATCCCGTGCACAGATCCTTCGCCATAAACCTGCACAAATCAAGTACGCCACCACTTGTGTACCTTTTGCTAGTAGTTTAAACTACTGTCATCGCCATTATTGCCATCGCTACTGCCCTGGCGGTCATCTAGTTTGCCGGGATAACCTTGTTCTTTTATGTCACGTGCTGGACGATCCACGCCCTATCCCTCGATTCGTATAATTAGTGTATTGCTATCCACAAACCTTTTTAGGGCGTCATTAGGCGCGACCTTAGTTATGGTATTGGTAGGGTTATCTTTGCCGTTAATTTACCGGAACTTATCGATTTCCCGGGCTTCGTATACCTCCCTTAATGCCATCACGTCTATTATCAGGCGTTTTTCATTAATCGTGCCTAGTTTTAATAGGCATTCGTAAAGGCTTCGGAAATCGGTATATATTATTATAGGTATCGGTAACAAACTTCGTTATTTAGTAACAATCCTCAATATACCGTTAATTATTATATTAATATTAAATCCTATTATTATACCGTAAACTTTAAAGGTTAATACGCTCCAAGTTATACGTTTATATTCAACAGATATTTAATATATAAGGTTTCCAATAATTGTAAATTACCCTTTAATACTATCCTCGTTAACGAATATCATTAAAAGGCCGATTTACGATATAAGGTTAGTATTATTAGTGAATAACCCGTTCGTGAAATTTATTAGTTTCGCCTTCATTAAATTTATAAAATCCAAATTAATTCCTTTTTCTACATGGTTTTTTTACCACTTAATTCGTTTATTTAACTTATTAAAATTTTCATCTTACGTGCTTTATACTTATATCGTAATAAAAACGTCGTATTATACTTCCGGTTAATATAACGTAAAGATATAAGCCATACAGGTTTTTTACTTTAGGTATCTTTATACCTTTATTTCGTTAGTTCTATCGATAATTTTTCAATTTGTAGTTTACCTTCTTCAACGTAGGCTATTATAAGTATCGCTTTTAGCCTTAATATTATATATACGGAATGATGATTCGTTAAAGTTAAATTATACACCGTCAACTAACGTTTTAACCACCTTACACTTTTAAAAACCTAACTTTTCGATCATATATTATTTCGCCGTTACAAATTCAATATCGCTGAAGACAAGGGTATCGTATATTTACATATTAATTGTATTAAAGTCTTTTTGTTTTATAATGAATAGATACGAGTTAAATATTAAATTTTTTATACCTAGTTCATTTTTCAAGTGTATCAAGTACGTTAAAAACTGGTCAACATTAGCGTCAACTAATTTATAAAAAAACTTAATATAATATATTATCGTATTGACCTGAAACTTGTCCTTTAGTTTTTATAATGATTTCAATAAAATGATTTGCTAAAAACCGGTAGTAAATTATTTATATGCCTACGTAATATCTTGTCTATTGAATGTAAATTAATCTTTGATGCTAACAATTAAATTATTATTAATAATAACGATTAAATGTTTGTTATTTCTTCGATTATAAGCGATTAAGTAAGAATTTAATCCCTACCTTTATTTCCTTATCATTAAACAATTAGCCGTAATTTTTCGTAGGGCTGATCTATAATTTTACCTTTAACTTTTAGATTGTCATGCATTTAAAAATAATAGTATCTTAGCTTTTAAATTATATTGACGGCATAAGATATACAACTCTCTGTAACAAAAGATTATTAATTTTTACTTCATTAATTTTTTCAAAAAAGATACCCGGTATAATAGTAATGTTTTCGATATATAACTTCGGAGTAAACTTTCCGTTAGACCTTTTTTAAAACACTTATACCGTTATATATACCCTACCAGGCTTATAATCTCTATATTCCTTCTCTTTAGTATATATCTTTCTCTTAGGTAGTTTTCCCCGCCGTCAGAGATTTATAGGCATATTAATAGTTAGTTCGAAAGGATTATATTAATTAATTTTCCCGGTTCGAAAGTGAATAACTTTAAGATCTTTATGAAACTTAAGGGGTTTTTTATCTGGCTTAATTTATGTAATTCGAAAGGTTACGGAGCCGTTATCAATTTTTATTATTACTTTTAAGTTAGTAACACTTAAATTTATATACGGCCTATCTCATTTACCTAACTTACGCCATATAAAAACTTTACTTTGAAAGGAAAGTAAAAGTAAGTTATTAAAATTCCGTTTTTGGTATTAAAAGTATCGTTAACATAATAACGGACCGATTTTTTCCTTGGTTTCTTCAATGATTTACTATATACTATAACACGCTTTTAGGTGTTTAACAATGGTAACGACTCAGTTATCATACGTAAGTAAACTTCAAATTCCAGTAAAATTGTTATAATGAAGTTAGTGTTAGTACCGTAAATTGATACGTTTAGTAAACTAAAATACGTAATAATCCATAAAATACGGATTATTTCCTACATTTTCTTCGTTGTAATAGTTTTTAAAAAAACTCAACGCCGTAAAAAACTGTAATGGAATCCACGACATATAATATTAATTTTCTGTTTAAAAAAAACACGTTTATAAATATTTCCAAGTTAAAGTCCAATTTTCCTTCAATGTAAATTTAAACTGTGAAGGGTCTTGGAAATGTATTTGGTAATAATTATAACGGCGTTCAATTATCTTCACTATTAAAAAATTTACATTTTCGTAACTAGTTACCCTTAAAACCTCATAAAACTTGTTAAGTACCGAGTAATTAAACCTACAACATCATTAACGAAGTTTGACCTTCGTTAAGCTTAATAACACTACGTTCAATCCTTCAAGAAAAAATTGAAGATATCTTTACTTAAAAATAAAAAAAACCTGTTTTAAATAATAAAGAGATATATAGAGCTAGGGTTTTTATTGTTATAACGGCAGTAGAGATGTTTACCTATAAGGCGATATAAAAATGCGTGGTCGGTGAATTATTACGTAGTTTCTGGGTTAATAACAGTATCAATACTAATATTTTCGTACTAACCGATAACCTTCGGCTTATTATTCTTTTCTTTAACTTTACTTTCTTGAAACTACGTAATATATTTCTTATAATTTCATTTTAAAGTAAAGGGGTATTACTTATGGTATATCTCTTATTTTATATTACTTTCGGCGGTAATATGACATATTTACTAACAGCTCTATTTACCGTAAATACAACGTTTCTTAATGTTTAAATTAAACTTATTTAACCAACCTAAAGGTTTTAAAACAGATAAATACCATTTTCCGTAGGTAGATATCTGGACCCTTTATTAACCGAACTAACTAGGTTGTCGGTATCATCGATTAATGTAAGACAAACTAAAAGAATCTTTTTCGTAATTGAAACCTGGAGCGTATAGGCATATTTTAATCGAGCCAAATCTCAAATAATCACGGTCTCCAACGAAAAACGAAATTAGCTATAAAAAAAACCTTAAAAGTGGTATTAAGGCATTATAAAACGTATTCAAGAATTTTAAAACCTGTAACTATTTGCCGGACCTATTAACGTAAAGTGCCTTTATTAACTCTTATGTTCTCCATTACTTATTAGCAAAATATAAATATATTAAACATTGAGTTTGAAAGATACATTTTACTTTCTGAATCTTTTTTGTAATTTAATATATAAGACTACTTAATCATATTCCAATCCGTATAATACTAGGTAGGGTTAATAGCGTATTCGAAATACTCTTTTATACCATCGTAGATTTCGCGAAAAAAGATACAATTCGTAAGGAATCTGGGGTAGTAATCCTTAACTTAACCGGTAAGGATATTGGGAAATGATAAATGAAAACTCTGTAATTCGACTTTTATCTAGCGATAAATATTAAAAAATAGACGTAACTTAACGTCGAGGAGATTATACGGCTTATCGTTATACTTTTCTTTACCTTCCCAAATCTATATGAATATGGTAATTACCATATAATCCGTATCATTCATAGGGACAAGCCGAAGGGGAAGTATAATATACTAGTCGTAAAAACTTTTTTTACTTAGCCGGGGAAAAAAATGAAGATATTATTAGTATTAATAGGTAAGATAATTACCCCTAGCTAAATTGAAAGAGAAAAAGTTAGAAGTGGTACTTATAGTAGGCTCGTATATGAATCCAGTTTTCCCTTAACTTAATCATTCAAATTAAATATATTAAGGAGCTTGGAGTAAAAAGGCCTGGTACTATCGGTAGTAAAAAGGTTAGCGATAATTATTTTAGTATTAAGGGATTCTTCGGGGCTCTTATTCAATGAACTGGTAAATTTTAAAGCTTAAAAGATGTAAATTCACTAATTTCCCTTAGACAGATATTTACAAGCGTATATATAGTCGTTATAAGTTACTATTACTAGTAACCTCTTTATGCTTAGCTAACGTCTATTAGAGGTTTTTATCCGTAATATACTCGTAAAGTATATCGGCAAAATTTCTATTTTTACTAACTTTTGAAGGTAGTAAAATCCCTCGTTAACGTAAGTTAATCCTTGACTTGACTTTAACCTATTTTTCTATCTTTTTCTATATATTTAAACTCTAATTCCCAAAAAACTTAATTTAGTCGTAAAAGGTCTTTATGCTCGTATTTTAGCGTTTATAGTCAACGCTAATCATAAAGTGACCAATATAGTTAGTAAGGTACTCAAGGGTAAATTGTTTAGTAACTTCGATAAACCAAAGTTCTACGTCGAAGTGTTTTTCCAAAATATCGCCGAAAAACTTAATTGCCTTTTTTCGTTCGGGATCGGTAATAACTTTAAAGTAAGCGTTGGCGAAAGCCATTTTAATGTTCTAGCTAGTGTAAAGTGTAGTGGTGGTAAACTTGGCAATCTTAGGGCGTGGGGACTTGAAGTTTCAATGTAAAGGCGCGCGATGTAGCTTTTTGGGCACGACTTAGCGATTCCTCGTATTTTCGCTCTAAATAGAAACCTTAACGATTAACGTAGTATGGGGAGTGAAAAAAGTAAAGTAGGGCAAAGGTTTAAAATAGGAGGTAAGGTCGAAGGTTGTTGTTGGTGGTAATTGTTGTTTAACGTAGAAACTTAGTTGTTTTTCTTGTAGTAATAGCACCCATAGTAGTACTGACTTAGCCGTTTGCCAACTTGCCGTATATTAAGACTTCTAACAGTCAAACTCAACATCTTCAAAAAGGATCTATAAAGATTTCTTGGTGTTTTTCAAGTAGCGATACCGTCGCTTACTTATAGACTACCGTGAAAAACCAACGTAACCTAGAAGTCTTCTCTACTAACTGCCGTGAAAAACCGACTCAGTAGTAAAGGCCCTTCGCAAAAATCTTCCCTTTACCTTACGCAATTGCAAAGTGTAATCGGAAAGTATATTTTTCTTCTAATTAGCCAATCTGTGCTGAACCTAATAAGCACTAATCAGTATTAATAGGCCTTTATTGTTTCAACGTAGTCGATTCGAATCACTATAGTTGAAGTAACTGGTGTTGCGCTGATATTGTTGATTAATGTTTTATTCTAGTTTTGGCAGACCGCTAACCGGTCTGCACTATAATTTTTATGGCCAATTGCTTGGCTCGTACCCTAGAGTGAAGTGCAGCGTACTGCACTCGATTTACACCCAATGCGGTAAGTCTGCACAAAGCAATACACTTGCAGTACGGTCAACTTTACTGGCAGTAAAGTTGACCTACTACGCTACATGCAATACCATTGCAATACTGTTCCAACACTATAGTTATTTACAATAATTTTCAAAACCTGTCGAAATACTGTTTTAAGTTCGGAACAACTAATAAGAATGGTTTGATGATAGATGCAAAGACATTGATGATGGCATACAAAATTCGAAATATTCACTATTTGGGTACATTGATGGAACAAACAACACCACAAATACTATAACCAAGTTCACACCTAATAACGCCTGAAAAATTTTTACGGATAATGATTAGTTGACTATACATATAAGGAGAAAAATGGACAGGCCGGTAGGATTACAACGTGACGAAAAACAATATGAATACCCGAATAAACTAGAATATTACCAGGGTATTGTACATGAGAAACGTACACAAACCTACTAGCAAAATGTTCAATATTAGTAACGTAAAATTTTGTGACGAATTATTTAAGTGCGGGAATAAAGAAAGTCGATGCCTGGAACTACGGGGTGGAGGATTGCAATTGGAGTATAATTTGGTACAAAATAATGCTAGTATTAGTCGAGTAATGTCGATAGTGATAGGAAGGTGTCAAGCGGTTACCTTTGATAAGTAATCGATTATACTGGCGCTTTGTACAAAACAAAAAGTCGCTAGTGTTGAAACACTGGTCAATTATAATATAGGCAAGTAAACTATACTCATTATAAGTTGATTGTACTTTGTGCAAGTTGACTGTATTGATTGCAAGTCAAATGCCCAATTCAATGTGGGGCACGAGCTAAGTAGTTACCTATACAGATATGTTGAAGGTACTGCACAAGAAGATATTGTCTAGGCTTGTAGATTCAAGTATTCTAGAATCTACGTAGAGGACTTGATATATAATCAAGTCATAATCAAGCATATTCACATGAAGATCTCGATCAAAATCGATGTAATGATCACACTAAATACCCGTGAGTAAATAGAAGGTGTCAGGGGGTTTATGTTAGCAGTAAGGTAGCAGAGGTAACAAAGGTGCAATATCAAGAAGATGTTTGTTCGTGCTGTAGAATGATCACTAGCCGTTAGGCTATTCAGATGTGTAGACTGAATACTTAGATTGACAACTAAAGAGCTATGAAGGAAATACTATCTATGTGGTGATGGCCGTGTCCTTATATCCTATGGCCTTCATACCATCTTCAGTACTGGACCGCTGAAGTTGCTGGTTGCTTCCTACGGTCCTATGTAGTATCGACTGGACCGCTCTTCGGTCCTTGCAGTCCCAACCCTAACCTTGGGTCCTTACATAAGAGATATCCCCGCTTGATGTGTTGGACATCAAGCTTCTGATGGCGCAGCTGGCCGCTGACCTGTTCCATGGTCTGCAGTTGGTCCTTGGGTTATAACAATCGAGACTTCTTTACTAGTCAATACTAGTATATACTAGTAAATACTAGGCCAGGCAGCATCTCCGTTCTAATCTTCTGTACTAGTTAATATATAGTACTTATACTAGTAAAACACTAGTGCTGGTAGTGATAGCTACAACTCTGGTAAATTCCTTATCCTTTGGTATTAAGGCATTGAGTACTTGAAGTTTTTACCAAGTACTTACTAGCACTATTAGTCTAGTTGCCCTTGTTAGCCCTGCTATCAATTTAAATGTTGTGTAACTATACCTATTCTATATTTCAACACCTCCTCAAATATTGCCGTCTATTTTAAAAGAAAATAAAGAGAAGTAAAAAACAAAAGATAAAGGGTAAAGTAAAGGGAATTTAATGCAGAAAAAGAAAAATCCGTAAATGAAAAAGGCAAAAACACCTGTGTAATCCAATTTCAACCAATAACCTTTTCAGTATCTTCTTTATCAATATTCCAATTTTACATCAAAACCTCTCAACCATTCTATACCTACAGTACCATAAGGTAACTTAGAGCATAAAGATTTATAAATCATCAATAAAATCTAAACTCAAGTCGACTAATCTAAGCCACTACATTATCAATTCGTATTTTACCTTGAGTAATGGCTTTGTCAACCTATTAGCTAGTTGTTTGTCAATAAGAACCCACTTTATTTTTACTATACCACGCTCCACTTTATCACTTATAAAGTATTTTTCAAGGGATATATGTTAAGTGGGATAGTAATAATTCTGGTTCCTCAATAACTGGATAACTCCTTAATCAACACAATATATCGTAACGATAATAGGAATACGAAGCTCCGTAAATAAGTTCCTTATCTAAAGGGTATTTTGAATAACCCTTCTCCCTATTAAACTTTCAACATCCACAAAAAAAAGGCAAACTATAAATCTCCGTTTGAATACCCAGTTTACCGTATTATTAACAATTTGAATTGTATATCCATAAGTAGAATTTCCGGTGACCTTATCCCCCTTTTAGTTGGATGCACAACAGCTGTTAATGTAAAGTCTTCTTATATATTTATCACAATTTTTGCTAAGGTTTGTAGCGTTCTAATATAAATTTGTAAACGGCTTCTTAACACTCACTTATAATCCATAGTTCTAGTACTATTTAAAGGATTCAAAAGCGTACCTAATAAGGAAAATGTTTTTATGTAAAGTATTGTAGCAAAAAAGTCAAATTACTAATATAAGAAAGGTGATATACAGCCTAATTTAACACATTATATAGCCAAAAGCCCCTACCTCTAACTAATACTTTTTAGTCTGTAAAATATTAACTTAATATTCAGAAAACATATCAAAAACGAGAGAACCTGTTACAATAGGGATATAAACCGATAGTATACTTAATTCCTCTGTTTTTAAATTCAATACACTTTGGATATATACATCTTGTACTAAGATAATCGTATATATATTCCTATTCCTTAAAATAAGCACCCTGCAAAAGTACTCTGCTGATACTAAGTCCTTATACTTAAAGTGTTTTCTAATATCCATAATAAAGTTTTAATGGCGTTTAAATCAAAGCCCATTTGAAAAAATCATCAACGTAAGTATATATAATAAGTTGACAACGATAATCAATATATACTACATTATCAAAGTTTAGTCTTTTGAAGTTATAAGTATTAAATACTTTCCCTAACCTCTTGAACTATTATATTAAAGCCTGCTTTATTTCGTATGTTCAAGTAAATAGTTATAAACCTTGATCGAATATAAGATTAAACCCCATAATATTTTAATTTGAATACTCTAGGAAAAGTTCCCTTATCGAATCCGGGATTTCTATTAACACTAGTTCTCTAAGTTCACCGTTAAGAAAATTCGAATCGATATCGATTTTATTGATATATCATTCGTAGGAAACTACAAGTGTAATAAAGATTCTCTATGTGCAAAACTTTGCTATAACAGCAGAGTTTCAGTGTAATTAATACCATACCTTGAATCGAATCCTCGAATTACGATCCTGACCTCATATTTCTCGATCTAACCTTTTAAATCAGTCTTAAACTTAGTTACTTCTTTAAAATTAGGGTGTAACGTATAAAATCTGTTTTTAAAGCCTTGAAGTCTTTAAGGGATAAAAAACTCCATATTTCACTATAAAGAGTCATTTTCCAGTACTCTGCATCTAGGAACTCTATAGCTTCCTTCATAATCAGCTATTTTTCTAATTTGTAAATGAAAAAGACAAATTAGATCATATATTTATCGATAATAACATATGCTGTCAAAATTTCCGGCAAGCTATTTGCTTTTTTTTTACTGCTTAACTAATACTCCTCCATAGCTGGGAATTTGGAACTGCAGTTACAATGTTATAAAGAATACCAAGCTTAATAGATTTAATATTTCCTTCTCCAACAACTAATTCACGGGGTCACACCATAGTTATTTAGAAGATCGTTGAACTCAAAATACTAACAATCTTCCTCGTTAAATTTCCTGGTCAATCTGGAATATAAACCTGAATAATATGCCAGGACTTGGTAATATCAGAAAACTAGCATAAAAGAAAAATTCCCTTTTCTCTTTTTCAGTTAGTCTTTCAACCCTTCGCTTTTTTTATAAAGAGTATATGAACGATAACGGAAAATCCGAAAGTAAAGGAAAACTTAATATTAGATTTATAACTTTTATGTCCCTTTAATTTATCGTAAAGTCCTTTATAAGGCGTATTTTACTGAATTCTACTCTTGTTATTAACCATAAAATTGGCTATAATGACATCTACTTGAAACAGCTAGGAGTAGAAGTAATATAGTATTTTTTCGATAATGATTAAGTTCTTCATCTTTTCTTAAATTAATTTCTTAGAGCGTTCGAAAATTAAGTTTTTTTTTAAGGATATATGGTAAATGAAACTTAAAGTTACAAGCGTATTCGATGAATATTATCCTACCTAAATAGTGAATAAACTCGTTGCCTCCGTGAAAAGTTAAGAAATTTATTATATATCCTATACGTTTAGTTATTTCGTTCAACATACGATAAACGGATTTTATTCCTTTACCAAGGGATATAATAGCTGTATTACAAACTTTATAACTATACTTGGCTTTTGTAACCATTAAGCCACAACGTTCGTCCTTTACCCTAACAATTATTTCTAAAAAGCTGTTAAAAACCCAAATAAAACCTTCTTTTTAGGGTACCGTATTGAAAACTTGGTCGCCAACAGGTGTTTTCGAAAAGTTTACGAGGGGTATAGATAAAATCGAAATTCTCCACTTCCTAATCCTTTTTTAAGCCGTCCAACAATGGAAGTGACTTCATTACTAATCTTAGACTAATATAACCAAACTTGGTATACCAAAGGAAAGTATTGAAGGACTCAGTATTAGTTATTTCTATTACATTATAATGTGATTGTTTTATGGACTAGATAATAGTATAGTCGTTAGTTATGGTAGTAACTGTTTTTTAAGTTTTAAAGCGAACTAATATTGAGTTTTTAACTCTAATACTCAAAATTTGAAGATCTAACAGGCTAATTGGGTTTAAAATAAACTTGAGGTATTATAAATATAACCTTTTTCCCACTCAATCGATATCTAAACTATTCCTTTACTAGTGGATTAAAAAACACTTTCTCCTATTCGTAATCCGGGGTAGTTTTCGCCTTACACTTCGAGATGCGAAAACCATTTCTCGCTGTGAAAAATATAGAAGGATAATCTTAAATTATCTCTAATAAGGTCTCGAATATAAAGCTCATTAATTATGAAACAATGTTATCGTATCAGAAAAGAAAAAAAAAGAAAATTTAATGTTAAGTCTTTAAAACTTAACGTTAAAAATAGGGTTTACACTGCAGCAATACCCACATCTGGTACAGCCTCTAATTAGTTGTTTTACCGGTTCAACATAAAATGTAAAACCTTTTATATGAAAATTAAATATTTTAACGTTAAAATTGGATACTTCAAAGCGAGTACACCTGTGTAAAATACGGCCTTTAATTAGATCAATTTCTATGATACAGGGTCTTACCTATTTTTATAAATTTAACTAATTTACTTTCTATACGGCTTGATTTTCCCTTTACTTTCTCCGAAATCTGAACAAACTGCTTAACCGCCTTCAATTACGCTTTTAATCCGTTCGTTAACCGTAATTCCCACGTTTTCATTTAAAATAATTACCTACCCAAAAACCACGTTTTCATTTAATAGTTATACGGCCCGTAAACTACCGAAACGGATAAGAGTACAAGATATTAAACCTACTTTACCACGCATATCGAACTCTTTTTATATTAACAAACGAATTTTTATAACTCTTCTAATATCGACGAACTACGTCTATATGTTATTTAATTACTCGTTAATATTTAAGAAGTGTTTTATGAATCAATAACCTACTTCTGATTTAAATATCGAAATTGAAATAAATTTTAAATAACCTTTTTATAACTTCATTCAAATTGGGGTTTAAGTTTGTGAGAGTATATGTATAATCAAAATTGCGATTCTTTGCATTAATAAAATATCGATGGAAACAAAAACCGGTATCTTACCATTTATTAGCAACTTACTACCGGTTATATGTGTTTAATTTACCGTCAGTTTCATAAAACCGCTTTTTAGGAACTTACATTCTCTTTTAAATATATTAAAAATATGTTTGTTCATGGGTTCCATTTAGATACATATTAATGGCACGTAAGGCAAGTACTTACGAACTCGTTAGCAAGGATGAAATAACTTTAAACAAGTATAATTACATCTTTAATTGCCTTATTGACTGTGGCAACTAATTATGATTTCATTTTGAAAACCGTTAACGATGATAATAGTAAAATAATTTCTTTAATAAAGGAAACGTGACGACTATTTGTGCTATTAATAACGCGACTATTTCGTTGAGGAGGATGATTGTGAAAGGGAAGTTTTGTATTTTGGAAAGGGGGCTTACGAAACTATTTTTAAGAAGGGTGGCGGTGGCGCCTTCGATATGGTACTAAACCGTTCCATAGCTTGAAACCTTTTATACAATATTACGACGTTGCAAGCCGCTCCGAATCGGTTGTTTAGTACCTGCCATACCTCTCAGTTTTCCAGCACCTTTTATTA
>JASMMZ010000011.1:11662707-11737501 GCA_038502455.1 Anisogramma anomala | reverse complement strand
GGGGGTAATCCAGGAGGTAATGTTATAGGCTGATGCCTAGGCTAATAGTGACCAGTGATATAGCCTTGATGGTTACCATCCATACTCCTATGATATTTTAAAGCCGTTTGGAAGCCACACGGAAGAATGCCCTCACCTGTCTCGTAACCAGGTCACTCCTTTTCTATAGCTCCGTAGCCGCTCCTTAGTAGGAGATTCTATTTCCCTCTTCATCGGGAATTATGGACAGTATCCGACCACCTTGTGCGACTGCTTAGGCCTCAGTTCTTTCACACCGATCGAGGGATTTCGAGGGTCCTTACGACTAGTATATTACTTTTTCCCCATGAAATTTCCTTATGGTGGATACGTACTAAACGTTAATTACTATATTCGTTAAAATTTGGGGAGGATAAGAGAAGTATACCGGTAATCCGTACAACCTTTTTGACGTTATGTCATGCTTATTTTTGAATATTTTCCATTAGATAAATGTTAAATTGTTAGTTTTTGACTTGTTATTTCCTAGCATCCTTATCTGATCAGCTGAGAATTATTACTTTCGACATTAAAAAAATTGTTTCTTTTTACAGGCCATACAAAACTGTTGTAAGGATTACATCGAATATAATGTTAACTTTGCCTAATGATACATGAAATTGAATATTATGAAGTAGTTTCTCATGATAGATCAAGTGGAAAAGACGGAAATTAAAATATTTTTTAATTCAATATTGAACAGGTTGATACTTTGCTAATAAATAATATGGAATGTAGGAATGAGCGAAGGCATATTACGCTAGCAGCTACAGCAAGCTGTTACGTGTTATAAAAAGATTGAATGCGCCTTATAGTGTTTTAATACCACTTGTAAAGGGGTTTTCAGCCAGTTCCAGTTTTTTTTCACAATTATGATGGTACGAATCCCTAATTTAACTAGTATATAACCTTAAGCTCAAAATTTTGGCAATAAAGAAGAAACAACTTTTAAGCGTATTATATTAACCGTAAGTAAGGAAAGCCCAGCTAATATAGCTAACGAATGACCCGGACTTAGGGTCGGGACTATTAAGCTACGTATGGAAAAAGAATTTTCTTTTCGTTGAGATTTTTGGGTTAGATATATATGTTTACTTTAAATATTAAAAATATAGGATTTGTAGCAAATTAGGTTGTTAGTTGATTCATCACCCTTCGACCAATCGTTACAAATAACAAGCGATGTATTACTTCTTATACCCTATTACCTCTGAACAGAATTACTTTGATTACATTATAAACTTTGAAGAGAATGAATTTTAAAAGGATTAAAATTAACTTAAGATTATCGGTTGACACAAAGATACTAATAACGGTTCGGAAATAACGTAATAACTTGCCAACTATGCCATTTTGTACCTCCTGATAGGTAAAAACCTCTATTTCCGATATAATAATAAAGACCCTAGCTTTATATACCTGTTAATTATTTTCGAACGTTATGTTGAGCAGGTATTTTAAGGTATCAAGTTGGATACCAGGGTAACTCGATACTTAATAAAAGGTTATTCGTAATACGTCGCGTGACGAAGGGATATTAATACTATTATGAAATTTAATTATATAGATGCTAGTAATACTAAAGTTATCTTTAACTTTGGGAAAGAGCTTTCTTTACTGGGATCGACGATTGTAACAACCGTCGTTAATTCCATTGTTTTCTATATCTTGGAGTTCTTTATCCTATTGTTACTTTTTAAAAAGAAATATTAAGAATCTCGACATAAACGTTAACTTTTAGACTGATATAATGGTTCAAATTGAGGGCGGTAAAAGTTTTTTATATAACTTTAAATGGAGGCACCTTTGGATTTACCTTCATGGTATAAGGTTAGTGGTATTGAATGTGACGGAGTTAAAACTTCTTTAATTTTATCGCCAGTCTTACTAGCCGGCAATTAATAGGTTCTAAAAAGTTTAAAAGGCGGCTGGTTACAAAGATACGAACTTGATAAAGTTAGACGCCATTTAATAGCTTTGTCATTATTATTGAATACATTTTAATTTATTTTATAATTCAAGTTCATGTTCCAAGAAAATAAGGATTTTTATTTTCATTCTTTGTAAACGTGTTTTACATAAAAGTTAAGCCGATATTGTACCTTGTTCATTTCGTTCCGGCGATTTATGATGTTTTTTTTTTTTTTTTTTTTTTTTTGAAATGTTACGGTAAATGAAATATGGAATGTATTGTGTATTTTGTGGATTGATACGTAACTGGTATTACCAGACGAATTAGTTTACAATACTGGTATTGATTCTATCGTAATGAAATTTCAGATTAATATTAAGTTGATGAGAGTTTGATGTAACGATTTTTTCGATAAGGTTTGAAAAGGTAAAGGTCAAATAGAAAAGGCTTCCGCTCCTTTGAAAAGGAATGACGATATGCTTACACTGTAAATTAAAAGATTTAAAAGTAAAGAAGTACGGCTTTGGATAGTTGTAAAGAACTTTAACGATTCTATTGACCTTAAGAGTCTAATACTGGTTATACTGATATTTAGATCCTTTTTACGTATAAAAATAAAATATTCACCATCGTTAAATACCTAAAAGCGTGTTAAGATATATATTAAATGTATAAAAGGATTGAGAAAAAAATTGACAAGTCGTTGGATCAATAATACTTCAAACACACAAAAAGTCTTTAGATAAGAAACGTGTCATTCTTACTTTTTTAAAGTAAAGTTGTTATATAACGAAGCCGAAGTATATTAAATGAAATTCATATGATATTAAGTATCGCTAATCAAAACGTGGTAATGGAAACTTTAAATAGCCTTATCACTTTCGGATGATATAATTTAAGCTGTATAGAAAATCTTTTAAATTCAATAAAATTCTTTATATTAGAAGCTGTTAGAATAGTACTACATATAGTGCCGTAGGTCAACTTTACTTACAGTAAAGTAAAATGTACTACAAGTTAAATATATTGTTTGTGTGAACTGACCGTATTATGTGTGAGTTGAGTGTATTACACTGCACTTCACCCTAGGGCACGGGCCAAGCAATTGGTCGTACAAATTACTGTGCAAACCGGCTAGCAGTCTGCCAAATCGAGAACAATACATCCACCACTTGACCAATACAATACTACTATTACGTCGACCACAACTCGAATCGATAACTTTACAACGATATAAGGCCCTAGCAATACTAATCAGTGCTTATTGGTTAAGCACAGATTGGCTAAGTCAAAGAAGAACCTACTTTCCGGTTACGCTTTGTAAAAGACCAAGGTAGAGGAAAGATTCTTACAAAAAGCCTCTACTATTACGTCGGTTTTCACGGAAATAAGCAAACAACACTTTTAGGCTACTTCGGTTTTAACGACAGTGTAAAGGTAGCGACGGTATTTCTGTCGAAAACACCAAGAAATCTTTACCAAAAATCTTTCTGGAATATGATGAAATTAACTATCAAAAGTCTTAAAGTTTAGCAAGTTGGTAAACGGCTAAGTCAGTACAGCTACAGGTACTACTACTACAAGAAAAACGACTAAGCCTCCACGCCAAATAAGCTATAACAATAAACGACTTTCGACTTTACCCTTTATACCAAACCTTTGCCCCTACTTTACTCTTTTCACTTCCCCTACGCCAATTTAATCATCAAGTTCGCTTATTTAAACGCAAAACACTCAAAATCGTCAAGTCGCGCCAAGAAAGCCACGCCGTGCGATCTAACGCCAAAATACCAACCCTCTCACCCCCCCTACACTCCCAAAATTACCAAGTACCTCGCTCTATGCATCTTACAAGGTCTATAGAAGCCAAATCACCAAAATATTTTTAAGTTAGGAATAAATTAAAAATTTAAAGCCCTTGGAACAGTTTTCGCCAATCATTACGACGAATAGTTTTAAATTACAAATATTAACGAAACCTCAACTAAAGCCTACTTAATCAATTACGTTAGTCAATATATTATCGACGTGAACCTTGGTAAAGAATATGACTACGACGCCCACAATTTCCAAGACTTCTGCGAATTATTCATCCATTTTACTCTTGATATATGAAAGATAATCTAACGCACGTTTAAGGCCAGGCTAAAAAAAGAGTTTACCTGCCATAATATTTACATCCCTGAAATGAACCTATAAAAACTAGAGAAAACCATTTTTAAACTAATTTAACAAAAACAACCCAAAACCCTAATCTTTAAAACCTCCAAGGAAAAGAGAAAGGCGTTAGGGACCTTAATGTCCACATATACGTTTTGAAAAACCTCTACTTTACCGTTGGTTAAGTTAAGCCTAATTACGTGCGGGTGATAAAAAGCCTATTAATCTCTTCAGAAGCCTAGTACACCTACGTAACAACGCGGAATACGCTCTTAACGGTGGCAGAATACGTGAAGCAATAGCCGCTCATGCGGCTAAAGGTGTTAATGTCGCCGCTGTACATCAGATAATTAAACAAGATCATCAAGTCTCTAAAAGCCTTCAAATTCATCTTCCTCCTTAACACTTTACTTAAAGTTGCTAAGCTCCTTAACAATATTTATACAGAAGGTTTATCTATTCTCAAAAGCCCATTATAGGTCCTACTACAGGACTTTATCACTCAGGCTAGGGAACTGAAAATTACTCTTAATACTATACCTCAAAAGCTCCAAAACTTAAACCCCTAGAAAACACGAATTAAAACTAGGATAACTATTGCGATTTGACATTGAAACCTAATAAAATGATAAATATTAATTATAAACTCCCTACGAACTTCTCCAAAATCTGAAATGACTTAAAGAAGTATAACGGGAAGCCTGATAACCTTCTTAATACTAAAATAATTCCCTTCCTAAACATCTGCAAGTAGATAGAGGTTCCCCATTCTGGTTTTCACTTACTATTCCACAGAATTCTTACAAGGCACATCAGGGAATACTACTTAACCTTCCTTACTCAAGCTACCACGTTTCGCGAAATCTATAATGGTAAAAAGAGTCACTTGAAACATGACGTCTACCTCGTCTAATACCATACAAACTAGGCTACACTGCGGTGGTCTACAATCATAACGAAGGGAAAAAAGGGAGGAAACACCAATACATATCCTCAATCAGATACTTAACAAATTAATACTATGACAAAAAGCAATAGAGAGAGCACATGATAGCGAAGCCACACTTCGCGAACAAGTGTGGACCGTAGTTACGGGCGTCAGCAAATTGAAAAACGCCTTATAACGTCCAAGTACCACCTGCAAAGGCTTTATTTAACTAGTTGTGCTTCTCTTTTACCTCTAAAATAAAGCGTATACCAAACTCGCTTAATATATACCCTTAAGCTGACAACTTCTTGAACGTAAATGAATAAAATCCTGACGATAGTTAATTATGTCGACTACAAATACGGCTACGGGCGCCCCTAATGCCTACGGTTTAGCCTATTAATTGTAATATAAAGTCAATAACTACGTTAACAACAATGAGGCCAAAATTTAAGCGGATCTATTAACCATAAATACTATCATCGTAATAGTGGCAAGAAATGTTGGATCTATAACAAATCTAACTATTGGTTAACTCGGAACCTCCCTGACGAGCGAAACAAAAAATAGGTAATATATTACATCCTATACCTTACTACTTGTAAAAAGGACTACTTATATGAAATCGAAAACTTCTAAAGCGACAAGCGAATTAACAGCAACACCTCTAGGAAAATCAAGTGGCATAAAGATACTACTCCTAATACAGCCCAATAACTAGCCGATTACGTCTTTTTATACCGTTTAAGTGGTAAAAACACTTAATTTTACCTTAATCAAGCTCCTAACCACTTACATACCTTTAATATTTGTAATCGTTACGCGGACTATACGTTTCAAGGTATTATATCAAACATAAAAGCAATGAGGTATATAATAGAAGATAATTCATGATAGGTGGAATTATGAATGGAAAATATAACAGCTACTAAGATCAATAATTACAATACCAATAATGTGATAGATAACTTTAAAATAAACGAGTAATTATCGTTACTAGGAATAACGGTAATGGAAACTATTATAAAAGAAATCACGTTCCACATCCTTAAATCTTCTACCTCTTTCCTTCTTTATTTAGAGGATGAAAAAATTCTTGGTGTTAACGTCAACATTAACGTAAACGAACTAGTTAAAAACGACCAAAGGTTTCTCATCACCGTTAAGTGGGAGCATCTATAATTTCATCTATAAGGCCCGAAATCAATGGTATTAAACCTAACAAAGCCGGAGATGCGTCAACTACATCGGCGCTTTAACCACTCAGCCGTTAACAGGCTATACAAAGTCGTGAAATCCGTAAGCTATGAAAATATGGAATATATTACCCTAAAAGCTATTGAAAGACTTTATTACTACTATCAAACGTATACCTAAACACCTAGATGGTCTAAGTTTAAATTAAAAAACGATAAGAATTTGAACTTTAACATCTTTATTAACGTATTTTACTTAAAAATTAACCTTTTTTTTACATCGTTACCTCCGCAACTTCTTCTTACAAAACTAGGTTTTGAAAATCCAATTCAGTAAAAGATACGTTGGAAACATTAAGGATAGTATAAATTAACACGTACCTAAGCCTACCTAATATTGTTATACACGATACTAACACTAGCTTTACGGTGGCGAGGTTTTGTGAAAACGCTGAAATAATAGGTATTCAATGTAAACAAGTACTTTGAAAAGCCTACTAAAGTATTAAAAAAAGTTCAAGGTGCACACGGACTACTTTGTCAAACGTACAATATCCTTGTGTTAAAAATTGGACGTTTTACGGATCCGGAGGTACACCTATAAATAGCAATAAAAGGTCTAAATGATACTATAAGCCTTAACAACATAATACCAACTATACTAGTCTTTAAAGCGTACCCACGCCTAACAAATAAATCTCTATCCTCAGCAAGTACTCAAAAACATGCTATAGCTTACGATAAAGCTCTAAGGGAACTACGAAGGGAATCGGTACGCCGCCAGGTCAATAATACCCTTAACACTAGAAACGGCCCCTTAATAATTAACGTATTCGCTTTACCGTTACAAAGAGAAGTCATTCTATAGCGGGAACCGTGCAAATGATAAGGCTCATATAGGATCTTAAGTATCGCGAACTCCGAAGTCGTAATTAAAATTACTAACAGTCCTGTATCTTTCCTAAGCACTTAAGTCAAGCCCTATATCAAGGCTATTAACGATAAAGACTCTTAAGCCAAACGACCGAGCCAATAAAAACCTCCTCTACCTGTTATCGACAAGTCGATAAAACGCTGCCAGCGAGGACGGCAACTGAAAAAGAGGAACTTGAAAAATGAGGAATACACACCAGATTACATGTATAATACTACTTTGGTAAATAAAAAAACGGATAACGAAAACTTAACACCAAAGTTTCAAACATAAGGATTTATTAAAACCTCCTGCAAACTATTCAAGGCAAACGACAAAGTCGAAATTGATAGCCTGTTTACTCAAAGGGTTATACAATTTATACCAAAAACAAATTTTAATCGCTAAAATCTAAACGTCACAATCTTCAAGTCGCGGATTGTCCATGAGGTCAAAGGTAGAACCATTGGAAAGCCGTACGAAAAGTAACGTTTAATCGCTTAAAAATACGGCGATAAAAGTAAAACCTAAATCCCTACACAATTGCCAACAACCCCTAAAATCAGGTTTCGTTCGTTAATCGATTTAACAAGTTTACTAGCTAAAACTAAAAGTAAATTCACGCTTAATAGCCATAATATAACGCAAGCCTATACGCAATTAGCAACAGATTTATAATGGATCGTACTACTAAAGCTACCACAGGACCTACGTACCATTTAATCTCCTGAAACGGTAATACAGTGTATCAAACCACTATACGAATTAGCTAAAACAGGCGTCCATTGGTTTTTAACCTACAAAATACATTTTAAATCACAGTTAACGATAAATTCTTGTATATACGACTCGTATTTGTTCATAACGTAAAAAAGTGAATTTGACGTAGTAGGCATACAAATTAACGATATCCGTTTCGTTGAAAAGACTAACTTTATAACATTGAAACAACAGGTGATTAAAAAATCTAAGTTCTAAAATTACAAGCCGGTGACAACGTTAACGAAAGACAGTTAATTTAACTTTAATAAATCGTTAATCGACATACTTAATATTATACCGTCCTTAACTTTCGCTAAAAAGGCCAGGACACTATTTTGGCTATAATGGACAGGACTAATATGGCTAAGACTCAACGGTACTTAAAGCAACGTATTCGTGGAAGCTATATTGTTACCTTATGCCAATCTAAATCCTTTTACAACCTCTCCATTGCAACACGAACATAGGACCCGGAAGATAAAAACTTTGTTCAGCTGAACAAAATACACAAGTGGCAGATGCAAAACCTAAACCGCAGGATCAATATGGTTCCAATCGACTTATCAAGGTCTAAGTTGAGAATCTTTACGAATGGGTCTTTTGAAAATAACACCGACTTGGCTTTATGAAATCAGCTCCTAATAACCCTCGTTAATGAAAATAGGCAAAAAAAACAGTTTAGTATTATTAGTAACATAATTTACTAAACCTCCGTCAAATTTCAAAAGATTACCCGAAACATCCTAGCTTCGGAAACTTACGATATAAAGGAAGGTTTTAACGTAGGCATGGCACTATAAAAAACCCTCAACCTCATTAGCAGGCAACTGGAAATTCCTCCTATTCCAGTAGTAATCAATACCTATTCGAGGAGCCGGTTTAAATGCCTTTCAAAGCTTGGAACCAAAAATTAAAAATTCTTAGTAATCGACGTAATAGTACTTCGTAAAGCGTATGAATGGAGGGAAACTAAAAAATTCCGATGGATTAACGGCGAAAATAATCCTGCAAATATCATAACGAAGGCAATACCAAAAAAAGGCTCCGAAAAGGTTTGTAAACTACAATAGGCTAACCATATATATCGAGGGTTACGTTAATAAACCGCCTAGCAAGCTCAAGTCACGTGCCGGCGACCAGGGTTATTCTGGAAAACTAGAGGACTGCCAAAGAAGCGGAGGCGAAGGCTACAATAGCGACCTATTTAACTAGTACGGCTAAAGGTAAAGGCTTACGAAGGTCTATGGTAAAAGAACTTCTTATAGGATTTAATAAACTAGGACCTTAAAGCAACGGAAAAATGAAGATCAAATGGGGCCAATTAATATACAGTTGGGTGCAATTTAATATGAAAGTCAATTGGAACTAACAGGAGGTTGGCAAGTTGACGAGGTCGCTATTCAACACTAACTGGAAAAGATTGGTCAACCACACCGGCGTACACGAACAAAATAAAGAACCACCGGTGTTGAAATATTACTACATGCAGTGAAGTAGGTCAACTTTACTTACAGTAAAGTTTAATATACTGCAAGTTAAATATATTGTTTGTGTCTACTTATCGCATTGTGTGCCAGTCGAGTGAAATATACTGCACTTCACAATAGGACACGGGCTAAGCAATTGGTCATACAAATTACTGTGCACACCGGCTAAGCGGTCTGCTAAATATAGAACAATACATCCACCACTTTACTAATGCAATACTACTGTTACTTCAACCACAATTCGAATCGACAACGTTGCAACAATCCAAGGCCCTACTAATAGAAACCCTCAAATCGAATAAATTAGCTAATAAAATCCTCTAGTGTTAATTGTTAATAAGTTGATAAAACATTAACAACGTAAAAGGCTACCGTAAAGGAGGATTCACACTGAAAAAAACAACGGTAACAAAGATTAGAATCCTGGGAGGGTATATATCATGGCGTGAGTATTTTTTTTTTTTGAAAAAAAAAAAAAAAAACTGATATAAAACTTATCATTGAGTAATGTATTAAAGGAATTATTAATACATTAGGAAACCCTTTTAAAGAAAGTAACCAGGTGGAGATCAATAGTATTTTTACACGAGGTGTTATTAAACTTGTGCTATGAATGTAATTTAAAAGCCAAAACCTTACAATTGTCAAATCGAACACAATTTACGAGGTTAAAGGCAAAATTACGGACCGTCCGTACAAAAAGTCACGGTTAATCACTTAACAATATAATAATGAAGGTAAAAGTTAAATCCTTAATTAATCTCTCACAATTTAAAAAGTAAGCCAATGTTTAATCGTCGCAATTTATGCTAACTCAACTGCAATTGAAAGTGGTACGTTTACATTTAACAACCTTAACATAAAGGAAGTGTATAGGTAATTCGCTATAGATTTTTAGCTAATTATATTATTAAAATTGACGATAACTCTAAGGGATAAGTTTCCGGTCAACACGGTAATAAGTTATAGTAGACTTTCATACGAATTATGAAAAGCATATATTTATTAGTTTTTGACGTACCAAGCGTGTTTTGAAAACTAATTCGATATTAAGATGTTAAAGTTCGATCTATATTTAAGAGTTTTGGGAGGCAAAGACTTCGACGTTGTTAACATTCAAGTTAACAATACCCTTTTCTACAAATACTTTAGGTTTATAACAGAGAAACAACGTACTATATAAAGGTGAGTCTTTTGGAAATATTAGCCGATGAAAACTTTAGCTCAAAGTATATGACTTAACTTTAGTAAATCGTTAATCTATATCCAAAATATTAAGTTTAAAAACACTAATACCACGTATTTTAACTTATACTATAAAGGGCACGTTATAAGCCTAACAATGATGAATAAAGCCGATGAGGTAATAATATAACAATAATTGGAGCAAAGAACCCGCACGGCCTATATTACCACATTATGCTAACCTAAAACATTATTAAACATCTTAATTTAGATATAAACTTATAATTTACGGGACATCAACTTTAACAAGTAGAATGAAAAGATAGAGTAACGAATGAATAACTTAAAAAAATATTCAAATAATTTTGGTAAAGTTAACAACAACGAAATGAATAGTTTTTACAAACGGCTTTTTTACTCATAACATTATCCTCAAATGGAGAATAGGATTCCTTGAAAAACTTGTAAACGAGGAAAGATAAATTAGGTAATTTATAATCATCAGGAAACTTAAATATCAAACATTTATTAAGTATAAATGTATAATACAGTAAGTATTAACTTCAAAAGTTTTCAATATGGTAATAAGCTTTTATATTGGTATAATAATTAATTATACGTTAATTATTGTTGCCAACCAGCTATATTTACCTTCGATACCTATAGCTATATATACAGATTCCCTAAACCTTTATAAAGATCTATCTAATCTAGATATAGCTAATAAAAACGTTAAATAATAAACGTAATAGCACTTAAAAGGGGACAAGAAGCCCGGAAAATCGATAAGTTCCGGTAAATTCACGGTAAATAGAACCCCGTTTACTTCATAATTAAGGTAACGACTAATAACTCCTTAAAAAAGTTTTTAGTCCGTAATACGCTAACTATTAGAATTGAGGGCTAGATGAACGATCAAAAACATGATATAAATAAACAAAGATATCCTGGTAAACTCTAAAATTACCAGGGTAATAGTGGCGGTGGTAATAGTAGCGGTAGCAATAGTAGGGGCAATATTAAGCGGAACTACTAGCGAAAGATACGCAATTAAAAGAATACGTAATACGTAAAAGTATGTAGCAAAAAACTTATGTACGGGTGTTGAAGAACGGGAGAATCAGAGACATGAAATAAAGGGCCGTAATTAGGATTAGTTTCAGTACTCATGAACTAAAATTAATAATGGTTTCGTTTGTAAATTAAGGAAGGATTTCAAAGGTTGCCACAAATTGATGGCCGGCCATGTTGGAATATGAGTACAAAACAAAAATCTGATAGTGTTGGAATAGTATTAAATGTAGTAAAGTTAAGTTCATTATATTTACAGTTAGTTGATTGTATTTATTGTAAATTGAATGCAATTTCTGGGATAGACTACAAGTGTAGCACAGTAGGTCCTTACTCCAAAGTAGAGCACGGGCCAAAGTATTTGGCTTTACAAAGTAACGTACAGATCGGCTAGCATTCTGACAAACTTGAAACTTAATACTTATCAACTAATTTCAATGAAGCACCAGTTAATTTGACCACAGTAATTCGAATCGACTACATTCCAACGATAAAAGCCTACCAACAATTTCCCTATATAATTATTAATAACCGCGATCTAAACTGTACCTGTAGGTTTTGAAATTGTTTTTACGATTTGATGGATGTGGAGCAACGATTAAGCATTGCCTTTCACCTTGGGACGGACGGCACGACTAGGGGGGTTGATGAAAAATTCCTGAAATACTGAAGTTCCTCCTTTATTTACACTCAGTTCAATTAAACTAGCTTACTCCAAGGACATAAATTAACGTTAAATAACAAAAATATGACAACTCATAGTATTAATCCATTTTCAATGATATATAATTATAATATCTAATTGATTAAACTTCTTGAGTATTTAATGATCCTAATGATAGAGTCATGCGTCAAAGTTGACTACATTATTTGATTAATTCATAAGAAAATAAGATTATCGTAAGTTACGATATCGGTCACTTGGTCAAACATAAAAGAAACTTCAAGTCAACATCGCTCTCTATCAAAACAGTTTCAGGTTTGTGAAAAGGTTTATCTTCGTATATATAAAAAATCACACGATTCATTCATTATCCAAAAATATGGATTAACTTCACTAGAAATATTGGGTAACGCGCGTTATAAAGTTTTATATCGTCGAACTCAATATTTTAGATAGGAAACATCTCAGCTTCTATATCAATTAACTCGTATGAACTGTTTTCCACCCTCTTCCTTCCCAAACAGTCCGTAACTACAAGCCGCCACCTGAGAAGATATTCGGCGGAAAAAAACTAGATAGAAACTAAGTTCCACATTAAAACATTTTAAAACTCAAAAAAAAAAAAAAAAAAAACTCAAACTAACCTCGTTTTAACCGGTACCTCTATTAAATGAAATTTATTAATTAAACAGGTAAATTATGTTGAACTTACCTTAAAACCGTTTATTAACTTCGAAATTACTGCGGCTATCAAAGTTTTCATATCTATTTACAATTCGGCTGAAGAAAAAAAACTGGTTAAACAAGCTTGCCAAGTGATTTGCGTTTAGGCTACCTTATTCAAGTTTCCTTATTTTTTTACGTTAACGTTTTTATTGTCACTCCGCGGCTCAAACTAAATCAATTCGCTGAGTTTCTAATATATTTCACTTAATTAACACTTTCCAGTGATAAAATTCATCATTTATCTTAATTATACCTAATAATTATTTCAAAGTTATACTGACCATCATAATCAACATTTATATACATAAGTTTAACAAATTCAATAAATATTTTAACGTGTTTATTGATCCTAGTGTCGATAAAACAATATTTATCAAATTCTCTCTTATTCTTTGCCTATTCACGTTAAAATAAAACATCAATTTTATTGGTAAGCCTTCATCTTTGCAGCTTAATCGAATATCTTGTTCAAGTAACTAGTATTGCAATGAAGGTGGTAATGTATTACGTTTAACTTTAGCAGAGAGTTACCTAGTTTTCACACTAATTTATATGGCTAATTGTATAGTCCACGTTCTAATCTAAATAAGGCACCTATTTTACAAGACTCGTAGTTAATAAAGTTATAAACTACACTTAACTCGCAGTCAGTACAATTAGCTTACTATCAACATAGTTGACTTAATTATACTGCAATTGACTGATATTCTAACATTGCGAATTTTCGTTTTTGTATTTCCGTACGCCAATATAACAACTACTCATTTATGGTAAATCTTGAACTCCCTCTTGAATCCGAATTCTAGATCGCTGTCAGTTCCAATATATTTTACACCTGAACTAACCACAATTAAAACCGTTTTTCCCACTATTCCAAATACCAAATTTCTCGAATCCTGTGAATAAGTTTTCAGCTACCAATTTACGCGCATTACGTATTTACACGCCACCAATTACGTATCTTCGACCAATAGGTCTAAAAATTCTTTTCTTATACACTATTACTGCTTCCGCTACCTTGGTAGTCTTTCAATTTGTCAAAGTATCCCTATCTCTCAACGTCTCGTACTGGGCGATCTATATACCCTTTAATCTGCCCCATTAGCTTATTACCATCCACAAATCTTTCCAAGTAGTCATTAGGTGCAGCCTTGGTTATGGCGTTAATGATGTTGTCTTTGCCATTGATTTACCAAAACTTATCGATTTCATGGGTTTTTGTATAATTTATTTCAAACTATTTCAATAATTATCCAACGTTTTTCATTAATTATATCTTACCTTTGATAGGTATTCGTAGAGGTTCCAAGAGATTAAATATGTGATCAAAGGTATCAGAAACGATTTTAGGGATTTAATAATAATTTTTAACGTACCGTCCGTTATCTTATTAATGTTATAACCTATTATTATGTCGTAAGCCTCTGATATCGATACATTTTTTCATTGTACAATTATAATTAACGGATATTCAGTATACAGAGCTACGGGTGATTGTGAATTACATGTTCAATACATTCTCGTCAACTAGTATTATAAAGAGTCAAATTTACGATGTAAAGTGAATATTATTCGTAAAAAATCCATCTGTAAAAATTATTAACTATGCTGTCGTCACGTTTACTGGTACCATATGAATACCTTTATCGAAATTATATATTTACCATTCAACACTCTTATTCAACCTGTGAAAATCATGATACAATGGGTTTTAAATTTATTTCTAAATCAGTAGATTTTAGGATACCTCCGGTTAAAATAACACGGCTATGGGTGCTACTCCAGACCTTTTATTCAGGTATTAATATAATTATGCCCAGTGGGTTTTGCTAATCTTTTCCAGATTTTTACCGTGTTCTTTTTGATATAAGTTTCAATATATACCACGAATAACGTTAATACTATAAATAAGGATTAATAATCTGTTAAAGTTTTGTTATGTTTATTTAACTAAAAATTTAAATGACTAACACTTTAAGAGGACTAACTTCTCGATAATACTTTATTCCTTTATTATAAACTTAACATTACCGAGAAAAAATGTATTATTAGTTTTTATGATGACGATATCAAAACTCGTACTTTACGTAATAGATAAATACAAGTATAACGTTAAGATATTCATATATAATTTATTTTTAAAATTTATTTAGTATGTTCAAAACCATTAGATACCTATTTTTACCAGTCTATGAACTTTTTTAACGTGTCGTATTATTATTTCAATAAAATACATATCTTGTAGTTCCTTCGGAAGTTTCAATAATATAATTCGTTATATATTTATGATGGAATATGTATACGCTTACAAAATGTCACGGTTATTAAGGTTCAACTCACCGCTTGTGCCAATAGTGAAACTGGAAGAGATTGCGACAATCAAATGTTGGCTAATCTTTTTGATTGTAGACGATTGAATAAGGAACTTGTTTTTGCTATCGTCACTGTATATTTGATAGATTGGCCTTAATCTTTCGTATGACAGATCCGGTGTTTAACATTTAACCTCGTGGATGATTTCTGATTCAAAGATCATAACTTCTTACCTTGTAAATTACGTTAATAGCATAAATTAAACAATTCTTCATATCAAAAGGCCGTCGATCTAGATACGGTCACTTTCTTTGAAATGTTTACTCGGTATATTCATAATGATATCGGCTAGTAACTCAAGTGAAAGATCTTTATTAAACTGCTCGTTGTAAGATACCCCAGCCGTTGTAAATACCTTCCCGAGTCTATAGTCCTTGTTACTGTTCTCTTCTTTAGTTTGTATCCTACTTTTGTGTGATTTTTTATGTCGTCGGCATTTTATTGCCTTGTTAACAATCTACTTGAGAGGGTTGTATTAGGTAAGTCGTTCGGTTTTAAGATTTTTGGATTAAACATTTTGATCGAACTTAGGGTTTTTTTATACGGTTTGACTGACTTAATACAGATAGTAATCAAACTATTAACAACTTTGATTACTATATTTAAATCGGTAACACTTAGTATTTTATAGGGTTCATCATATTTACCTGCATATTTGCATGTAAAGACTTTAATTCAAAAAGGTAATAATTATACCTTGATTATCGATAGTTTATTCTTAATACTTTGGCATCATTGATATATCGGTATAGTGATTCTTTCCTCATTTTTTTCAGGATTTGTTATATGTTATAATATACTTTGAAATATTTGAAGATAATGGTGATTCTGTCTGTAAGGTCTAAAACCTGTTCAAGTGAAATAGGTAAATAGAATAGTAATCATTAGATTGGTATTGTAGTAATAAAGATAATCGCAGGAAGGAGTATTCCAGAGAGTGCATGCCATGGATAGGAGGTTATAAACCTCACATCTAGGCAGTGGCCCTTTTTCCGTGCGCTCTGGAATACACAATCCAGACCGCTCCATTTAATACCGTGCGGCCTAAAATATTCATTCCCAACCGCTCTATGTATGGTATACTTTACAAATCACAAAAGTATAGCCTGCAGCGTGATACGTTACCGTGAACCCTGTAAGAAAGCACCTTGTAATATAGTGTATTGCTACTTAACCTATTTATACTATCTATAAGGGTATATAGTAATATCCACATAGGAAATATTTTCTTTTTTCCTTCTATGCCTATAGCCTAGTAATGGCCACATAGTTATTAGAAAGATTTCAATTAGTAGTTTCCGTAGTGATAATATAGGTGTAGTATTAATTACAATAGTTTTAAATCAGCAATTTCTTTAGTAATAGTGTTGTTGTAAGTGTTTGGATTAGTAAATTTTGGCCACGGTAGTAATTGTGATTCGATTGGAAATATTATGGTTTAGCCGCGGTGTTAATTGTAATTCGGGCTTGGTTAATATATTTAAATCGTAGCGATATAATTGTTAAAAGCGCTCTTCGTAGTTTTCAATAGAGGTAATTACGTAGGTGTTATAGGGGGTAATTGTATAGGGTTGAGTTCGTAGAGGTAATTACACCATTATGTCTGGGGTTAGTATAAAAAGATATAACGTTATCGGTTTAGGAAAAAAATCTTTTCTTTTCCATTGGAAGACGTATAGTAAAAGCTAATATAAGTCCCTATTTTAATTTAACTTAACCTTTATTTTAATGAACTATTTTAAACCGCTTCGACGGGTAGGTTACTTAGCCAATACCTATATTATAACCTTTTCTTTAAACAAATACCGCGTAAAAACAGGACTGCTAGACGCTATTTAGCGCGAAAGCGCTGAAGCGCCGCCGCTACCGTTGCAGCCACCACCGCCACCGCCACTAGTAGCCCGCCCTTATCGGGTATAATTTCGTCGAAAGCAGTTACCCCGCCCGCCGCCGCCACCTCGCCAAGCCTTGACGCCGTCCCCTCGTCTTCCTCCTCTGCTGCCGCCACCCCCCAAAGCCCTATCACCGCTGTTGCCTCGCCTCTTTCCGCCGCCATCGCCACCACCTCCCCCCCCTCTTTCTCTTTTATTTCCCCTTTCCCCATATCTCAAAGGGAGGAATGTGGGTCTCTTAAAGTTATAAACCTTACCCTTTCCTTATGGGTAAAAACCAAATTACCCGTAAAGGCCCCTTTACGCTATAAACGTAGTCTAATATAATTATACTAAGGTTCATATATTTCAAATTCACCCATATATATACCTTTAACTTCCTTTTTTTTAGATAAGAAGTAGAAGGAGATATACTTCGCCGCTACGAGTTTTATATCATTAAGGTACACTGTAAAGTCTTTTTAACTCGTAAGGTGTTAAAGTGGTGTACTTAGGTCCGTAGTCTTGAGCCGTTAATAGATGCGCTTTATGTATCGTATATTGCGTTCGCAGCTGCGGGAATGTATGTTAGCGATTATAAAGAACACGGGAGTCTCTCGGTCCGATATCACCGTTAGGACTAGACTAATAATGTATACACCCCCGTTCTGGTAATTTTAAGGCCGTAAACCGAGACTGTTACTCGCCCACCAGCGTTATAATAAGTTTTAATCAAATTTAGATAATTTCTTTGATTAGAAATATGACGTAAACGGCACTTCGAAAAAATAATCGCGGTCCTAAATAACTAAAATAAGCCGATATTAAATAGTAGTAAATGCTAACCAGCAAGTTAAGGAGTCGGCATCCATTATTACCGCTTGATAATGAGGCCTACGTATATATTTCATAGGCGTATTTAACGACGTTATTTTACGTTGCCATAAGAAAAATAAAACCCCTTTTATGACTTTATATAAGGGTATTCGTCGTAAGGCGCAAGGCTATATTCTTGCTGGCGCTAATGGTGTTGATAGCGGTAATGGCGGTATGATTAATACAAAGGGGGAGGGKAACGGAAAAGATAGTAGGGACGCGATAAATTTGTCTTTTCCCTTTTTTAACAGTAATTAGCTAACTTTACAGCCGGGTCAGCACGCTCGGTTACAATAATATTTTTTTTTTTTGAATTAGTCGTTTTTCAAATGTGACTTGAAATATATAAAATAAAAAGAGTAATATTCCAAAAGCGGTACGATATCATAGATCGAAATAAAATAGAGAAAAAAGTAAAATGCTTAGAAGGGTTGAATTACGTAAAATGAAAGGTGAAAATATGATGAAAGTGGTTCAAAGACGTATATTTAAATCGATAAAATATTATGGTGCCAAAATATGTAAAAGAAACATAACAATATACCTCAAGCGACGCAAAATGGTAAATTTAAATCAAGGAAAAACAAAAATTAGAAAAACGGTAAGGTCGAGGTATGTAGAACAAAGAGTGGCAGAATGTTATAAACAGAGAAAAATAGTAGGATTAAATAAAGGCACAAATTAGGAAGCGGTGCGGATGGTGAAATTCAGACCGCTTTAAATGGGTAAGAGTAATGTAATAGCCTATTAGGGTCGCAACACCTTTTTATCTGTACTAATAAATAACTTATTTATCGATATAAGTATTTTGAATACTCCGTTAGGAGTAGCTTTAGTTATTACGTTCATCAAATTTAATTTGCTATCGATTTATCATATTTCCTCGATCTTATAGCGTTCGTACAACTCGAGTAAAGCTATAATATCGATTATTAACCGCTTTTCATTTGTAATACCTAGCTTAACCAAATATTTATCAAGCAAAAAAGAGTTAGTATATATAATAAAAAGAATAGGGTGTAAACTAAGGTCAGTAATATTTATCCGAATCATTATTACTCTATTAATTCCCGAATCGAAACCTTTAATTATATCATAGATTTTGAATATAGGATATTCTTTAAAACTCTTTTACAATTAGTATAGCTTTAATAAATGATATTTCCACAAAAAGTAAAACCATTTCGGACCGGTATTTAGTTACCAAATATTAGAATAAAGCCTATTTACGAATTACAGTCCTTGTTATTAGCGAAAAAGCCGTTAGTAAAAGTACACAGGTCTACAATACGTATATTTAACGTTATAAATTATCAACCGCGTTTTAAATTGAGTATTTAATATAAAAGGCGTTTATTAAGCGCTTTACATACATCTTCCGTCGGAGAGATTTAGTATTACGTGGCGATCGAAAGATAAGATTCCGCCTTTAATGATATTACAAAAGTAACTTAAGCGTTATCTGCATGTTATTATTTGTATTTGTTGACCCGTTTTATTCTATTCAAAGCGACAAGGGCAACTTTATTCAGCTATTCCTTTTATGTAAGGCCCAAAACACCGTTCCGAAGAGCAATGGTAATGTTATTAAAATCAATTATGTAGTTCCTCGTTAAGTACGTTTTGGTTTTCGCTTTTAAGCTGGCCTTCAAAAGTTTTCTCTCTTTAAACGCAGAAGGCAAAGCGTTATATAACGTCAAAGTATCGTCCGTCTGTATATAAATTAGTGTAAAACTCTTCGGGCGGGTTATTAATATTAACAGGTATGTGTTGAAGGTAAAATTGGTTATCTCAAGCCATTTTTGTAGTGCCTTGAATAAGAGTTATACCAGTAAACTCCAGATTTGATTAAACTGTAATGTGGTTTTAAAATACGTAAAATCATTTTAAGCGTGTGGTATTTCCTAAAATCTTTTGGCATAAAGGTGTAAATTCGTCGTTTAAACCTCTTTTGAAATTTCGTATATATCTATGTTATATTTCGTGGTTCAATATATAGGTTATATAATACGTTAAGGAAGGCCTCGAGTATGAAACTCAAGCGTTAGTTAACTAGTTATTATGTAACCTATTAGATTATAATATCATTTTTGCCTTATTCGTTATATATTTTAACAATGAAGCGGGTTTTTTCGTAGGTTTTCCCGGTTTTATCTTTAACTTCTTAAATGAGGCGAACTGGAAACATTTTATAGGTGGTGTAAATATTCAGGTTAAGTCGTTGAAAACGACAAACGCCTTGTTCAATTAAGGTTAAAATCTTCATTTAGGTAAATTACTTGAACGAGGAACTTAAAATGATGAAAATACCCTCGTAACGAAACTTTAAATTTAACTCGCGATTTGAAATTTCTTTTTACGTAACAAAGGAGTTTATGACAAGGTTTTTCAGGCGTTTTTTGGTTTTTAAGCCAAAGGGGAGGCCTTAATACCGAGGTACGGGTAGGATTAGTATAGGAGGAACGCTTTTATTCAAAGAGATCGGGCCGGAATCGTATTTTAGGGGGTAGGCTAAAGTTAGGAACGATTTGGATTCGTTGTTTTAAAAGTTGTTTTATTGGCAATTTTATTCATTTTACGGTTTTATGTAGTTTTCTTGCGTCTCCTTGCTATATTTTCGTATTATAGTTTAACGAAAAGAACTTATACCGTTTAATTAGTTAACAAATTCATTATAACTCTTAAACCAGTTGAATTTCTAAGAGCCAATTTATCTGACTTTGATCTTCCAAATTAATACCTTAAAATATAATAATTGGTTGAAAACGCCAGTTTCGCGTAGGCTATTCCTTATGGCTAGCGCTTTAGACATATCGTTCTTAGCCCGCAAGGAATATATTGCTGCCATAGTCTTTGCAATAATATTCGCCCTTTACATCGTGGTTAGTAATAGTGTAAAGTCTATATAGATCCTAGATAATCACTAAAAATAATGAGCGTAAAAATAAGTCCACTCGAGCTAAAAGTGTTATTAACGACGCTGACCTCCATCTAAAGGATAGATTCCTTAAAAATAGTACCCTTTAGTTTTTGGAATAATACCGTATACGATTTTTTACATGGTCCGTAATACCGCTTACATGTTTCAATTCCCTATAGAGCCTTTATTAAAGTTTACCTATACACTTTACCGGATATCCTTACCTTAATACGCTATTTAATAAAGTCGAAAGATGTACTAAAGTCGTATATAATCCAATTAAGGGGCTCTAAGTAGACGTTTAACTAATAATTTACCAAAAATTTCTAATAATTTGTGATGAAAAAGCTTTTCGTAAACTTGGCGACTTATAATAATGTTGTTGCTTCAACAACGTAAAGAACCAGTTAATTTTCTAAATATATAATATTAAAATTTTCTTCGTAGCTAAAGTTTATATTGTTTGAAAAGCGGAACTTAAACCGACCTAAGGTTTTTAAGTATAGATAACACTTGTGTTAAAAAACTTTTTGATAGCCTTAAATAGCTCTTTTCTATATCCGCATAGCTTACGGTGTAAAGTAAGAGTAAAAAACAGTTTGTAACAAGGTATCCAAATCGTTGGTATAAAATCCGTAATTCCGGCTATGTTAAATAAATAGCCATAATTATACACATTTCGAGAAAAAACTATAAGTAACCGAATTTAATCTGGAGCGGTACGGATACGTTATCCAAAACGCGGATATGTTGGTTCATCATATTCCGGACCTTAATTCCAAGTTTATTTATATTAGCTAATAAAAGTAAAAATGGTATTTCTAAGTCTATTACATAAAACTTAACCGGTTCGAAACGCGTATTTCGCATAATCGTTCCTAGAGATAACTCTTTTCCTTTATCAAATAGGATTTTTCGGTATTCCCCTATTCGGTTTAATTAGAATTTCGGAAATTTCGCCGAAAATGCATCGAATTATTGTTTTCAAGTCGAAAGAATTTCTATTACACTAGTATTAGATATAATTCTTTAAAACTGGTTACCGTATTCATTAACAAGGGTAAATTACAACGCCATTGAGGCGTCGAGCACTTAGTTTACGTAATCTAAGCTTGTAATATATATTAAAAAGATGCCATATAGGCCGGTAAAAATACGTTAAGCGGTTTCGTCGTCCGGGATTAACAGGTAACTATTATTACCTTTGAAGTCTTTTTTACCGGATATATATACCTAGGGATAGACGTTAAAACTGTTATATACGCCTTTTTATTCGGCTACGTATATGAGAAAGTTGAATTTTATTCGGGTTTTAAATTTATAATCGGTTTAAAACAGTTGTTCCATCCTAACTTATTTTTAAACGGGGTAATTGGTAAACTAGCAGCCGAATTTACTGTATATAATATACCGCTTTTATAAACCCACAGGGCTTTGTATACCTTTTCCTAGGTATTACTGTAACTACGGTACGTTTCGCTTATTTCCAAACGATCGTCTCTATCCTTTATTATTAGGGTTCCCTTTTTATTATCTATACTTTGAGCGTTCTTTTTACTTTGAGTAAACTTTAGACTTTCGATTTAATACGTAGTAAATGATTTTGGCGAGATTTATTCTGGTAATTTAGCTTTCACCTTTAATTTCATCGGTTGTAAATACTAATCCTAGGTTTTCCTACCGGCGTATAAAGGTTTTAAACGATGTTTCAAGGCTTAAATAAAATTCTTTTAAGTCTTTTTTCAATTTAAAAAGTGTAAGGTCAAAGTCTGGGTTTCTGCGATATTGTTGTGTTACTGTTTCCATAAATAGGTTTTCCCCTTTATATTACGGTCTAAGGGTTGCTAAATACTTCTAGAACTTAGCTAATATGGCGGTAAGGGTTTTATATTGGTTTTTATTGGCGTTTTCTTGTTAGTTTTTTATTTATTTCCTGTTATACTAATTTTGTTTCTTTCATTAAGTTCGTAGTTAATTTTCGTATGTAAGTAAAATTTCAAGCTGTTGTAACACTTTATAAACGTATCTACCTACATAAGGTAATACATATACTATTTTGTAACTAATCTGAATTGTATACCGGGTAAGATAAAATTAAATTATAATAATTTAATATCTAATCTTTTATTTTTTTTAAGTATACCCTGCATTTTGTCATTAAGCATATGGAATGATTTACCGCTATAGTTTTCTTCCCTATCCTAAAGATTAGCGAAATTTATAAGCTTTATAAGATTTTTTTCATTAGTGGATAAGCGGTGCGGTGGAAGGTTATGGTACGGGTCGCGTTTGACGGGTATTGGTTTGTGGAGTACGTATTAGCGTTTTACGCTGTTCGTTAATTCCTAAAGCGTGGCGTTTACGTTATTTGAATCGTTTTTTTCGTGGCTAAGCTGGTTGATAACGGTAATTGGGGTACGGTCTTGTTTTGGTTTCTGTTCGAAATTAGGTTCTGGGAAAGCTTCGTATTTAACCCTTGTTATAAATAATCGTTACGGTACTTCCTCCTTTTCCGTTAATTCCTCTAGTTTTATTTTCATTTCGCGGCGGGCGTTTAGCCTTACTAAACGCCGTATCACCATTTGTAATAGGTTTTCCTTTGCCTAATCTATTATTTTGAGTAGGTGTTCTCAGCGTTTTTCTAACTAGTATCCCTTTTCAAATTTTACGTTTATTACTTCGTCATTGATTTATTTCGGTATTTTCATAAGTAGGCTATTGTCGTTAATGTTTTTGCGATTCTACTGTTTTTTTTTACCGGTTATATTAATACCTTTATTTTGTAGTTGCTTTTGTAGTATTTTCAAAATATTATTATCTACTACATATTATTTATCCGGCATCCGGTTTACAAAATCCTTTTAAAAATAGTCGAATAGGTCGCGTCCTTCGATTTCACCGCTGTAATAGATAAAATTCATGTTAATTATATGCGTATTTACCATATACGGGTTTAAATTTTACTGGTATTATGATTTTGTTATGCTACAGGTTAAGATCCAAGTCTTTTAAAATATTGCCGCGAAACAACGTGTAGGTAAAAAGGTATTTTATATATTCGTTGGCTTTTTTCAAATCCGTCACAAATGGTGCTATCGTGTGCTTATGTGGGTAATCTGTGTGTAAAAGCAAAGCTTGGAGCGGTGAAGACTAATGATTTTTCGTTGGGGTAAAATATATTCGTAACTTAAAGAAAGTGTATCAAGGCGAAAATTTAACAGACATAAGGTTTTTAGTACTTGCGAATAAAATTGATTTTAAATCATATTTAAATGAAATTTAATTGTAGCCTGATTGAACGTTTTAAATTATATTTGTTAACGTTTAGTAACGTTACATCAGTTCAACGGTTAAAAAACATTAATATCGCATATATTCAACTTGAAATATATAAGGCGAACTTGGGTAACTTTAAAATATTTAGGGCGGGCGTGGAAAAGTAGGTAGGGTAAAGGAAGTATAATTATGAGGAGGTATATTGTTTGATTCGGTGTATAGGTTTTGGTTGGTATTTGGCGAGCGGTCCTAATTATTGTTTTGTGTCCGCATTTGCTAAAGCGATCAGTTTGGTTAACGTGTTCATAAGCGCTTTTAAATGAAACCAGCGGTTTGGATTCTGTATTCGTAACCGCTCCTGTGTTTTGCGAGTGGTGTGGATTGTCGAAAATCGGACGGGTCCCAACGAACGGTTCTGAAACTTGGTGGTTTTAACTTACATAGCCTAATACATAATAGGACGCCCTTCGAAAAGTTCCCGAATACGTTTCAAATGTTAATAAAGGTTAAGCATTAACGTAACAAGGTTTTTTTTAGTAAATAGGGAATTAACTTGGTTAATGGTATTGTATTAAAAGTGGTTTTTTTAAGTTACTTCGGATTTTATAGTCTTATTACACTTCGGATTTCTCGGCGTTCCCGCGTAATTCCACACTTTCGTATAGTTTTTATAAGTCGTAATGGTAAAATGCAAATATTTAGAACCGTTACAATATCCCGTTATAGGTATTTAACTAAGATTTATGTCTTCTTTTCTTATCTGTTTATAGTCGACCTAGTCGATTATCAATTAATAATGGTATAGTTTCAAACTCATTTACGTAAAATATATGAGTGAAGGAGTAATCATTAGATTAGTATTTTAGTAATAAAGATAATCGCAAAGAAGAGTATTCCAAAGAGTATAAGCCACGAATAGTAGATTATAAACCTCCTATCCAGGCAGTGGCCCTTTTGCCGTGCGCTCTGGAATACCCAATCCAGACTGTTCCATACATGGTGTACTTTGCATCTTACAAGAGTGCAGCCAGCAGCGTAACACATTACCATGCACCCTGCAGTAAAGCACCTTGCAATAAAGTGTACTTCCACTTGGCTTATGTATACGATCTATGAGTGTATATAGTAATATCCACAGATTCAGTCGTTATATATGAATACGCTCCAAATAACAGCAAATTCAGTATGAGATTGTTAAGAAAAATATTGTCATCAAGACCTTTTACTACCATTCATATATGTGCTTCTAAATTTGAAAATTTCTTCATTTTCTGCATAAATATATCATAGGTTTTTGTTAACAGTGTCAAAGCTTATTCGAACTTATTAATATTTTAAGAGGCTTCAACAGGGATTCTCTTATACCCAGGTTTTATCGATTTGGCATTGGTTTAAAACTTTATTGAAATAAAGCTGATATTGGTATTGTAAACTAATATATTTGGGGGTTCTAGGTATGTATCAATCGCTGAAACACATGATACCTTTTATATTTGTTTACCGTAATGGTTTTCAAAAATTTATTAATGTAAAACTCCCTCATATAGTGAATAATGTAAAGTATAGGTTTCCTATGTAAATAAAATACGTTGACAAAAATTTGAAATTTAAATTTCAATTGTTTTTGGCGTAAATTTGAATCTTAGGGGGCTTTGAAAATATTTTTCGGAATAATGTCAAATTCGTTCAATTTCCTTTAACGTTATCAAGTGTACATCTAGATAATCAGTCTTTTCAAATACTTTGTATAGTTTATTAGTTGTTGGATGATTAAATCGTTGATGTAAATAATAAAATTCTTACTTCGTTAGGTTCAATACTATGGCTGTTCTCTTTTAGATGTGGAATTACAAGTATTACCATTTTAAATTAAGTTGGAATCAGCAGCCATTATCTTTAGCCAATTTGTTAGTTTAAATATCGAAGTTGACGCTAAGATACTTGACGTTTTCATTGTAAAAGAAAAGGGGGGGAAAGTATTCCAAAATATGGAAGATAAGAGGCCCAACGATTTTTGTTTTAATAGTTGATACCTGTAAAAAGAGTTTTCCAGAGAAAAATCCAACTTTGGCTCTACCAGTATTCAGGTAGTTAAATTCCATAGCAGTATTAGTATCTCTTCATAGTATGATATATTGCGAACAGCTTCTTGTTAAATACTGTATTTCCCAAATATATAGTATAATACCTTAAAAAAACTTTTTATAAGTAATGATTAAAAATTTTATATAAGTGTAAAGAGCCAGGACTTTCATCATTATAATAATGATAGTAGTCTTTACCTATAAGAGGGTAACAAAAGTCGCTGTAGACCAGTTATTACGTTGCTTCCCAACTATTGTCAATATCTTTATACCAACTAATAACCTTAAGCTGATTTTCTCTTCCTTATACATCCGTATTTTCAAAATTTACAATATATTTAATATATTTCTGGTTTAATATAACGGGGTACTAAGTATTCCATATTATTCACTTCAATTAATTTTTAATGATAACATTGCGTATTAACGAACAATATTATTTTCCGTCTATAAAGAACTTTTCAATACTTTCAAAACTATCGGTGAGGTCTGAAGCCTATAATATTCACGTGAATATAATTTCTTTGAAGAGTAATCATAATTTTTGGTATTATAGTATATTGAAGATGATACAAGAAGAAGCATTCAAAGGTGTACTCCACAGGTGAGGACTTCTAAACCCTCTATCCAGAGTGTATCACTTTTGAATACTCTTTCTAGATCGATGCACGCATTTCCGTTCGGTCTGGTATAGTTTATCCAAACCGATCCATGCATTGCCATTCGGTTTGGAATAGCTATTCCAGACCGATCCATTTATAGAGCATTTTACACCTTGTAAAAGTGTAGTCTGCAGTGTGACACGTTATCATATACCCTGCAGAAGTATACCTTATAATATAGTGTACTATTACTTGCCCTATGTGCACTATCTATAAGGTTATATGGTAATATTTACACAGGCAATTTTTTTTCTTTTTTCCTTAAATACTTCGTACCTATAGCCTAGTATTGATAATATATTTGTAGTTATAAAGGTACAAATTAATAGATTTTGTAGTAATAGTATTATTACTGTATTCATTGTAAAAGGTTTAAATTAGTAAGTTTTTGTAGTAATATTATTACCGCATTAATTGAAAAAGGTTTAAATCAACAAGTTTAGTTAGAATTAGTTAAGCTTAGCCGAAGTAATGTTTTAAATTCGGCTAATATTAGTAAATTTCGGCGGAGGTAATGTTATAATTCGGGCCTAGTTAATATAATTAAATAGGGGCGATATAGTTTATAATAGCGTAATTTTGTAATGAATAAGGGTAATTGTACCGATGTTATAAAGGTTAATAACGTGAAGGTATTTACGTAAAAGTAATGACGTAATTACGTACTAAGTTAATACAAAAAGATATATCATAATCGGTTGGGATTAAAAAAAAGCCTTTTTAAAAGCGCGTGAACCAATCCAATATAAGTCTTTACCCTAACTCAACCTTTTATTTCCTACAGTTAAATAAACCGATTTAATGGGTAGGTTTTTGGCTAACACCCATATACTAACCTATTTTTAAATAGATGACGCGTAAAAATAGGATTTTAAGGCGCCGTTTGTAGCGAGGGCATCGGCGCGTCGCTGCCGCTGCAGCTGCCGTAACCGCTGCCCCCAGCACCACCACCACTAGCAGCAACAGCCCGCCTTATCAGGTATAATCTCTTTTATTACCGCCACCACTCGCGCCCGCCATCCCGCTCGCCGTCACACCGCTTAGTCCCGCCACCGCTACGTCGCCTAGCCCTGCCGCCTCCATACCCCCCTCCCCCCCTTTTCCCTCCCCCTTTCCCAACTCTCAAAGGGAGTAGTAAGGGGTCCCTAAAGTTATAAACCTTACCCTTTCCCTTCAGGTAAAAACCTTATTACCCGTAAAGGACCCTTTACGCTGTAAGCGTAACCTGGCGGAATTACGCCAAGGTACGTATATCCTAGTCCCTTCGTTTATAATTTTTAACCTCATTTTATTGTAAATAAAAAATACAATGCGAATCTCCTCCGCCACCTCGAGTTTTTTATTATTAAGGTATGTTGTGAAACCTTTTTAGCGCGTTAAAAGTTAAAACAACGTACCCGGGTCCGTAACCTTAAACCGTTAATAGATACGCCTTACATATCGTATATCGCGTCCGTGACCGCAGGCAAATCTATTAGCGATTATTACGAAAGCGAGGTTCGTTCGCCTTATTTTTACTATTACTAACGGATTGACAATTTGTACGCCCCCGTTTCGGTGATTTTTAAGCCGTAAGCCAAAGACGTATTATGTGTCCGCAAACTCTTTAGTAAATTTTAACTGAATTGCAAAAACTTTTTTTAACAGAAATATACCGTTCAGGGTGATCCGAAAAACAAATCGTCGTCAATAACTAAAACAAGTTAATATTAATTAATACCTAAACGTTAACCGGCGGACCAAGAAAATGGCGGCCGCCGTCGTCGTTTGAAAACGGGTCTTACGTATATATTACGTAGGTAAATTCGACGACATTATCATACATCGCCGCAAAAAGGGTAATCCTTTGTTTCCACCTTTACCTAAAGTTATAACTAATAAGGTATAAAGTTATATTTACGTTAACGTTAATAATGTTGTTAAGGGTAATATCGGTAACGTTAATATAGTAGAAAAAAACGACGAAAAAAAGGTAAAAACGCGACGACGTTACCCTTTCCTTTCAATGGTATACAAATACCCCCGGACTGGGTCGACGTGCCTAGCCATAATATAATACGTTATAAAATTCTTTTATACCTTCTAACAAAATAATAGTTAAAAGTCATAAATACAATATAAAGTGTAAAATAAAAAGATTAATATATTGAAGTGAACGAGATATTAAAATATAAAACAAAATAAAATAAAATAAAATAGAATCGGGAATCAGTACGAATAATTGTGTTTAATAAAGGTAAAATCCGCAATCGGTACGAATGGGCTATTTTAATAAAGGTAAAACGTGGATCGGTATAAATAATATAAAACGAGCGGATTTAACTTAGCGAAAGAGTAGCCAAGTAGCTTATTAAATGCGTGAAACATTTTTAATATTCTTAATAAACAATATACTTATTGATATAAGTGTTTTGAGGGTTTAATTCAGCATAATTTTGGTTGTCCTATTTATTAGGTTAGATCTTTCATTAATTTACCTCGTTTTCTCAATTTTACAGCATTTATATAGCTCGCGTAAAGCCATAATATAGAGTATGAAACGCCTTTCGTTCGTAATACCTAATGTAAATAGGCATCGTAAAACGAAAAGGAGTTAGTATATACTATAAAAAGGATATGGTGTAAATTAAGGTTGCAAATAATTATTCGGACCATTATTACTATAGTAATACCCGAATCGAAGCTTTTAACTATATTATAAATTTCGAAAGCTAGGACATTTCGCGTATTCCTTTTATATTTAGTGAAACTTTAATAGATAATATTTCCTCGAAACGTAAAGCCGTTTCGGGTCGGTATTTCGTTATCAAGGATTAGGACGATGTCGATTTATAAACTATAATCGTTATTATCAACGAAAAATCTGTTCGTAAAAACAAATAGTTTTGCTGTACTTATATTTAACGACACAAACTGTAAGCCGCGTTTCGAATTATAAATTTATTACGAAAGGCGTTTAACAAACGCTTTATACCTATCGTCAGTGGGGTCGGTCCAAAATTACGCGACGACCTAAAATTTAAATGTTACTCTTAATTACATTATAAAAGTAATCTAAACATTACTTATACGTTAATATTTATATTTATCTGCTTGTTTTACATTATTGAAAATGATAAGTGTAACTTTTTCCAGTTACCCTTTTTACGTAAGGCTTGATGTATCGTTACGAAAGGTAATTATAACTTTATTAAGATTGATTATGTTGTTTTTTATTGGGTACGTTTTAAATTTAACTTTTAAGCCGGTCTTTAAAAGTTTCTTTTTTTAATATACGTAAAACAAGGATTTATATAGGGTTAAAGTGACGTCTATCTATATACCTGTTAGTGTGAAGCTGTTCGAACAGTTCTTTAATATTAAGAAATATAGATCGAAAGTAAAGTTGGTTATTTCGAATCTTTTTTGGTATATCTTTAATAGGTGTTATATTAGTAAATCCTTATTTCGGTCAAACTTTAAAGTGGTTTTATAATACTTAAAATGGTGTTAGGCGGGTAGTATTACCTAAGGCCCTTAGGTATATCAGCGTAAATTCGTCGTTTTAACGGTTTTTTAGATTAGGTATAAACTTCCGTTATATTTCGAAGTATAACATATTGGTTATATAATTGATTAAGGGAGGTAACGAATGTAAAAGTCAGGCAATAGCTTACTCGTTATAGTATAAGTAATTAAATTATAATATCCTTTTTACCTTCGTCGTTATATTCTTTTACAATTAGACGGGTTTTTTCGTAAGTTTTTTCAATCTTATTCTTAACTTCGTAAACGAAGCGGGTTGGAAAAATCATGTGGACATCGTAAATAAATAAATCGAAATGTTTAAAACGAAATATGTCATAATTGATTAAGGCTAAGATTTCCATTTAATTGGATTTTATAAATAAGTTCCCTGGGGTGGTAATAATATCTTCGCGACAAAGATTTAAGTTAAACTCGCAGTTTATCATTTTCTTTTACGTAATAAAGGAGTGCGTAGCAAAGTTTTTAGGGCGTTTTTTAGTTTTTAAACCGAAGGGGAGCCTTCGGCGTCGAAGTTTGAACGGGTTTAGTATGAATAAAATATTTTTATTTAGTGTAATCGGGTTTAGTTCGGGTTTTAAGGGTACGGCTAAAGCTAGGTTCAGTTTGAATTCGTTATTTTGGGTAATATTTTATAAGAGGTTTTGCTAGTCCTACGGTTTCAGGCCGTTTTTTTCACTTCTATCTTATATTTTTGTACCATTATATAATGAAACGAACTCTTTTCGTTTAATAAGTTAACGAGTATATTATAACCTCCATATCCGTTTATTTTCCGAGGCCTAATTTATTTATGCTTCGTTTTCAAAACTAAAACTTTAAATTATAATATTAAATTTAACACGTCAGTCTTACCTATACCATTCTTTGTAACCAACGTTTTGGATACATCATTTTTTTTGTTTATAATCATCGTAGTGCCTTTATGGCTTTAGCTATAGTATTGGCTCTTTGTACGGTAAATAGTAATAGCGCAGGATTTATATAGATCCTCGAGTAAATATCAAAGATAAGGAACGTGAGGATAAGTACATTTAGGCCAAAAGTGTTATTAACAGCGTTAACCGTTATTTAAAGGATATATTTCTTGTAACTAACACCTTTTGATTTTTCAACAATATTATATACGATTTTTTTAATGGTTTATAATATCAATTATATTTTTAATGACCTATAGGACTTTTATTTAGATTGACTTACATTCGTTATCAGTTATCCAAGATTTCGTATATCAATCGGCAGAATTAAAAGCCATATAGGTATCATATGTAATTGAGTGTAAAGGACCGAGGTTAAAGTTTAATTAGTAGTTGATTAAGGCGTCCTAATAATTCATAGCAAAATCGTGTCATATAAACTTAGCGACTTAAAATAATTTAGCCGTATTGACTATGTAAAAGACTGCTTAACTATTTGAATATATAATATTAATAATTAATTTACAATTAAAATATATATCGTTTTAAAGGCGAAATTTGAATCTTCGTAAGGCCTATATGTAAAGTTAACACTTATAATACAACATTTCGATAGCTTGAAGTGTATCTTTTCCTATATTTATATAACCTGCGACGTAAAGTAAACGTAAAAGGCGTTTTGTAATTAAGTAACCGAATCGTCGGTATAATTCTCGTAATTTTAACTAAGTTACATAAGTAGTTTTAATTATACGTATTTCAGGGGGGGTGATTGCCGAATTTAGGCCTAAACGGTACGGACACGTTATTCAAGGCGCGGATAAACTAATAAGTCGTATTCCGGATTTAAATTCCGAACTTATTTATATTAATTGATAAAAGTGAAAATAACGTTTTAAAATATATTACGTAAAATTTAATCAGTTCGAAATGCGTATTTACAACGAAAGTTCTTAACGACGTCGCTTTATATTTGTTAAATAGGATCTTTCGGTATTTTTCTATTCGGTTTAGTCGAAACTTTTGAAATTTCGCCGTAAATACGTTGAATTGTCGCTTTCCAGTCATCGAAATTTCGGCTACGCTAATATTAGGTATAATACCCTAAAACTTAGTTTAATATCTATTAAAAAATGTAAATTACTAGGTTATATAGGCGTTGAGTACTTAGTTTACGTATTCTAGGCCTATAATATATAAAAAGAAGGTATTTCAAAAGCCTAAGAAAATGAGTTAAGTGTTTTTATCGTTATAGAATAATAAATAATTATTATTTTATTTAGGGTCGTCATTTACAAATATATCTTTATAAAGGTATATATCGAATCCGTTATCTGTATCTTCGCATTCAGCTACGTATATTATGAAGTTATTTTTTATCCGATCCTCAAAATGACACTCGATTTAAAATTATCGTTTAATTCGAATTTCGTCGTAAACGAAGTGATTTATTAATTAGCAACCGATTTTACCGTATACGATACATTGTTTTTACAAATCTATAAGGTTTCGTATTTCTTTTCGTAAATATTGCTGTAATTCCGGTACTTTTTTCTATTTTTGAACGATCGTCCCTGTTTTTTAATATCAATATTTACTCCTTGGTACCTGTATTTTAGGCATTCGTTCTACCTTGGGTAAGCTTTAAATCTCCGGTTTGAAACGTAATAAATTGTTTTAACTAGTTTTATTTTAGTTATTTAGCTTTCTTTTCTGGTTTCATTAGATACAAATACTAAACCAAGGCTCTTTTATAGGCGTATAAGGGTTTCTAATAATGTTTTAAAGCTTATATAAACATCCTTTAAATCTTTTTTCAATTTCAAAAGTATAATGTTGAAATCCTGGTTTTTATAATAGGCTTTTGTTACTATTTAAAAAAATAGTTTGTTGACTTTATATTCTAGCCTAAAGGTTACCTAACACTTCAAAACTTAGTTAAAAGGGTGGTAAGGATTTCTTATAGGTTTATATCGTCGTTTTTCTCTGGGTTTTTTACGGATCTCCAAGTTATGTCTATTTAGTTTTTATCGTAAATTTTTTGATTAATTTTAGTATCGAAATAGGATTTTGGATGGTTATAACATTTTGCAAATATATTTACCTACAAAAAGTGATATATGTATCTTTTGAATTTATCCGAAAACTATACCGGATAAGATAATATTTAATTGCGATGCCTTAATATCTAATCATTTATACATATTAAATATTATTCGTATTTTATTACTAAATACGTTGTATAGCTTACCGTTATAATTATTATCCATATTTTATAACTTAGTACAGTTGGTTAACTTTATAAAGTCGGTTTTATTCGTAGGAAAGCGATATGGTAGGAGATTGTAATAGGGGTTATAGTTAATGGATATCAATCCGTACGGCACGTATTAGCGTTTTACACCGCTTATTATTTCCTAGATCGGGTTGTTTTCCGTATCTCGGTTAATGGTTATTTTTTGGAGCTGGGTTTTTTTAGCGTTTCGGCCGATTCTGCTATAGCCGATCGGGTTGTTTTTAATGTTCAGGGTGTGTTTTTATATTTACGTTGGTTTAAAGTCGCGTTTCAAAAAGGTTTTCTATTCGACCCTCGATGTAAACAATCGTTACGGTATTTCCTCCTTTTTTTCGATTCCTTCAATTTTGTTTCCGTTTCTCGGCAGGCGTTCAATTTTATTAAACGTCGTATCTTAACTTGTAGTAGTTTTTATAGCCCCGGCTTATAACTTTAAATAAGAGTTCCTAACGCTTCTTTAGGTAATTCCATTTTACAAACTTTCCTTTTTTATTTTATCGTCCGTTTATTTCGGTATTTGCGTTAGTTAGGCTGTTATAAAGAAGTATTTTACGATGCGGCTATTACTTTTACCTGGTTTATCAATACCTTTTTTTCGTCATTATTTCCTAGGATTCTTGTAATTATACTATTTACTATTTGCTATATATCTAAAAAATTATTCCGTAACGTCTTCTCTAAAATCTTCAAATGAGTCGTGTTATTTAATTTTACGATTGTAATAGTTGAAAATTATATTTATAATATAGGAGTTTACAGTATAAGGGTCCAAATCCTTTATTGGAACTTCAATTTTGTTATTTTTAAGGTTAAAGTTCAAATATTTGAGAATATTACTACGAAACGACGTATATATAAAAAGTTACTTCATATATTCATTAGATTTTTCCATATTCGTCATTAATAAAGCCATTCTATATTCGTAAAAAGTCGTTTCTTTATAATTTAAAGGGGTTTAAAACTCAGAGTTATTTGGTAAATAAACAATGAATATATTAATTTAAGTGATTGGAACAAAACTTATTAGTATTTATTAACATAAGAAAATTTTGAACGATACGTGAATAAGGCGATATTATAAACTAATTAAGCGTTTAACATTTTTTTTATTAATGTTTAGTAATGTTAAGTTAGCCAAACAACTAGGAAAACTTAAACGTTATAAAAGATCAAACTTAAAATATATAAGGTAAACGAAATTAAAAGGGAAATAAGGCGAACGCGAGAAAACAAGGCGATCGTAAAAAGGTTAGTAAGGTAAATGGAACATAATTATGTAATCCAGTGTTTAGTAGTCGATTCGTATTGACGTGCCGTAGTAGAATTTGGTGAAGGGGTCGGTTGGTTAATTGGTGTGTAATTGATGTTTTTAAGGTAGTCTGTTGGTTTGCCTATGTGTAATCGATCTTAGTAAGGCAATCGGTTTGTATTATCGAAAATCGGATGGGTTTTAGCGAAGGGATTCGAAACTTGATGGTTTTAGCTTACGAAGCCTGATACGTGATAGGAAGCTTTTTAAAAAGGGCCTAAGTTTCACGTTTAAAGCGCTAATACAAGTTGGTGGTTAACGAAACGGGGCTGTTCTTTCCAAAGTTACTTCGAATCTTATATTATTGTAAAATTTCGGGGTTTTCGTCGCTTTCACATGATTCCACACCTTCGTATGGTTTCTATAAGTCGTAGTGTTAAATCGCAGGCGATTAAGACTACTATCACATTCCGTTATAAGTATTTAAGTTATATTTGTCTTTTTTTCCTTAGCTATTAATAGTTAAACTAATTGGCTATTGATTGATATCGGTAAAGTCTTAAGCATATAATATTCACATGAATATCAGGTTTTGAAAGAATAAATAGAATGATTTGTATTGTAGTATATTAAAGATAATACAACAAGAAGTATTTAACGGTGTATCCTACAGGTAAGGACTTATAAACCCTCTACCTAGAGTGTATTAATTTGGAATACTCCTTCTAGACCGATCCACGCATTGCCGTTCGGTCTGGTATAATCAATCCAAACCGAACCATGCATTTCGGTTCGGTCTGGAATAGTCATTCCAAACCGATCCATGCATGGAGCACTTTTCGCCTTGCAAGAGGGCAACCTGCAGTGTGACACGTTATCGTGCACCCTGCAGGAGTACACCTTACAATACAGTGCACTGCCACTTGCCCTATGTATACTATTTATGAGTGTATATAGTAATATCCACAAAAACAATCTCGTAACTAATTTTAAAAATAAATTAAAAAGGAATATACTTCTCCTTACATACATCGGTTGTTAAGCTTCTAAGTTAGTACCTTCCATTAACTGTAATACCTTATCCTGCGGTACATACTGTCGAGATATTACATGTGTTCAAAATTTTTATTGTAGTCGTTAAAATTGTAATTTTATGGGTGTATATTAGTTGAATTCGATATTAGTATCATTAATATGGTAAACGAGAACCGCAACTAACTAAAAAGAAATTACAACCGGCTTCAGGAAATAATAAGGCATAGTCAATTGTTTTTTACTCCGTTACAATTAAAAGTACTTAATAACGTAATATAACTTTGCCAGCTTCCACATTCCCTATAATCTATTGACAAAATATCAACCTATAAAATATCTAATTGAAAAGGTTCATGTTAGTTTCCAACTTTTTTATAGTTAATTATATAAAACCACTTCAATTTCTTCCAATCTATGTAATACTGGGTACGATTGACATCGTCTTTAAAATAGCCTTTAAACTAATCATAAATCTCATGAAACGACAACTAATTCTTGAAGTATTTAAGATATTGATCCTCGGTTTAACCAGTAAAGATATTGAGAAAAATAAGTAAAAGCCTGACGGTTGAATATTAATCGGGAGGCAAATGTTAAAAAAAGGTCGTAACTTAACGTCGAAAAATTAATACGACTTATTATAATACTTTTTTTTTTCCAAATCTTAAAATTAGTGATTGTTATATAATCAATATCCACTAGAGGCACGTCTCCTGGAGGAATATTGATATACTGGGGGTAAAAATCCTTTGGATTTCTCGACTGATGGTATTGGACAAGGTTCTAATATTGGTATACAAAATAGTTACTTTGGGCAAAATTTTGAGGGGAATTATTTAAATTGTATTTATTGTAGACTTACGCGTAAAGTGACTTTTTTATTAAAGGACTTCCTAAAACTATATGTTTTGTGCGATTGAAGAATTCACATTAGGGATTTAAGGATTATTGTGAATTTGATGGAAGTTTTATTATTGTTATAGAGTTTTTCGAGTTTTTATTAAATTGATTAATGTATTTAAGAATTTATTACATTTAGGGAAATTGATTTGTTATAATCATTAACAATACTCATGCGTTCGTTGATTTTAGCAGAAGAGTTTCAGGAACTTATTTAGGCTTATATAGGGATTTCTAAACACGTGTGAGGGTATGAAGAGATGTTGTTGTTAGCGATATCTTTTCTCTTGCTTTCTTATACCTATTTGGGGTTTTTGTTTTATTATATATTCATATATTACGTTTAACAGATCGCTTTTGTTGCTTTTCTTTGTTGGTAGGTGGACGGTTCGTCTATTTAGCTTGATTTTGAACCTGGTTTTGACTTTCTTATTCATTAATTTCCTTATTTCTAAGGTTTATTCTTGAAATCATTTATAAAAGTTGTCAAATCCATTAGGCTTTCAATTTAATTTCATTGAGTTTAAGTTGATATTAAAGTGGTTGATGTAGTTCATTAGTTGTTTGGGAGTAACATTTTCATCGGCATTTGTGAATTAGAGGTTTTTATTATAATACTTGATGAATATGATGTCCAGGGTTCTAATATCTTTCATATGAATGAGATTTGTAAAGATGTTCATTTCGATATTTTTAAAAGCTATCGTAAGGAAAATCAAATAGTATAAACAAGTTTCAAATTAGTGTAAGGAGAAAAGTTTAATGTAGGAAGATGAGTTGTAGGTTTTTTTTAAAAAAAGTTATTGTTTATAATTGAAGATCATATTAATTAGTCGTTTTTTTATTTGCGATTTGTATTAATATTACCCGTAATAGTATTAATTCAACTTTTTTCTAACTTTAATAATTTGACTATTTTTAGATTTCTAAACTATTAGTACTAACACTTTCTAGACTGGTTTAATGAAGATTTCTTGGTGTTTTCGTTGATTGCGATATTGTAGCCACTCATAGACTGCAGCAAACAGTTGCATAGTCTATAATCTCTCTACTTGCTTCCGCAAACAACTGTATAGCGTATAGGGGCACTTTGCAAGAATCTTTCATCTAACTTTTCTAAAGCAAAGCGTAATAACCGGAATTTAGCCTTTTCTTTTATCTACCCTATCTGTGCTTAACATTATAAGCACTAATAAGTGTTAGTAGAACTTTATGGTTACAACGTACTCGATTCAAATCTTTGGTCAAAGTAACTGATAATTCATTGAAAGTCGTAATGTGTTACTTCTAAGTTTGGCAAACCGCTAGCTGATCTTCATACTGATTTATATGGTCACTTACTTGGCCCATGCCCTAATTTGAAGTAGGCATCAACTATAATTGACTTTCGGTCAATATAGTCAATCCTACAAACTACAGTCAACTTGCAGTCCGTAGAATCAACTTACTGTCAGTATAGTTGAGTTGACTATACTGCAATTGACTGCTGTTCCAACAAATCGTTTAATAATTATTTGAATGCGTAAATAAAAACTTACGTCATAGTTACGGACTTCATTAACTATCATAATATTGTGCAAAATACTTGCGGTAGAGGTACTAGGGGAGGTAGTAACATTATAATTTACTTTAATAATACACGAAACTGTCTGTTTTATATTAAAAAAACTTTTACCTACAACTAGTTAAGCCTCAAGAATTTTTTCTACTTGTTAAAGACTTCTTTGCAACAAAGAATCCCCGAAATTACCACAATCGTAAAAATCAAAGTCCAAACAAAATCTAACAACCCTGGAATAACGTTACTATCGGTAAGGTCTATCATACCGGGTACGTTAACGTAAAATTAGTAGTAAAAGAGTTGTAGTATACATTAAAGATACATAGAAATATTTAGAAGGTAGAAGAGGCATCCGAATAGTATACGCCTCAGGTAAGAGCTTATAAGCTCTCACCCAGGCAGTGGATCTTTATCATGCACTTTGCCAATCTCCTGTCCAAGCAGTGACACTTTACTGTATATTCTGCCAATACCCTTTCTTGATAATAGCACGCTATTATACACTTTTCAAGAATACACCTTGCAAAGTAGCACGTTGCCGTGTACTTTTTATAGGTGTAACCTGTAACATATCCGCTTACTAATTGTAACAATATATAATAATATCTATGTAGGTAGTCTTTTCTTTCTTCGGTATAGCCTGTATCCGTAATTTAGTAGTAATAGTTTAATTTGTTCTAGTGCTCATTAATCGTTTAGTAGTAATAGTATTTTACGATGTAATTTCTTGAAAATTCCAATTAGTAATTTTAGTTGCGGTAATGGTGGCGGTGCGAATTGTAAAGGTTCGAATGAGCAGTTTTGTCAGCAGTAATGGTTGTAATGTAAACCTTTATTAGTTTTAGTTGTTGGTAACAATATAGTTGTTAATATCGGTATCGTTATTAATCTCTATATGGGTTCAATTGTAGAAGTAAAATTGTAAAGGTGTGATTATTGTGTGTTTCGTATTTTAGAGTTAATATTGAAAGTTAAATCGCTATCGATTTGGGTAAAACAAAATTATCTTAACGATACGTCTTTAATTATAAAGTAAGTTATTAATCAACGTATTTACGCCTAAACCATTATCCAAATTAATTACTCGACCCGTTTTATAGGTAGGCTACTGGTTAATTCCACGTTTTAACCGCTCATTAAAATAGATAACCTGTAAAAATAAAAGTGTAAGGAGCCGTTTAGTATGCTAGCGTAAAAGTGAAAAAGCCGCCTCCACCGCCGCTCGCCGCACCGCCGCTAATACTAGCCCTACCAGCTCCGAGTCTATGTTGTTTATCACCGCCTTTTTTTTTTGGCTTCCCCTCCATCACTGCCACCGATAAAACCTTTACCTTTTTCCTCTCTTATTCTCCTCCCGTTATCATCTTACAATCTAAAGAGAAAAGAAAAGAGCTTTTAAGGTTATTAATCTTATCTTTTCGTTACGGAGAAAAACCCCTTTTCCTATAACAGCTATCCTTAGCCGCTAAAAGCGTAGCTTAGCCGAGTTATAACACGATCCGTATTACTTATTTCCCCCTTAACTTATACTATATTAATATCTTTGTAAACGAGACTGAAGCAGCTAATCTCGTCCGCTGCCTCGAGTTACAGCTTGCGAAGATACGTTACGAAGCCTCTTTAACGCGTAAAACACTAAAACTATGTACCCGGATTCGCGTCCCCGGGTCGCTAATAAACACGCTTTACGTACCGTATATAGTGTCCGCGACCGCGGATAAGTTTATTAACGATTACCATTAAAGCTGGGGTAATTCGGCACATTATTACCGTTTTAAGCGGATCAGTAACAAATACACTCCCGTTTCAATATATTTAAGGCCGTAAGACGAACCCTTCTTACGCTCCCGCCTTCTTAACAGAAAATGCGCCTTTAAACTACAAATTTAAGCGCGATTGATAATTACAAATTATGTGAATTCCCCATTCGATGCGATTTTAAAAATAACTCCTTTCATAAGAGTTAAAATAAGTCGATATTAATTAGTCGTAGGCGTTAACCAGCGTCTAAGGAAATGGTAACCGTTATCTTCTCCTGGAAAACGGGCTTTTGTATATACTACATAAGCGAGTTCGACAACATTATCGCACATCATCATAAGGAGAGTAAAAAACCCCTGCGCCCTTTGCCTAAAGGTATGTGGCTTAAGGCGTATGGCCCTCTTTTCGGCGGCGCCGGTAACGGCATCAATAGTGGTGGTAAAGATGGTGTTAGTAATAATGGCGGCGATGAGGACGACGAGAAGAAGGACGAGAACAAGGATAATAACGACAACGACGCGAACCCTCCTTCCCTCTTACTCTTTGGTAATGATTAGTTGCCTGTTTTATATTTTTGATAGTTCTTCCAGATTGGTCGACTTTGTTATATAGTAACGAAATTGCTTTTTAAAAAATAATTACTAACGTAAATAACAAGTACTAATGGTAAATTGTGAAAATAATACAAGTAATGTTGTAAATATTAAAAATAAGAAGTGATAATATGTGACAATAGTTGTAAATTCTGAATTTAAAGAATGATAATACGTCAAAAGAGGTATGATTAGTAAATGTAAATAGCGTAAAGATTATTAAAACCGATATAAACAGGTAAAATAATAGGGAAATAATAAGTAAGAAGTGTAAAATGTTAAATTGGTTTGAGGTTGTAAAACCTTTCCAATAACGCCAACGAAAAGAGTATTTGTATATTCAAGCGTCACCAATACCAAATTCGTGGCGTCTTTGCTTATTACATTTGTGAGGTTTTACTTTGCCTCAATTCACCTTACCTCTATTTCGTGGCGTTCGTACGATTTTTATAAGGCTATGATATCGATTATAAGGCGCTTTTCGTTCGTAGTACCAAGCTTGATACGGCGCTCATAAAGTGAGAAAGAGTTCATATAAATTACTAGATGGAAGGGTTTTAAACTAAGGTTTAAAATCATTATTCGGAACGTTATTGCCATAATAACCTAGAAGTGAAACCTGATAATTATACCGTAAAATTCCGAAGTTAAAACGTTTCGAGTAACACGCTTATATTTAGTCTAGCTTTGATAAATAATATCTTTATAAATGATAAATCTGTTTCGAGTCGGTATTTTATTATCAAAAATAAAAACAACCTCTATTTACGAGCTATAATTGGTGTTATTCACGAAGGATCCATTAGTAAAAACAAAAATATTTGTGTTAAATATATCGAGCGGTACAAATCGTAAGAAGCGTTTCGAATTACTTATCTTCTACATAGAGTGTTTATTAAAAAATTTGCATACGTTATCCGAAGGGTTCGTTTAATATTGTACGTCGACCGAAAGGTAAAATGCCGTTTCTGCTATACTATTAATGCGACCCAAGTTTTACGTGTTGTTACGGACTGAGGCTATTGGCTAGTAAGTCTATAATTTACGTGACGGTGCACGTAACGAGATAGGCAGTACCTGGTCTGAGCCCGGTTTGGATACGAACCGGGTACGGTCCGAGAACAGTCCGGGTACGGTACGTGTAAGGGCATGGAACGAGTGGGGCACTGGCTAGATACTGTACATACCCATAGGTCTTACATGGTGGGCTATAGTAGCCTTTTTTATTTTTTTACCATACCTTAATAATAAACTCTATTTGGCATCTACCTGGTTTACTATCGTAGGTCGGATTATAACATATTATTAAAGTCTTTTAATTTTTTCAAAGGTATATTACTTATAATAAACGAAGCGATAACGAACGTTAATAATTTTATGTACTTCAGCGTTATAGGAAAGGATAGGCTCTCAGCGAATTCCTTGTCCTCCACCTTTATAAATATTCCTTCTACTCTTTTGGGGCCCACCTAGTCCGATATTTCTCATTTACAAGATAAATTAAACTATATCATATCGGCTATGAGATAATTGTAACAGCCAGATTAATCGACTTTAACCATTGACCATATATTTAACTTTATGTAGGTCTTGGTAAAGATTTTACAACTTCAAGCCGAATTAGCCGCGACTTATATTAATTTTCCATTAACATAAGCTAGGTAAAAACGATAAAATTAACCGTAATTCGACGAATTTATTTTTACGTAGGTGAAAACACAATAAATAATCTAATTTATATTAAAAGAGGATATAATATGGATTAAAAATGGTTAGTATACGTTTTTATACGTATAAGGATGTTATACAGCAGTAGTTAAGTAAGCGGTTACAGCGTATTATGAATCCGGCGAATACAAAAGTATATATAATATAGGTATGTTTTTCGATTACATAGAAGCTACTTTTTACAACCCTTACCGCTCAGACAAGGTATTAGTTAAATTAAATGGTTTGATTATAAATGATAAGGATTTATCAATACCATTCGTTATCAGGTTCAAAATTCTTTTTATTTAAGCCGGCGGTTTGAATTATCCTTTGGCCATAAAGTGTAATTACTTATGATTTCGCGTATCGCCACGTATCTACGACAAATTTATTACGACAAGTATAATCCGAGTGGATTATATTATAACTTTAAGGAAGTATTATAAATTCGCTAACGATTTAAAGTCTTTAAATTTAAAATAACGTTTTGGTCTTTAACTAGTGGAACTCGTATAAGCTTAACAGCCGGATAATGATATAATTGTAACGGAGGTGTACGCCTTTTAAATACCTTCGTTAAAGGGTTGTAATAATCGCGACTAGTTATTTCGATACCGCGGCTAATTATTTTAGTAAACCCGTTTGGTATACGTTTAAGACTAAGGATGTAAGGCGACGTAGGCGACGATAAAGAAACGTTAATCTAGGCTTGTTACGAGTTGTTACGTACATTATGGCTCGTTGGACCATTACTAACGCGATTGCGAACTCCACCTGGCATTTCCTCTTATGCAAGTGTATACGGTTTTAGTCGAAAAGGTAAAGAAAGGTTATCTATTAACGATAACGGAGAAAGCTTAACTCCGGGATACAATTTTATTTAAGGGTTACGTTACCTTAGCGAAATGATTACAAAATCGAGTAAAAAAGAAATTTGATTTAATTAAAATGCATATAAACGAAAATTTATTTTTATTCCTATACTTATTCATAATACCTACTTTTTCAATACTTAAGTCTATTCTATTTTCAATTATTATTATAACATACGTAAAGATTTAGTATCACGGTTAAAGATAAAATAAATTCAGTTATTATATTCTCGAGATTTCGACACGATATTAGGGTTACGACATAATATACTTATTACCTAAATAGTCAAGTTTCGTATAGATATTAGTAAATGGTTAAACTTGATATTAATATGTATTATTCCGGGAATAACGCAGGATATAATTTTTGGAATATTTTCAATACAATATTAATAGGTACCTTTTAACGTTGGCGATAATTGTTTAGTCACTTAGGGTTAAAAAGGAATATTAATAGATGTGGTCATGGTACGCTGAAGGTCGGGTGATATACGGGGCGTAATGAATTCGGTCTTTATTGGTTTAGTAAATTATTCGTATTGAAAAGTATAACGTATGAGGAATAAATTCCGGTAGGTTTTTACTATAAGTTTTTGCAAAATTACGCGATTTTTACAAACGACGATGCCGACTACTTTTAGAGAAAAAGAGTATTAATTACGTTTTTTACTAAAATTGGCAGAATTTCGAAACCTATTCGATAAGAATGAAGTTAAAGCCCTGCCTTTATATAAATAAAAACTAGATTATTATATGTATATTAAACAGAAAGAAAATAAATTTATGTTAAAATAACTTTAGAAGCTTCTCAATTTAATATTACGAAAAAAGAAAGATAATAGTTTATGAAATTAATAAATAAGGGTTAAATTCGGGTTAACTTTTTATCGTTTATAACGTTGGTATTACTTATTTTTAAACCAGGAGGGGAAGATAACGGTTTCATATCAATAAACTAATATTAAATAAAATTACCAACTAAGACTGTTTTCCTTTACACCCAATTAAAAAGACTTTTTTTATATTATCGAAGTCGACATAACTTACGAAGTTAGATATTTAAATAGCTTTTTACCATATTCGGATTATACACAAATAAAAGGAATTAACGGCGTTGTATACGACGTTCGGGTTATTTAAATAATCAATTTACTCTTTTAGGTTAACGGAAGTGCCGGCGACGCTTTAGCTATATATTAATTATATAATAACAAATATTTTGGATAATTTCGTTACAACGTACCTAAATGACCTCCTAGTCTTTTTTTCCGGAACTAAGTAGGATCATATGGCGAAAGTTCGCGTGATTTTTGGATGACTTTGTAATACGGAATTAAATTTTGATTTGAAAAAGTGTGATTTCGTAATTAAAAAGGTAAAATACCTAGGTTTCATTATGAAGGTTGAGGTAGGTATTCGGGCTGACCCTGGAAAAATCCAGGTAATTTCCGAATAAAGGTTACCCCGTATTATTCGGAAGGTTTGAAGTTTTTTAGGTTTTATTAACTTTTATTGTAATTTAATCAATATTTTTTCCGAATTAGTGGATTATTTCGTCCGATTAACAAAAAAGGGAATTCGTTAGGTCTAAATAAAGCGGAAGGAATATATATTCCAAACCTTAAAGGATAACTTTATTACAGCCCTGGTTCTGGTATATAAGGATCTAAATCTGCTAACGATATTGAAAATCGATTATTCGGAAAAAACGTTAAAACGATATTTGTTGTAACGGAATAAGGATAATATTTTAAAATTAATAACTATCTACTTCGTTCGATTAACAGATACAAAACGTAACTATATTATTTACTATAAAACGCTTTTTTTGGTGGTATCGTATTAAAAAGAATAATCCTTTAAATTACGTAGTATCTGCACCCCGTCTATAATTTTAAGGTATTATAAAAAATTGGAATATTTTTTTTCACAATGTTTAATTTCGAAACCTTAGGTGAAATAAACTGAAGTCCTTTCGCTTTATTAATACTACTTACAGTATAAGCCCGTAAATTAGGGAGTCCGTCCGGATACGTTAACCTGTAAATTATAAGATAAATCCGAAATTAAGAAACGCCGCGTACTGGTTTTTTAGTTTATTTTCATTATTATATTAAATGTAATATTAATGGACTTATATTTTAAATAACGTAGATTATTTTGGGTTACCTAAATAAATTTGTTAAGACGAAGTCTTGGAAACTAGATCGCGACGACATGTATTTCGAAAGCGGATTACAGGTTTTTGAAGGGCCGTCGAAGGCGGAATCGACCTGAGCCCAACCCGCATTCGGGTCGTTATCGGGGATAATGCCGTTGGATTCCAATATAATGAAACCGGTGATACCGTTACGGACTTGGTCTGAATTAAACCCGTTAATATCGTTAACGCCGAATAATTACCTTTTTTTTAACGCGAGTACGTTAGAGGAATAATAAAATTAAGGGGTAACGAATGACCCGTTATATAAGTTTCGTTTATTAGCGGTTTCCGAAAAAGTTAGGCGTTTCCCACTCAAAGTAGAATAATTAGTGTAAAACTCGAGTTATAAGATTGACTCGTGAAATATGTTATGTTACCGTAACCGTTAATAACTATTGAATGAGGAATTATTAACAACAAAAATCTTATAATAAACTTAAGACTCGTTTATTATAAGTTATTTAAGTAAAAATATTTTATTACGCGTTATTTAAAGGGATTACCATTAGTATGAGATAATCGCAAATATTCGACGTTTATGTCGAATATATATATAATATAACGGGAAGAAACCTCATCTTACCTTATGATAAGGCCTTTTTAACTCTCCTTATTTCTAATAGATATTAAACGTATATTTCGGTCGACTTTATAGTCGGTCTACTCATTACTAAAAACAGCCTTTAATATTTATTCGTCATAACGGATCACTTTTTCAATTTTATTTAACTTCAATTCATATAGTTTATAATTTCCAATACTAATGTGAAGCGTTTATAGGATATATAATTGAAATTTTCTAAATTCCCGACTTTTATAATTGATAACCGCGGTTCGAATTGTGTAAAAATATTTTAAACGACCTTATATTTCCTAATGAAAATCGAATAACTTTTATTTACGCTTCATCACCTATAAAAAAAAAACTTTATCAAACGGGTAATTCAGAAAAATTAAAAATACTTATATATCGTCGTCGCTTCTTCGTAACATAATTAAGTTTTATGGTTATCCGTTTGTTAATTTACGTTAAATCACCGGAAGTCGACGGTTACCTGGTTTGAAGTAAACCGTTTAATAAATAAATACGAAATATTACCTATTTCTAAGGTAAACGGGAATATAACGTCGTTAACAGATCTGGTGGAGCGGGCTATTATATTTTTGATTTATTTACGCGAAGGAGCGAAAGTAGTTTAAGTGACGATAACTTATATTAAATAGGAAATATAAATAGCAACACATCGTAGGCAACGTTCGACGAAACGATATAAGGTAAGTGATTCAATTTAGCTTAATTTTAAAATATTAAAATTAATTACTTAAATAAAAAAATGAATCAACTTTGTAAATAATACCGGGTCGTCAATATTTTACCCATTTAATATCGTTTTAAATATTCCTTGTAAATATCTTGTATTTTACCTAAACTTAGTTAAACTAACGACTTTAAACCCCATTTCTACGTAGGTTATATCCGATATTCTCCCGAGACCATTTTTGGTTTTTAACGATATAGAAAAGATTATATACAAGAAGTTCAAAATTTAAAGAAAAATTCGCGGTAAAAACGAGGCGGAGTGGTGTTTGTTTTATATTAATGGTAAAATACCTTACAATAAGCCTAAATGGAAATTATTGAAAGATTACCAATATACCGTAACCTTAAAGAAAATTTAGGCGAAATAAATAAATATTCGGATTAATAATGATACGGTATTTCGACATCGGCATTAAATTTATACCAAGCGATATATGTGGAGCCAACCGATTGTATCTTCAGAATGATATATTACTTATAAAAGGAAAAAAACGTTGTTGTTTAACCAAGTGATAATATATCCAGTAAAACCGGGTAAATATAACCCGAATTTCTCGGATATATGTCCGACCATAAAGTGGCTTTTATTACAACTTAGTAAAGATATACCTACTTGTTATCATTATCTTTATGAGGATCCGGAAATTATCGGCGTTATTAACTTTAAGGAACCTATTATAACTGGCTCCGGATATTAAGTAATACCAGGAGAGGAAAACTATAAAAGGTGTAACGGGCGTTAGCAGGCGCCGACTAAAGGGGTTGGTAGGAGGCTAAACGGGCGCGGGGCAATACCAAAGATAAAGGATAACGAGAAAAGATATGAGATTAAAGGGAGGCCAACGATAACGGATAGCATTAAAGGGGACGGACATTAAAAAAGGCCAACTATAACGGCTAACAAAGAGTAAGGCAAAGGGTGTGGTGAGGAAAACGATCTTTTAGGTGGGTTAATAAAGATTATAATACATGAATTTAGGCTTGAACGACGCGGTCGGCCCGAGTACAATCTTATGTCCGCTTACAATCGGCCCAATCAGCTCTTTTTTAGTTAAGGTTAATAAATAGGATACGAGTAAGGTATAATTAAATTTTGAACGTTACTTGTTATACTTCATAAACCGTAATCTATAATAGTTATAAAAGATATAAATTAGGTATTTATATTATTTTAGCTACTAAGTTAAAATTATAACAAGGTATATAGCGATAGCTAAAAGGGGACAGGGCAAAAACTTTACGCGTTAAAACACGATCGACTAAGGGAATTCTATTCTTATGAACAGGTGATACCGTAACAGGTAACAGAGGAATCCTGAAGGAGGACGGAAACGAAAGAAAGGGGCGACGAAAACGTATAGCTAAAGAAGTAACGGCCTATACATCTAGTACGGTAAAAACTCCATATATCCGAGTAATATCGCGAAACCGTGCAAACTAATTAAGCAATTTAGAAAAGGCGGGAGTAAAAAAGAGTTAATAACTCATGACATCTCCTTAACGCTTACGCGTAAGAGATAAAATGTAACCTCTATTCTCGTCCGTAACTAATTAACGAAGAAAAACGCGTAAAGCGGGGAAAACCGTAATTAAGCCTATTTCCTAAACATATTACAGAAAGAGGTTCAATTACGGATATGTTTCCCGTAAAGTCAATTTATAAATTTACCTTATTATTAACCTTTCGATACATACGATAACTATATACTCGATAAACTCGAATGTAAATGAAAGGAAAGCTGGAATTAAAAAAGTGGTTAATATATAATATGTAAACGTCTTTAACCTGTAAAGAAAGTAATTCGCTTTTATTCTTATTATTACTAAGGACGAAAATATCTCTTTTAACGCAAGGCAGTTATAAAAGGTAACTAATGGCAGGGTATTCATATATAATAAGGTAGTATAACTTGTGGGGTAGCTTGTTATTTTTACCAAAGGCGCCAGCGGCAACATAGCCTAAGCTAGGTCTATTATATTCGTCGGCTATAAGGACGAGGTAAAGTAAATAGCTAAAATATATTAGTAGAAATGAGGGGTTAGGATATAAAGGGGTCCAATGAAATTATTACGGAAAAAAGAGGATAATAAAGAAGGGTGTCGTAGTAAAAGAGAAAAAAAGAAGTCTTAGGGGTTATGGGGACGTTCGTATTGATAAGAATTAGCGGACCGGATTTTGTAAAGGTTAGGTATTATTGCACGACACGTTATATGGCACCGGCGGTAAAGCCAAAAAATACGTTATATGACGTTGTTACTCTAAGATTAAACCGGCTAATATGTTATACGGCTCGTTAAAGAGTACGTTATACGGCACCAACAGTAAAAAGGATACATTATACATTAAGCCTAAGGGCGCGTTAAGCAACGTCAACAGTATAAGGTTGGATCAGCTGATACATCATACGATGCGTTAAACGCCACTTCACTGGCTCGCGCTTGACCCGCGTATTAGATGGATAAGGCCCGCGCCCCGCATTCGAATAACAGGATGCTGAAGCCCTTATAACATCCGGTGAAAAGGGGGGTGTATTATAGACTTAATCCATTTCCCATTAAGTCTATAGGTTAGATAACGGTATACGTAACTGGATAGGCAGTACCCAATTCGGGCCCGGTCTGGGTATGGACCGGGCACTGTTTGAGCACAGTTCGTACATAGCACGTATGAGGGCACGTAATGAGCGGAGCACTGGCTGGGCACTGGACATGCCCATAGTTCCTGTATAGTGGGCTACAGTAGCCTCTTCTAGTCTTCTACCGTACCTCAATAGTAAACTCCGTTTGGCACCTACTTAGCTTACCATCGTAGGTCGGACCATAACACGTGTACGTTAATATTTATATTCGTTAGTTCGTTTTATATTTGTTAGTTTAATAAGGGCAGCTTTATCTAATCACTTTTCTTACTCAAGATCTAGAATATCATCCCAAAACGTAATTATTACTCCATTAAAATTGATTATACGGTCTTTCATCAGGTATACTTTGGGTTTTGCCTTTAAGCCAGCGTCTAAAAGCTTCCTCTCTTACATAAAGAAAAACGATGCATCAAATAACGTAAGTATATCGTTTTTTTATATTATAGTAAGTTTAAATCCATTAAAAAGTGGTGTTAAAACTAATAGGTTTAGGTTGAAGGTCCAGCTAGTTATTTTCAACCGCTTTTTATAGTGTATTTGATGGGTATTATACTAATATACTTCAACCTTAACGAATCCGTAAAATGGTTCCATAATACGTAAAATAGTTTCGGGTAAATTCAGCTTTCTAAGCTTTACAGGAATACAGGCATAAATACATCGTTTCAAATAATTTTCTCAATATTTATAAACATGTATAATATTATGCAGCTTAATACAAAGGTTATGATGGGTACGTAAAGAGGCGGCAAAAGATAAGATTATACGATGACTCGCCTGCTACAAAGTAGGTAATTAGGTTATAATATCTTTTTTGCCAGCATTATCGTACCCCTTAATTGTAAAACTACTCCTTTTATAAGGCTTTTCAGGTTTATCTTTTACCTCGTAAACTCAACGGGTAGGGGAAAAAAATGTAGGCGCTGTAAATTACTGTGTTAAAACTTTTAAATCGAAGGACGCTCTATTCGATGAAAGCGGTATTTTTTTATATTAATTATTGAAAATATCTACTTAGGGCTCTAATAATACCCTCGTTACAGAGTTTTATACTTACTTTACAGTTCGTCGCTTTCTTCTTAGTAGTAAAAGAAATTTATGACAAAGTTTTCAAAGCTTTTCTTGTTTTTTAATCCAACCAAATACCCTCGATAGAGTAATACCAGTTTCTTTTATATCAATTAGACGGTTTTATAAAGTGGTGGAGGTTACAATAGTAAATTCGGGGGGTATATGAGTTTCGGGGTCGGTTTGAATTCGTTATTATAAAAGTGATTGAGTTAGTACCACTTTTCAGGTTACTTTTATAAGCTGTTATCGTTTGCTTTTTATTTTTTTATACTCTCGTATTATCGTTCAATAAAAAGAACTCGTGTCATTTGATAAGTTTATAAGTATATCGTGGTTTTCAAAACCGTTATGTTTCTAAAGACCGGTTCATCCGTCTCTTGTTCTCCAAATTAGAACTTTGAACTTTGATAATAGATTCAAAACAATAGTCTCTTATAGGCCGTTTCTTATGGCTAATGTTTTTGAAACATTATTTTTGGCCCATAAAAACATATTACCATAGCTCTCGCTACAGCATTCGCTATTTACTTTGTGGCTGGTAAAAGCTTCGAATTTATATGTATTCTAGAGTAAATACCGAAAACAAAAAGTATAAAAATTAGTATATTAGAGTTAAAAGTATCATTAACGGTGTTCACCTCTATTTACAGGATCAACTATGTGGATCTAACAACTTCTAACACCTTGGATAGTATTGTATACGCTTTTTGAAACGGTCTATAATACCGTTCGTATTTTCAAATACTATATAATACCTTTACCGGTATTTATTTACACTTAGTTCCAGAAATTTTAGCTTTGGTATGTCATTCGATAGAGTCGAAAGCTTACCTGAATCGTAAGTAATCCAGCCCAAAGACCCTTAAAAAACCTTCGACTAACAATCTATCAAATAAACACAACAATCCGTAATAGAAGCGCTTCGCATAAATTTTGCAGCTTAGAATAATGTTATTACGTTCACGACGTGTAATACTGACTAACTGTTAAGGTACATTATATTTATAATAACATTGTAATTAAAGTTTTTGTTGTCTTAAAGGTGAAATTTAAATCGTCATAAAACCTAAGCGTGTAATTAGTATTCGTAACAAAACTTCTCGATATATTTTAATACTTTTTTGCCCATATTTATTTATCTTGCTACGTGAAGTAACTATAAAAGGCGCTTCGTAGTTGGGTATCCTAATTAACGATATAATTTTTTAAAGTCTGGTTATTATAGATGCACAGCTTTGATTATATATTCTTTTGGGAAGGACAATAGGTATTTAAATTCGGGACAGAGTGATATGGATGTATTATCTGAATAGCGAGCGAGTTAAGTAGTCGAATTCCGAAATTTAATTCCCAATTTATTTATATAAGCCCATAATGATAGAAATAACGTTTTAATATCTATTATATAAAAGGTAACCAGTCCAAATCTTATATTTGTAACTATTATACCAAGTAACGATGTGTTATCTTTGTCTAATAAAACCTTTCGGTATTCCCTTATTCGGTCGAGTCACAATTTAGGAAATTTCGTTACCAAATCGTTGAATTATCGTTTTCCGACGGTTAAAATTTCTGTTACTCCATTGTTTAGAATGATACCCTAAAATCGGTTATTGTATTTGTTTAAAAGTATATATTGCAACACTATATAGGCGTTTAGCACCTCTTTTTTGTCATATATGCCTACGTTATATAGAAATAGGGCAACTTACTAACTAATAAATATTCCTTGTTCGGTTTTCTTATCCTAATCTATTAAGTATGTCTCATTTTCATTTAAGTTTTTTTTAAAAGCGTATTTGTAGTTATAGGCGTTAAAGTCCTTTTTTACGCCTTTGTAGTCGGTTATATACGTTGAAAAATTGACTTCCGTCTGGTACTGAGGTGTATAATTGGCCTTAAATTAGCATTTAACCTGAATCAGCTTATATACTAAATAATGAGTCGACCGATAGCCGACCCTATTACATATTTTACATCATTTCAAGAAACCTACAAAGTTTTTTATGCTTTTCCGTTGATATTATGGTGTACGTAATAATTTTCGTCCCTAGTTTTAGGGTTATTTTCGCTGGTAACTATTTTGCCTTCGGTTCTAGGGGCCTATTTTATAGTATTTGTTATCTTTGTACCCGTATTTTAGGTTAATATATTCCTTTTACGTTGGGTACACTTTAAATCGTCTATTCAAAACATGGTGAATTGTCTTTACAAGTTCTGCTTTCGTGATTTGACCTTGATCTTTTGCCTTTCCAATTACAAATCCCAATCTTAAACCTGTTTATCAGTGTATTAATATTTTAAGTAATGTTCTTAAACTCATATAAAAAGCCTCCATATTCTTTTCCGATTCAAATAACATAAGGTTAAAGTTTGAGTCTTTATGGGTTGCCTTTGTAGTTACTTGGATAAATAGTTTGTTTACCTTATATTTGGGTTCAAGAGCCGCTTGGAATTTCCCGAACTTCACCAGTAAGGTGGTTAGTACCTCTCATGGGGTTTTGTCAACGTTTTTACGTTAATTCTTTACGGATCAATGAGGAATACCCGTCTAATTCTTATCGAAAAGCTTATAATTCATTTCGGTATCGAAGTACATTTTTAAATGGTTGTAATCAGAGACAAATGTCTTCATTTACGTAACATAAGATTGATATTATCTTTTTAAATTACGTAATAAATATACTGGGTAAAATTATATGAAATTTTAAAAGTTTAATATCCAGTCTTTTGTTAGTATTTAATATTACAAAAATTTTATTATCGAGGACTTCATATGGTTTACTACTATAATTTTCGTCCTTATCTTATAACCTAATAATGATGATAAGTTTCGTAAGTTCCCTTTTATTAGTATAGAACCGATATGGCGGGAGGTTATGATAATGATCGTAGTTAATAGGCATTGGTTTGTACGGCTTATATTATCGTTTTAAGCCATTTATGCTATCTCCGGTAATGCCGTTTTCCTGATTTAGGCCGCTTTTATTACGGTTAATGGGGGCGTTGATAATATACAGGGAGTGGTTTGGTTTTTATCTCTCTTTAAAAGTGCGTTTTAAAAAGTAACTGTGCTTGACTCAAGTGGTGAATGATCTTTTTAGCTCTTCCTCCCTTTTTCTTAATTTTTTAAGCTCTGTATTCCTTTGAAGGGGTGCGGTTAGTTTTTGAAACGTTACTAACTTTACGTACATGAAGTATTTTAAGGCTTCTTCAACATTTCTTTAATAATGTGTTTCTTTCGTTCTACCAGTCAATATTTTTTTATAAAGTCCACTTATAATATTTGTTTATTTTTCTAGTCTTGCATTTAGTCGAGTTAGTCTGTAACAAATAGAGCATTTACAATACGGCCGTTTTGTTCACCTGGTGTATGAATTCCTCCGTTCTGTATTACAGCTTGTAATACTTTGAAAATCCGATTAATATACTGTATACCATATTTATAACATCTACTTGGAAAATTCTTCCTAGGAATCATTGAGCATACCAATCCTTTTGGTCTTTTTTTCCCAATAACGAAAAATTACGTTCGTAATCTATGTATTCACCACTTAAGGGTTTAAATTTTCCGCTGGCGCTTTAATAGTATTATCTCACATTTTTAGGTTAACAATCTACAAAACGTTCCTTTGAAGCGTTACATACTATCATAAAAGATCTATAAATTCGCTGACTTTATTTAAGGTTATTTTGGGTGGATTAATTGGTAAGAAAGTATGAAGTATATTAAAATGGTTTTGAAACCACTTTACGCACTTTCTGGAATTTCCGAACCGGTGCAAAAGTCAATATGGCCTAGTGGTTGAGATTCATGTACGCTTGGAATGAGGAATTAAAAGGGGTCTTGGAATAAAATGGAAAATGAGAATATGCGAAATGAAATGGTTTGAATAAAAGCGTATAATACGTAAATAACATATAAATGAATTACGTTGGTATGGTCCAAATAAGGCTCCTAATACTTACTAACTCGATTAAATACAAATGAAGTGTAATTATAAACAAATTAGGCGTTATAAATTAGCCATTAAATACTTTGTAAAAGTTATATTAAATAGATCACTAGTAAAATCAAATGACGCAAGTAATAAATTTAAATAAATATTGTGATGTAAGGTAACCGAGGGAAGATAAATGAGGTAGAGTGAACGGGAAGAAAGACATAGCAAGTTATGTAAAATTGCGTGACGTTTGGTATGGTAATCGCCTCAAATACTGTATTTATCATTTCGTAAAATATGCTGAAGCGTTTCGAAATGTGCCTTAAGCGTTTGGCATATGTTTAGTAAGTAGTTCGTATATTAATTTTAGGGTGTGAAGTGATTATAAGGGCGCTTCACAAATTATGTTTTAACCGTTTCCGAAGTTTACAAGAGATCTAGATACCGCTTTTAAATAGGATAGGTTTTAAAGAAGGGTTCCTAAACTTGGTAGTTTTTGTTTACATAGTTTAATACGTGATATGATGCTTTTAAAACAGTGACTGAATACTTTCAAAGCGCCAACCAAATTAATAGTAGTATAACGGGGATTTAAATAGATAAATTACCAATTAAGTTAATAATATTGTACTAAAGTGGTCCTTTTTAAGGTAACGGTACTTTTATAGTTCTTTTACACTCCCGTATGTTTTTATAATACGTGATATTAAAGCCAGGATAGTAAAAACTGTTATAGTATCACGTTATAAGTATCGAACTTAAGTTCGTCTTTACTTTCCTAAATTATTTGTATTCGACCGAGTTGGTTACTTATTCGTATCGGTAAAGTCTAGTATACTGGGTACGTTAACTTAAAGGTAATGATTTTTTTTGGATATATATTCAAGGTAAAAAAATATAGCAGGGACAAAAAATATCTGGAGAGTGTACAACTCAAATAAGAGCTTATAAGTTTTCACTTAGGCAGTGGTACTCTACTATATACTCTGCTAATCTCCTTTCTAAGCAGTGGGACTCTACCGTACACTCTAACAATACCCCTTCTGGTCAATAGAATGCTATCATTCCCTCTTCAAGAATGAACCTTGTATAGTAGCATGTTACCATGTACTCTACAAGGGTTCAACTTGCAGTGTAGCTGCTTACTAACTATAGAGATATATGATAATATCCACAGTAACATATATGTATAATAAAATTGAAAGGCGTATCAATACAGCCGTTAGGTCTTGCCGTTTTGAAACTATACACGTAATATTAATAAAATATATTTTAGCCTAAATGAATCGTTAATAAATTATAAATTGTTAATGTTCATAATAGTATATACTATCAATATCCGAATAAAATAACAATTAATTGACAACTATATAGGCTACATATTCGAACCAAGTACGCTCGCATATAATAGGTAAATATAATACAATATAGCTAAAATAAGTGTATTAACAACTTGTTAACTGAGACAAAACCACTTAAAAGATATTTAAATGCCTTAAAAATTATATAATCTATAACTTAATTAAGTTCATGTTGTGTTACCATATCGGACAATAGTTATCACTAGATACAAGAGAAAGAAATGAGGGGAGGGTAGACAAAGGGGAGAAAGGATAAAGGCGCCAAATAAAATAGATTACTAAAAGGAAAAGGTTTAGCGAAGGTTTAGAGGTTAGAAGCTTCTTATTTATACTAGAAAATTCATGTTGACGTGACGCTAGCGCTTGATCGCCCTCGGCATCTTCGGCAGCCGGCAATCTCGAGTCGATTGGTGCTGACGACAAGTAAACCGAGAGTTATATTATAGTTTACTACCTACCTACTTTTTGTGAGGTAGTTAATCCTGCGTATTAACATTCTTACTTGGTCTAGACAAATATATAACTTTTTTTCTATTCGTAAGCATGTATTATTTAGGTTATGCTTATGAAATAAGTAGTTCTAGGTTATATACTACTTGTACTTCGAGCCGCTTTATAACATATACTTCCTCTTTTTTTCCTTTTTAATCGAGGATTATAGACAGTATCCAACCACCTTAAGCGGCAGCCATAGCTTTCGGTAAGGTTTAAAACCTTTTATTTCACGTGAAATAAGGTATTCAGAAGAGTAATTGTTAGATTGATATAGTTGTAGTAAAAGATGATAGATGCAAAGAAGAAGCATCCAGAGGTGCACGCTATAGGTGAGGGCTTATAAGCCCTCACCTAGAGCGTACTACTCTAGACCGCCCCACGTATTGCCGTTCGGTCTGGCATACCCATTCCAAACCAATCCATGCATAATGTACTTTGCGTCTTACAAAAATGCAGCCTACAGCATGACATATTATCGTGCACTCTGCAGGAGTACACTTTGCAATATAGTGCACTGCCACTAGGCCTATGTATACTATTTATAAGGTTATATAGTAATATCCACATAGGCAATATTTTCTTTCCTCCTTATTTATTCCGTACTTACAGCCTAATAGTAACAATGTGGTTATAATTACGAAGGTCTAAATCAGTAGGTTTTATAGTAACAATGTTATTGTAATATTAATTGCAAGAGGTCTAAGTCAACAGTTTTCCGTAGCGACAGTGTGGTTACAAAGGTTCGAATTAGCAAGGTTGGACTACAGACATAATTGTAATTCGGTTAGTATTAACAAGGTTTGGCTATAATGGTAATTATAGTTCGGTTAAGATTAGTAAGGTTTAGCTGTAGTGGTAATTGTAATTCGGGTCTAGTTAGTATAGCCAAATAGAGGTGACATGATTAATGATAGCGCCTTTTATAGTTTCTAATAAGGGTAATTGCGTAAGGGTGATTACGGAAAGGTGATTACGCAAGGGTAATTAGGCAATTACGTGTTAGTTCAATATAAAAAAATGCATCGCCATCTTTCCAAATAAAACTTTTTTTTTTCTCAAAGGCGCGCAGATCCAGCTAATACAAATTCCCATCCCAATTTAACCTCTATTCCATTCAATCAAACCAAGCCGCTCTAATAGCTAGGTCACTAACCAACACTCATATACTGACCTCTCCTTTAAATAGATGACGCGCAAAAACAAGACAATCAGGCGCCGTTTGGCGCGAGAGCATCGGCGCGCCGCCGCTGCCGCTACCATCAGTTCGCTATTATCAGGCACAATCTCGTTAATTGCGGCCACTCCGCCCGCCGCCGCCACGCCGCCCAGCCCCGCCGCCGCCGCTTCGTCCCCCTCTAGCGCCGCCGCCACCCCCTTAACCCCTGCCGCCGCCGCCGCTTCACTCCTTTCTGCTACCGCCGCAACAACTCCCTCTTCTCCCTCCTCTCCCTCCTCTCTCTCCTCTCCCTCCTCTCCCTTCCCCTCCCTTTACTCCTAGGGGAAAGAACAAGGGGCTCCTAAAGTTATAAACCTTACCCTTTTCTTATGGCTCAAGATACCATTACCCGTAAAGCCACTTTTATACCATAAACATAACCTAACGTAATTATGCTAGTGTTAGTATATCTCAAACCCGTCTGTTTATATACCTTTAATCTCCTTTTTTAAAATAAGGAATACGAGGTAGATCTGCTTCGTCGCTTAGAACTCCGCATCGCTAGGGTGCGCTGCGAGGTCTTTCTAACGTATAAAGCGTTAAAACAACGTACTCGGATCCGCAGTACCGAACTGTTAATAAATATATCTTACGTGTCGTATGTCTCGTTTACAGCCGCAGGTAAGTCCGTTAATAATCACTACGAAATCGGGGGTCATTCAGCTCGTTACTATTGTTACGAGCGAATTAACAGCGTGTATACCCCCGTTCCAATAATCTTGAATCAGTAAGTCGAAGCCGTATTACTTGACCTCCGGCATTTTAATAAGTTTTAACCGAGCTTTGAAGATTTCTTTCATAAAAATATACCGTTTGGGGTCGTTCGAAAAATAATCGCGGTTATAAATAAATAAAATAAACCGATACTAACTTGTAATAAACGTTAATCGACGTTTTAAAGAAAGAAGATAACCACCATCAACGCCTGAAAACGGGGCCTAAGTATAAACTACGTAAGTAAATTTAATGACGTTATCCTACGTCGTCGTTAAAAGGGTAATCCCCTTTTTACGTATTTGATTAAGGGTATAACCAGTAAAGCGCAAGGCCATATCCTCGTTAACGTTAATAACGTTGATAACAGTAATAATGGTAACGTTAATACAAAGAGGTAAAACGATGGAAAGGATGGTAGGGATGCGATGACGTCGCCTATTCCTTTTAGTAATAGATAAATACCCTTCGGGTCGGGCCGACGTACTCAGCTAAAATACAGCACATTATATAGTATTATAATAGCTTTTTATAAAATAATCGTTTCAAACTAGTAAATGTAATTTTAAGTTCATAATGAAAAAGAGAAAAATGGTAAAATATCTATTAGTAACAAATTATATAAGGCAAAATATAATAATATACGGGGGCGGGGCGAAAAAGTAAAATTAAATAAAAAAACGAACAGGAAATTCCATCGGATCAAAGCGTACAAAATTAATCGTAAAATAATACTAAAAGCGGTAGAACATGATAAATCCAAGTAAAGGAAGAAAAATTTGGGAGAAAAAAAGAATAGAGTTAAGGTATGTAAAAAAAAAAAAAAGAGGTAAAAGTTAGGAGCGATACGAAATAGTAGGGTTAAACAGGGAAAAAATCGGGGATCAACGCGAATAATATAATCCAGTTCAATCTAAATTGGCAAAAAGTAGTGAAATAGTTTATTAAAATCGTTAAACCTTTAAAATAACTTTAATAAATAGTATATTTATCGATATAAATATTTCCAATACGCCGTTTGATATAACCTTAATTTTAACATTTGCCGGGTTGGATTTTCCGTCGATCTACCTTATTTTTTCGATTTCACGGCGTTTATACTACTTGCATAAAGTTATAATATCGATTATTAATCGTTTTTCATTCGTAAAACCCAATTTTACCAAGCACTTATAAAGCGAAAAAAAGTCAATACATATTGATAAAGGAATAGAGCGTAAACCAAAATCGGAAATAATCATCTGGACTGTTATCATTATAATAATACCCAAATCGAGGCCTTTAAATACCATAGATCTCTAAATCTAAAACGCTCCTCATAAATCTCTTACACTTAGTAAAGCTTTGATAAATAATGTTTTTATGAATCGTAAAACCATTCTGAGCCGGTATTTTATTACTAAAAATTAAAACGAAGCCTATTTATAAACTATAATCGTTATTATTAGTAAAAAAATCTATTAATAAAAACAAATAATTTTATATTACATATATTTAACGGTACAACAAATAAAGCGCATTTTAAATTATATATTTACCACAGAAAACGCTTGTTAAGTGCCTTATATATATCGTTTGTCGGGGCGGTTTAATATTACGTGGCGACCGAAATATTAAATGCCACCTCTATTTATACTACAAAAGTAGCTCAAACGCTAAGTACGCGTTGGCATTTATACTTGTCGGCCTGTTTTACGCTTTCCAAAACAATAAGGGCAACTTAATCCAACTATCCATTTTACGTAAAGCCTAAGATGCCGTTCCGGAAAGTAATAATAACGCTATTAAAATCGATTACGTAGTATTCTACCAGATACGTCTTAGGTTTCGCTTTTAAACTAGCCTTCAAAAGTTTCCTTTCTTCAAATACGGAAAACGAAGTATCACATGACGTTAAAATATCGTCCGTCTAAATACCTATTAATATAAAGCTTTCTGAACGGGCTATCGATACCAATACATACAGGTCGAAGGTAAAGTTAGTTATTCCAAATCGTTCCTTATAATACCTTTAATAAGTGTTATACTAGTAAACACCAATTTTTCCAAACCGTAAAGTAGTTTTATAATACGTAAAATTATTTTAGGCTGGTAATATTACCTAAGATCTCTTGGTATATTGGCATAAATTCGTCGTTCAAGCCGTTTCTCAAATTATATGTATATTTATATTATATTTCGAAATTTGATATACCGGTTATACTGTACGCTGAGAAAGAACACGAATATAAAAATTAAGTGATAGCTAGCTTGTTATAACGTAGATAATTAGGTTATAATATCTTTTTCACTTTTATCGTTATATTTTTTAACAACTAAAAGTTATTTTTAGTAAGGTCTTTTGGTTTTATCTTTAACTTTGTAGATGAAGCGAGTTAAAAAATTCTATATTTACTGTAAATATCTGGGTCGAAACGTTTAAAACGAAATATACCCTGATAGATTAAAGCTAAAATTTCCGTTTAGGTAGATTTTTAAAAAAGAGTATTTAGGGTAGTAATAATACCTTTATAGTGAAGCTTTAGGCTAAGTTTGTGGTTTTTCATTTTCTTTTACATGATAAAAAAAAATCCGTAGCAAAGTTTTTAAGGCGTTTTTTGGTTTTCGAATTGAAGGGGCGCCCTCAACAACGAGATTTTGGTAAGGTTAATATAAATAGGTTGCTTTTATTTAAAGGGATCGGGTCAAAATTATATTTCGAAGGTAAAGTTAAATTTAAAATCAGTTTAAATTCGGTGTTTTAAAGGGTGTTTGTAATAATCACACTAAATACCCATGAGTATATTGAAGGTGTCAGAGGGTTTATGTTAGTAATAAGGTAGCAGAGGTAACAAAAGGTGCAATATTAAGACTGTGTTCGTGCGAGTGATGATCAGAAGCCGTGAGGCTGTTCAGGGTAGACTGAATACTTAGATTGACAACTGAAGAGCTATGAAGGAAATACTATCTATGTGGTGCTGACCGTGTCCTTATATCTTTAATCCTTCATACGCCTTCAGTACTGGATCATGTTGGATCGAAAAATGATCTCAATAATCCTTAGTGCGTAACCCTAACCCTAAGGTTACTGACATAAGAGATATCCCCACCTAATGTGTTGAACATCAGGTTCTTAGTGGCTTAGCCCCATACTGGCCTGTTTTCTGACCCTCCGATGTTCTTGGGTCATAATAGTGTTCCAGTAACGATTTTAATTGTCTTACGGTTCCGGACCGTTCCTTTTCACCTCATTTTTATATTCGTGAACCATTATCCAACGAAACAAACTTATACCATTCGGTAAATTAACGAATATATTATAACCGTTAAATCCGTTAATTCTTTAAAGGCCAATACATTTATCTTTCGTCCTCCAAACAAAAACTTCAAATTATAATAGTAAATTTTAAACGCTAGTTTTACGTGGAATATTCTTTATAACCAACGCTTTCAATATGTCGTTCTTCTCCCGTAGAGAACGTAATGCTATTATAGCCTTCGATATATAATTGGTCCTCTATACTGTGGACGGTAATGGTATAGGGTTATAAATCCTCGGATAGGCACCAAAATTAAGGAACGTAGGGATAAGCTTACTTAGGCTAAAAGTATTTTTAACGGCACTAACCGTTATCTAAATAATAGATTCCTTAAAACTAGTACCCTTTAGGTTTTTTGACATAACTCTATACGTTCTTTTTAGTAGTTCGTAATACCGCTTATACTTTTTAATACTCTATAGGGCTTTTATTGAAATTTATTTACGTTGTTACAGGTTATTCAAGTCTTAATACATGATTCGGTAAAGTCAAAACCCGTATAATCGTCGTATATAATCCAATTTAGGAACACAAAGTAAATGTTTCATTAATAATTAATTAAAGCATTTCAATAATTTATAATGAAAGCGCATCGTGCAAACTTAACGACCTGAAATAATATTGCCTCGTTGACGGAATAAAAGACTGGTTAACTATATTAATATATAATATTGATAATTACCGTACAATTAAAATCTACATCGTTTTAAAGGCGAAATTTAAACTGTCTTAAGGTTTGTAAATATAGATTATATTTATATAAGAACTTTTAGATAGCTTTAAATACGTTATTTCCCATATCCGTACGTCCTACGGCGTAAAACAAACGTAAAAGGCGTTTTATAGCCGGGTATCCGAATTGTCGGTATGAAATCCATAATTCCGTCTATATTAAGTAAACAACCTTAATTATACGTGTTTCCGGGAAAATCCATAAGTATCTGAATTCAAGCTGAAATAGTATGGATACATTATTCGAAACGCGGATAAATTAATTAGTCGTATTCCGGACCTCAATTCCGAACTTATTTATATTATCTAATGAAAGTAGGAAAGGTATTTTAAAGTTTATTACATAAAATTTTACTTGTCCGAAACGCGTATTTATAACGACTGTTCCGAACGATAACGCTTTATCTTTACCAAATAGGACCGTTTGGTATTTTTCTGTTTAGTTAAAACTTTGGAAACTTCGCTGTAAGTACGTTGAATTACCGCTTTCTAGCCGTTAAAATTTCGACCACACTATTATCAGTCATAATAACTTAAAACTAGTTTCCGTATCTGTTAGAAAACGTGAATTATAACGCCATATAGGCGTCGAATACTTCTTTTATATAGTCTAAGCCTGTAATATATATAAAAAAGACGTTTTCAAGCCGGCGAATATATATTAAGTGGTCTCATCGTCTTAGGTTAATAGCTAGGAATCATAACCTTTAACGTCTTCATTTCCGAATATATCTTTGTAAGGGTAGACGTTGAATCCGTTATTTTTACCTTCGTACTCGGTTAGGTATATTATAAAATGAACTTTTATCTAATCTTCAAATATATAATCGGCTTAAAATTGTTGTTTAATTCGAATTTACTTGTAAACAGTGTGGTTTATAAATTAACAGCCGACTTTACCGTATACGATATATTGCTTTTGTAAACCTGCAGGGTTTCGTATACCTTTTCGTCAGTATTATTATAGTCTTGGTACGTTTCTTCCATTTTTGAACGATTGTTACTCTCCCTTATTGCTAGGATTACCTTCTTGATACCTGTACTTTGGGCGCTCTTTTTGCCTTAGGTATACTTTGATTCTTCAATTTAAATCGTGGTAGATAATTTCGACGAGGTTTACTTTAGTAATTTAACCCTTGCCTTTGATTTTATTAGCTATAAATACTAATCCAAGGCTTACATATCGGCGTAAAAAGGTTTTAAACGATATTTTAAAGGCTAATATAAAAGGCGTTCAGGTCCTTTTCAAGCTTAAAAGGTGTAAAGTCGGAATCTAGGTTGCCGTAATAGGCTTTTATCATTGTTTGGATAAATAATTTATCACCTTTATATTCCGGTTTAAGGGTTGCCTAACACTTTCGGAACTTAGTTAATAGGGAGATGAGGATTTCCTATGGGTTTTTATCTGCGTCTTTTTATTGGGTTTTTACAGATTTCCGGGTTACACTAGTTTAGTCTCTATCGTAAAGTTCGTAGTTGATCTCTATATCGAAGTAAGATTTCAGCCGGTTATAATTCTCCTCGAATATATTAACCTATATAAAATTGTATATATACCATTCCTTAACTTACTAGAAAAGTATGCCGGGAAAGAACATATGAAATTAAGATAATTTAATATCCAATTTTTTATATCTATTAAACATAATGCGTATTTCATTATCATATACGTCGTACGGTTTACCTCTAAAATTATCATCCCTATCCCAAAGCTTAATAAAGCTGGTTAGCTTCGTAGGTCGCTCCTATCAATGGGGAAACGGTACGGTGACAGGTTACGGTAAGGGTCGTGGTTGGTAGGTATTTGTCCTTCAGGTACGTATTGGCGTTCTACACCGTTTTTCGTTTCCTAAAGTGGGTTATTCTCTATGTTTCGGCCGATCCTGCTATAGACGATGGGGCTATTTTTATCGTTCTGGAAGTGGTTTGGTATTTAGTTTTAGTTTACAGTGTATGCCAGCGTGAGGTTGTATTGTACTTGTATAGTGGATAAGTATGATGGTCGTTCTTTTTCCTCGGGGCCTTTACTCCTAACTTAACGTATAAATAAAAAACTAGATCGTCTTATGCCTCGTCCCCGTCGTTTTAAAAACAGTCTCTTTTATTCCGTAAGGTAACACCCTTTTACAAATTCCGTCAAGCACAAATCTTTATCTTCCTAATCCGGTACATCGATAAGTTGCGTTATTTCGAATAAGGCTTTTATAAGGCGACCATTCCTACCATCTAGGGTATTAATAACTTTGATTTATAGTTGGATCCGCAAGGCTTTGGCAATAGTAAGATTCACTATTTGCCACATATTCAACTTCCAGTTCGAAAAATTTCATAAAAGTTATCTAGTAAATCAGATCCTTAGATTTTCTTCTTATAATAGCGGAACATAACGGCAAATATATATTTATTTACGATATTAGGCTCTAATTCCTCAACTAACAAATCGATAGTATTATCCTAAAAGCTTAGGTCGATTTCGTACATCATAGCCTTTCTGATTCCCATATATTGGACCACAAGATCGAAGTAAAATCTAGCCTCCTCCAGTGTTATTAGCTTTAATGCTATAGATATATATATATCAGATTATTTAGGGATCATGGTTTACATACGTATTTGGTATACTAAAACAGTTTAAGTTAGGAAATTCAGGTCGTAACTAGATTTGAATACCCATAAACGAAAAATATGAGGTTAATGGAATAATTGAAGGAGTGAAAATAAGGTTTATTAACGCTTACGTGGATGTATTCTTAATAAAACGTCAATAAAATGTAACCATAAACTAGTTATACGTTTTAAATTAGTTTTATTAGCGTTTAGTAACGTTACATTAACTAAGTAGTTAGGAAGAGTTGAATTTATAAATACTATACTTAAAATATATAAGACTAATGTAGGCAAACTTAAAATATATATATAGGGTGAATGTGGGGAATATGGATAGGGTAAAAAGAATGTAATTGTATAATCCAGTGTTTAATAATCGGTCTAGATTAGCGTATTGTGGTCGAACTTGGTAAAGTAAACGGTTTGGTTACTTTATGCGTAACCGCTTATACTGGAGCAATCGGTTTGAATAGGTGTACCCCAGCCGCTTTTGGTGAAAAAAACGGTTCGAATAGTGTTTTTGTAACCGCTCCTATATTTCACGAATGGTGTAGATTATCGAAAATCAGATAAGTCTCAATTAAATGTTCCGAAACTTGGTTGATTTAGCTTATGTGACCTATTACTTAATAAGACGCTTTCTAAAAAGTACCCGGATACGTTTAAACGCCAAATGAAAGTTAATAATGGCGTAACGAAGCTTTTAATAAATAAAACGCTAAATGAAGGTAAATGGTATCATATTAAAGTCATCCTTTTTAAAGTTACTTAGTTTTTACAATTTTTACATAAGTCGGCGTATAATTCTTGTAAAAATCAAATGATAAGATATAAATAATAAGGACCGTTATAACATCCCACTATAAATATTTAATTTGTATTTATCTCTTATTTTTGAGACTATCTATAGTCGACCGAATCGGCTACTAATCAATATCGGTAAGGTTTAAAACCTGGTCTTTTATGTGAAATAATGTATTTTGAAGAATAATTGTTAGATTGGTATAATTTAAGTAAAAGATAATAGATGTAAAGAAAAATCATCTATAGGTACATGCCACAAGTAAGGGCTTATAAGCTCTCGCCTAGAGCGTACCACTTTAAATCGCTTCACGCATTGCTGTTCGGTCTGGTATGGCTATTCCAAACCGATCCATGCATGATGCACTTTACGTCTTGCAAGAGTGCAGCCTGTAGCGTGACAAGTTATCGTGCACTCTGCAGGAGTGCACCTTACAATACAGTGCACTGCTATTAGGCCTATATATACTATCTATAAGCGTATCTAGTGATATCCATAATAGCCTAGGTTTTTTACACTATGGACTTTATTAGTGACTTTTATACCTTCAAACTTTGAAGATAACTTTACCACCTTGCAGTGGCTTTTACGTTTATAAACGCTATAAACCGCTTCTATAAACTTAATGATTCAATAATGGATTAACAGGTTTTTTTATGTTGAGTGAATTTACTATACGGTTAGAAATTATTATATATAATATAGTGTATTATTGAATTATTTTTAAAGAAGAGAAAATAATAAGGTGTTAGTAGGCTTTGCCTATAATAGGTCTTTAGACATTAAAAAAAATTCGATTCGATTGGTTGAATTAACAGTAGTATTGCAAGAAGTCAGGTGGTGATTGTATTATTTTAGATTTGGTAGACTGCTAACTAGTCTACACAGTAATTTGGATGATCAATTACTTGGTCCGTATACTAATATACATTGGGAGCATACTGTAATTAACTTAAATTAAGAACAGTAAACCAACAAAATAATACACTCAACTTACAATTGATATAATCAACTTTACTATAAGTAAAGTTAATTTACTACACCACAATGTATATTATTCCAATACTAACAGCTATTTATTTTGTATGCCTATGCCAATATAATCGATGCATCTTTCCAATTACCATTAAATTACACACTCGTCAACTAACTAAACCCCTATCAATTCTCCAACGAAATTAACCCTAATTGCATCCACTTACCCCATGGTTCTGAGGTCCGATTCACCAATTTCCATAAATAAATCGTTCGCCACAGACTTATACAAACCTCAAACTAAACCATACTAATTAAACAAGTCGCTAGTCTTGATCTCTTAACCGTTTTCCAATTTACCAAAGTATTCATATTTATCATTACGTAATTTAACCTTGCCAGATAGCCTGTCAACCTAGTCTTTGATACGTATAATTAGCCTATTGTCATCCACAAACCTTTTAAAGGCTGTATTTGACGATATATTTATTATATCATTAGTTTGATTATCTCCGTCATTGATTCATCGGAACTACTTAACCTTTTTGCCTTCTTAAGCTTTATAAAGTACTATTATATCAATTATCAAGCGTTTTTCACTATTGGTTCCCAGCTTTAACATACACTTAAATAGGATCCTAAAATCGGTACAAATTAACACTAGTATTAAGGGAATTTTTATTTATTTAGTAACGGTGATACGTATTTTCTATAATATCATACGTTTATCGAAATTATCTATTATACCGTAAACCCTTAAAACTAATACTATTCTTATAATCCTTTTACATTTGACAAAGGTTTCATAAATCAGGCTTCCGACAATACTAAATTGGTTTTCTTATCTATCTTTATTAATAAAAGTTATTAAAGTGCCGGTATATAACTATAGGCTTATGTTATTGTGATGGATACATTCGTAAAAATCAATAACTTTGATCTCGATAAGTTAATCGAAACTATATTAATTCCCAAGTTCAAATTCCGTATTTAGTATTCTATCCTTTCATTCAGCCGGTCGAAGTCTTTATCCGTTAGGTTTTATATTTATACCGTAATATATAAGTCATAAAAGGTTTCCAGTTAACATATGATGGTGATATAGCTGCTATAACCGCGTTAATACGAGTATCGTTAAATTTTAGTTACGTTTATCTTATTAATTTCAGCCAAATTAACGTCTTAGTAATTCTAACCAAAACTAAGGAAAGTTTCACCATTATGTGGATTCACGATCCGTTGAAATCAAGGTCATTACCTTTTGCTAGAGTTACTACCGGCTTGTAATTATAAAACTTTAAATCCTTGATCGCCTACTATTCTGCTGTGATAAAGTTGACAGTTTCAAAAAAAGGGTTATCATCAATTTATATACCTATTAAACCAAAGTTTTTATTTTACGTTACTAGAGAACACGAGTCATAGGTTAAAAACTTTATGTTAAGTCTTAACCTAAACTACTCTTTATAGGTTAAAAACTAATAAACTCCTATTTTAAATAATTTGTATAGTGACTTAATATATCATATGATTATTTCCGGAATGTACTTGCCATGTAATTCCTATAAGAGTTCCAATAATATGATTCGTTGCAAATCGATTACTAATTATATGTAAGTTTACATTATATCATAGTTATTAAAAGTAAACTTCCATTTAATCTTAACTAATAAGCTTGTTGCAAAAACAATCACTAAATGTTAGCTAATTTTTTAAATCGTTGGCTATTATATAAATATTTAGTTTTCACCTTTATTATTGTATCATTAAGCGATTGAACGTGATTTTTCATACAGAAGCCCCATGGTTTTTCCTTTAACCTCGTATATAATCATTGACCTGAAAATCGTAATATTCGGAGTTTGAAGGTTGAAGTCGGCTTTAGGTACGAAATGTATAACTTTTCGAATGATAAATCCGTTAATGTAGACCTTATCTCTTTTTCTTAAAAAATGCTGAAAGTTTTGATAACTTTTTATGCTCAAATTTTTACAGCTCAATTTCAATTATCTTTTTCTTTTTTATTAATTCGAGTAGTATTGTAAATCCAGCCTGGTATATATTCCTCATCTTTAACGTTCCTTCATTTTCATAGTCGTCTGTACCATCGGAGTTCCATTAGTTTCTCGATTACAGGAAGAAGAGGGTCGTTTTAATATGTTCTCTTAATTTAAAGATCTTTATCTCTATTATTAGTCGCTTTGATATAAAGCTTAACTTGAGTAACACTAAATATCGCAGGTCCGTTGATAGTTTCAACAACTATTTTACGGTAAGCGATACTTAAGATTTTGTATAGGCCATCCCCTTTACCTAAATTCCGACGTTTACTTGACTTTGTAACGACAAAATAAATACGTCGATTGTTATAGTATAGTTTTCAATATTAAAGGTATTATTGATTTGACGCCGTACTAGTTCTTTTTATAGTTCCTTCAATACTTTGTTATATGCTATAGTTTTCTTCTAAGTATTTAGTAATAGCAAGGATTCACTCGTTAGGTGTGAGTACGCTTCAAAAACTAATAATGTCAGTATTAGGCTGTTAGGGCTCACAATATCATTTGGGCTTTTTACCGTTATTTGAAAACGTGTCTCCTGATTCTTAAAGCTTACAATTTTTGGCGTAATGATATTGTACACTTTACAGAGTAACGGGTATGTTTTTTCGATCTTTCCAATTCTTCAGTAAGCCTTAATAGATACCTGTTTACACTGGATTCCCATTATTTCAATATTCTCCTTAAATTCCGTCGCCGTAAAACTGATACCGATATTATAAACAACGATGGTATGTGGATCTAAATATGCATTAATCTACAGAATTTTTATTGTTTACCAAGTATTATTCGATGACAGAGACTTTTAAAACTTTGCTTTATAAAAAGAGGTTATGAAGTTACTAACGTAAGAAACGGGTTTCTTATTTCAGTAAAATACGTTAATATAATTCTTGTAATTCAAGTTTTTGTCGTTTTTTGGTGTATATTAAAATTTACAGGCGTCTTGGATATGCATTTAGCAATAATAGTCAAGCTTATAATTGCCTCTAAAGTAAAGTGTTACATATTTTTGTACCTTGTGGACTTAAGAACCTTATTCAGCTTGTCAACAGCTGGGTTATCAAAACACTGGTTTAATTTACGTATTTTTATTCCGTCAGATTAAACATCGTTTCCTATAAGTCCTAAGAATAAAACCATAAGTTCCCTCATTTAGAAGAGAAAGGAAACCTTTAACTTTTGTTAATTAATTTACTTATTAATGTTAATGTCGACGTTGATGTCAAGGGTTTTTAAATCTTTCAAGTTAAGGAAAAAAAACTTAATAGAATTGAAAATGTGGAATGAAATCAACTTAATAATCGTTTGAATAAAAATTATCCTTAGTAACGGTAGCTTTTTGCTTGAATTCCATCTATATTTAGCTCTAATGACATCTCAAGGATTAATTTCTATAATAGTAACAATTTCCTTTCCCAATACCATGTATTACGAATTGCCTCCTATTAAGTACCTTATTTCCCTATCTTTATTATAATACCTTGAATAGTATAATTCACATAACGATTGGGAAGGTTGAAGGTATATAATAGATCAAAGCCCTTATTAAGGCAAATGTAAAAGTCTTTGCCACTTAAACGGTATAGGAAGACGTAGTAAGCTATTTATTAAGTCGCGTTAGAAGCAACGTCTTTATACTATGTAATTTGTTTAAAAGTGTTGTCGTCGTTAATAGTTTCTTTACCCTAGAAGTTTACGATATAATTTAAGTAATTTTCCCAGGTATAATAGGGTATCAAATACATTATATTACTTATTTATTATTACGTTTAGTCAGATGGTAGCCAATCAACTAATAGCCGGGTTAACCACAAATTTAATACCTTTTACTACTATTACGAAGATTATTCTTACGATTGACAAGTCCGCTCAAATGTTGCTTTCGTTAATATTAATGTGATTGTAGCTTCCAATTCGAAGATTTTAAACCAAATTTTGAACATTAGGATCGCTCGTACTTACAATTAACGTAGTATACCGTTATGAAGTTTTCTTTATTCATATCGCGAAAGTTATTAGCTTAGGGATATATAACAAGCGAGTTTAACGTACGTATTATTATGGTTGCGAACGAAAACTGCAATTGAGTAAAAAAGCCTTTAAAAATAATATTTAGATGTTTTAAAACGTATTTAAACTCGCTTACACCTGTAACTATAACCCGCACCTACTTATGGAACGTAGTTTCGTTAATGTAAGCTTGTTTCATTATCTGTTAACATAATATCAACTTATTACACACTTGGTTTAAAACATTCATTAGTGTTTCCTCATTTTTTGTCTTAGTTATTATTTTAGTCTACTTCGTTTTAACCCAGTCCTTATAATATTATATAAGGTAAACATCGTATTCGAAATGGCTTTTCATGCCGTTATAAATTTAGTGGAAAATTTCTACCTGTTTCAGGAAAGCTAGGTAGTAACTCTTGGCATAACCTGTAAAAATTTCAGGGAATAGTAAGTAAAAACCATAAGGAGAAACCTCCATTTACTTAGTGATATTCAAGAAAATCATCATCTTCGTGTAGAGAAGATGATAAGGCTTTCTATCATACTTATTTACATTATTACAAATGTTCGAAAAATCCGTAAGAAGCTTATAATTAACATTAATCATTTTAACAGATTTGAAAGGAAAGTCGCAATAATCGTTCCAATCCTTGTTAGTATTTCCTATCAATTTAAATTTTTGGTCTTTGAAGTCGCGATATTAAAGGTAATTGCTAATCGCCTAACCCTAGGAGTAAAGTCATGTAATATAAACTATGGTAGGCTTGCGCATATAGGCGTACCTGATATGGGAAGCTTCGCTTTAAGGGACTTAGCAATTTTAAGGGAGAGGTTAAAGGGTAAGTGGAACTTGGCTATAGGAAAGGTTTTAAGGAACTTAACGATTTTATTTGATTAATTGTTGGATAGCTCTAACATCGATACCTTTTACCGCGTCAGCAGCTATTGCTTTATGCTCTTTGCCGCCGTTAAGGACGTACTCTATGTTATTATGTAAGTGTGATAAGCTATCAAGCAAATCAATAGGTACCATATCGTGAGTGTGTAAAGAAGCCTAACTTAACTATGGATTGATGGAAGATCTCCTGAAACGTATATAAAAGCGTAAAAAGTCTTTAAAACCCTTTCTTTTAAAGCATAGGTTTTAAGGGCATTCTTTAAATTGCGCCAACTCAAAGAAAGTCACTACTAGCTTAGTGGAGTTCTCAATTGACATGTATACTCTTCGACAAATGAACTTTGCTTTTAGCTTATTCTTAACCCCTTTCTAAACTACCTTGCATATATCAAAAGTCCAATTATCGAAAGACTTAAAAAAAGTTTAAAAGGTGTATTATTACGATCGAGATTGCCACCGTTTTAGTCGAGGATAAAGTAGCCGACAAAGTTAATTAGATGGTTTTTATTTGACTCTTCGTTGACATCTTTTCCTTAAAGGTTGTCATCATAATTTTTAGAAAAAAAGGTTCGAAGGCTTTAATTTTATTTATTCTTTTTCAATTGGTTACTATCTGAAGGTTTTAGCTGGCGTTGAACTTCGTGGTTGAAGGACTTGGTAATTTTAAGGCGTAAGCAATTGAAGATTTAATGTAAAATCGCACGATGTAGCTTTCTTAACGCGACTTAGCGATTCTTGGTATTTATCGCTTAAAGCAGCGATTTTAGGATGTAGGAAGAGTGTTGTACATTACTTGGGGGGTACATGCATGGAAAGGGAAGGAAGGAATAGGCACATGCCACATTGAAAGGAAAGGAAAGAATATGCACGTATCTGCTTGTATAGGTACAGCAACCACTACATTGCTTAGCTCGGCCAAGCTTCACTTCTAGTTCTTGTTTCTTCCTCTTCTATCCTCAGAATACTTCACTGTTTCAATGTTATTTTGCCGCCCTACACGCGTACCAACAAAGAGGAAAGAGTAGTATAAAAGAAAAAACTTAGTGTTAAAAGCAAAATTTGGTATAAGGGGTAAGGTTGGAGGTCGTTTATTGTTAGTAGTTAAATAGCGTAGGATTTAGTTCTTTCTACAATAGTAACACCCGAAGTAGTACTAACTTAGCTGTTTTCCAACTTATTGGTTTAAAACTTTTAGCGGTTAATTTCAACGGTTTTCTTTAAGAAGGATTTAGTAAATATTTTTTAGTGTTTTCAATAACGATACTGTCGCTACCTCCAGACTGTTGTAGAAACTCTTGCAATCCAAAAATCTTCTTTACATACTACCATAAAAACTGACAAAATAGTAAAGGCTCCTCGTAAAAATCTTTCCTTTACCTTGCCTAAATAAAGCGTAACAACCAAAAAGTCACTTCTTTTTTTACTTAGCTTATCTGTGCTTAACTTAATAAACACTAATCAGTATTGGTAAGCCTTGCCTATAATAGGCCTTTAGACGTTACAACGTTGTCGATTCGATTGGTCGAAGTAATAGTAGTATTGCAATGGTCAGGTAGTAATTGTATTATTCTAGGTTTGACAGACCACTAACTGGTTTGCACAGTAATTTGTATGGCCAATTGCTTGACCTGTGCCCTAATATGAAGTGTGCGCATACCGTACTTGACTTGCAGTTAAAATAGTAGACTCACAAAACAATACACTTAATTGGTAGTTAGTATAGTCAATTTTACTATAAGTAAAGTTAATTTACTGCACTACAATTACTACTATTCTAATAAAAGGTTTAATTGCAAGGCACAAGGAGCTGGATATATAAACCTTTAAGATTGTAATTAAACATGTTATATTACCCTAGAAGGTCAATGCCAGAGAGTTGCATAAAACTGTAATAGTTTTGATATATTATATATTTATATGCGGGTTTTTGCGTGATTTTTTGAAATTTCAACTGGTAAATACGGTTATTACTGCCGCTTTTTATTCTGCTTCCCGGTAAACGAAGTGTTTTTTTTTTTAGTTTTAACAGGTTTGAAATGACGTATAAAGGGTTGTTTGAACGTATTAAAGATTTTTTTTCTTCAAAAACGGTTAGAGTATATTACTTTTGTTATACAATGTATATCATTCATTGTACAAGAGTTTCGATTCATTCAGGGTAAATTACTTTTATTGCATTACATTATCCGTTTATTGGGGATTGGGAGCGGGATATTTGAGCATATAGTTGTACCGAACTTGCGGCCGTGTGGCGTTAAATACTTCCACCACCACCTCTTCGTGGCGCCAATATGTAAGTCGTCGAGAGTGATCCTGCTGTGCAACCGTCGTTTCTTTTCCGGCCTCTCCTCTCCTCTTCTCACCTCACCTCGCCCCGCCTCGCTCCGTCTCGACCTGGCCTGTCGCTGCGTGGGCAGCTGTAGCCGTGTCCATGACACGGATTTAGCAGCAGGGAGGAAAATAGAAATCATCGGAAGTGAGGAGGCCCGGGAAAGGGTTGGGTATGGGACACGGGATAATGACAGCACCGACATGCGTGTGTGGGCCACCAGAGCTGCAGCAATCAGAGTGCAGCCACGCAAAGCCAAAGCCACTTGCAACACTTGCACCGCTTGCACCGCTTGCACCATTTGCACCGCTTGCACCGCTTGCACCGCTTGCACCACCACCTACTTGCTACTTGCATGTGCACTTTGTTCCCCAAGCTCCTCCCCTCCGAGTCTCGACAGTCGGGATCCAGCTTTTGGACCAGCACGGCCATCACCGGTGCAGTACGTGCAACTGCTGCACCCTCCTTGGCCGACGCGAGAACGACACCGATAATTCCAATTAAATCCCCGCCAACAAGCACCCACCCTTGCTCATACGCTGCCATTCCAGCTGTCGGCGCCGAATCAGTCTCGAGTACGCAGACATTGGTATCACGCCCCCCTCCCCC
>JASMMZ010000011.1:11577942-11662507 GCA_038502455.1 Anisogramma anomala | reverse complement strand
CCGTCAAGACCCCCCGGTCCCCGCCACTCCTTCCCGCTATAAGACGCGGCCGCACCCAGTCATGCCTGCCCACTCGCCGCCCTCGCCGTACATGCACCCGGCTAAGCGACTGCGGGCCTCGCCGCCCAGCATGGACAAGGACTCGCCCACCTCCGTCGCCTCCGCCACCACCGGGCCCTCGCCCTCGCCTGCCACCAGCGACCTGCCCGACGTGGCGCCCTGCCTGGCCGGCGGCAGGCCCAACGGTCGCGGCGGCGGCGGCGGCGGCGGCACGGCAAAGCTCGGCCAGAGCAGCAACTTCCGCAACGTGAGTGCGTGCAACCGCTGCCGCCTGCGCAAGAACAGGTGCGACCAGAAGCTGCCGAGCTGTGCGAGCTGCGAAAAGGCCAACACGGCGTGTGTTGGGTACGATCCCATCACCAAGAAGGAGATCCCGCGCAGGTGAGTCGTGCGGCGCATGCACTTGCTTCTTGTGGCTGTGACCACCCCTTGCACGGATCCTGCACGGAGGTGCTGACGGAGGAGCAGCTATGTCTTCTACCTCGAGACGAGGGTCGCCCACCTCGAGAACATCCTGCGCGCACACAACATCGCCTTCCCTTCCCCCGACAACCTGCAGCTCTGCTCGCGGACCAGCAACGATGCCGTATCAGTGCGCTCGCCCTCCGAGGTGGCCGCCCCCTCCGTGGCCGTGGAAACTATGGACGGCATCATCACGGTGGGAACCACCAACGAGCGGGGCGACGAGGCCAAGCTGCAGAGGCTGGTGGAAAAATCAGACATCACATGGGGCAAGGAGGGCAACACGAACCCACGGTACCTTGGGGCCGCGTCCGGCGTGTCGTTCGCGAGGGTCGTCTTCGCCGCCGTCCAGTCATCCGTGAACGACAACAAATCCACGTCGGACAAGGCCGGCGTCCGCCCGTCCAAGCCCATAGCCGGCAACTCAAATTCGACCGGTGGCACGACCATGCGAGATTCCTTCTTCGGCCTCCATACCAAGCCGACCATTCACCCTGCGCCGTTCCCCAACAAGGATGTTGGCACTGCTTTGGTCAGTTTGTACTTTGAGCACGCGAATCCACAGATACCCATCCTGCACAGGGTCGAGTTCGGCCGGACCTTCGAGCAGGCCTATGATCCGGCCAATCCACAGAGGGGTCCCAAAGAACTGTACATGCTGAACATGGTCTTCGCTATCGGGAGCGGCATCATCATGGGGGCCATGTCCAAGTCGGAGAACCAGAACAGCTCCGCAAAACCAGGCGAGGGAAAAATGTCTTCGAACCAGGCACAGCCTGAGGAATATCACGCCAGCGCGATTGTCCATCTGGAGGCCTGCCTCAACAACAGTGGCGGTGGACTGGAGGAGCTTCAGGCTGTGCTATTGTTGGCTAATTTCGCCCTGCTGAGGCCAGTTCCGCCTGGCCTGTGGTATATCGTGGGAGTTGCTGTCAGACTTGCGGTCGATCTTGGACTTCACTACGAGGACGGCAAAGACATAGACTCGGGTCTTGGGGAAAAGTCCGGTCCTCAAAACGAGATGCAACTGCGCGAGAGAGGAAGGAGAGAGTTTATACGGGACCTGAGGAGAAGACTCTGGTGGTCTACATACTCCTTCGATCGCCTGGTTAGCATTTGTGTCGGAAGGCCTTTCGGTATCTCGGACCAAGTCATCACCACAGAGTTTCCATCTGTCTTGGAGGACATCTTCATCACCCCGGACGGCTTCAAGCAGCCTCCGGCCGACTTCGTGTCGCACCAACCCACATACAAACTCGTCTCGCACCACTACTTTCGACTCCGGCTGCTGCAGTCGGAGATCCTGCAGGTCCTGCAATACCAGCAAGCTCAAAGTGCAAGAGCGTCGGGCCAAAACTTGCGCAATCTGTACATGCATACCAGCCTCCCCTCCCCGTTCCTCTCCAGGTTCGAATCCTTCCGGGCCTGGCGGATAGACATCGACACGAGGCTGTACGCGTGGAAGACCACGGCGCCGACAAAGCAGAACACGGGCGTCGGCTTCTCGACCGAGTTCCTCGACCTCAACTACTGGCAGGCCATCGTGATGCTGTATCGACAGAGCCTCAGCGTGCCGGCCATGTTTGAGGGCGAGTACAACACGTCGATGGACATCAACAGCCCAGCCTTGCCCGGCACCGAGCTTCGCGAGGATGAGGATCGGGTATACTTGAAGGTGGCGGAGGCTGGACAGAGGATCATGCGTTTGTACAGGCAGCTGCACCTGGCCGGCGTGCTGAACTACACGTATCTGGCTACACATCACATCTTCATGGCCGGCATTTCCTACCTTTACGCGATCTGGCACTCCCCGATCGTGCGGAGCCGTCTTGTAAGTCCCCCGCTCATCCGGAACACGTGCGCAGAAAACTGCCACTAAACTGTCGCGCTGCAGACTATGGACGAGGTCGACTTCACCGTCCTCGCCGCGACATCGGTCTTCACCGACCTCAGCGAGAAGTGCCCCCCTGCCGAAGCCTGCCGCGACGCCATCGACCGCACCGCCCGCGCTACCATCAAGATGGCCAACTCGACCGGCGGCTTCGGCCAGGTGCTGCCCCCACGGCGCGCCTCTCGGGGCAGCGTGGACCAGCGCGACTGGACCCAACAGCAACAACAACAACAACAGCGCAGCGACTGCGGATCCGGCAAGGCCCGCCACCACAGGCCGCCACCGCCGCCCAAGCAGCTGCAGCAGCTGCAGTACAGCCTGCCGGGCATCACCGACGCGTACGACAACGCCTCATCGGGCGCGCAGCTGCCGCCGATCCAGACCGCGACGGCCGCCGCGGCGGCGGCCGCCGTACCGCCATCGTACAGCACGAGTCCGTCGTTCACGGCGCTCAAGACGGAGCAGCAGCAGCAGCAGCAGCAGATGCAGACGGGCAGCCCGGACACGTCGGCGATCGACCCGGCGCTGCTCCCGTCGCCCACCAACGTGCGCACGCCGCCCGCGGGCTCGCACCAGCAGCAGCAGCACCACCACCACCACCAACAACAACAACAACAACAACAACAACAACAACAACAACAACAACAACAACAACAACAACAACAACAACAACAACAACAACACCACCACCAGCAGCAGCAGCAGAAGCAGCAGCAGCAGCAACAGCAACACCCGGGTATCTCGTCGCCCGGCAGCGCGAGCATGGCTAGCTCGGCGGGCGGTCTCAACACGCAACAACAGCAGCAGCTGCAGCAGAGCATCATGGCGGCGTTCATGGCGCAGCCGCCGCCGCCGCCGCCGCCGCCGCCGCCGCAGCAGCAGCAGCAGCAGCGGCGGCGGCGGCGTGGTGGCAACTTCTCGCCCACCGCGAACATGAACGCCACCAACGACCTGCAAATGGACTTCCTCCAGCAGGTGAGCCTGGGTGGCGGCGGCGGCGGCGGGCTGAACGGCGGCAGCGGGGGCTTTGACGAGACGGGGAATGTAGACCTGGGCTTGGGCCTGGGCTGGGAGGGGCTGCATCACGACTTCAGCGATGGGCAGCAGTATGACTTGTTTGACGGGTTCTTTTTCGGCCAGCAGGGCGGCTGAGGCGAGAGTGGCGATGGATGCCCAGGGGTGGCGGAGCAGACACGACATTCGAAGCGAAGCGCGGTGCCGGCTTTTTTTTTTTTTTTGTCCCTTTGGTTACACACGCCCTTGTCTGCACGTTGAGGATGGGATGTCACCTACTGGCAGGGGACGTTCATCCATCCGTATGCCGTACAGCAGCCATGGGCAGACACTTTGGGAAGGAGGGAAGGGAGCATGGCTCGGGCTCATGCGATGGCTCGCTGCGTGAGACGTGTCGTGGGTCCAACTGCCTCCGGCCTACTGAGACACTAACTCGGATCGGGGGGTGTTGCTCGTGGGTTCGCATGTTATATACCTGGTGGGTTTTGGTAGGTTACACCGAGACTGACTGTGAGGCTTCTGCATTTGGCGCACATTTGTTCATACCCTGTTCATTTTGTATGGCGTATGGTGGGATGTAATTTGATGATATCTATAGAAAACACTAGCAGGCGGTAATCAAACCTGTAGAGGGGGGTCGCTTAATGTTGTTGGTATAGCTCTAGATACAGGTAAACCTGGTTAGAGCGATCCTAGCTATAACGATTAACATTACCTAACGATATTCTTTGGTGTATAAAGCTAATGTAAGGTGTAAAATAAGTATACTGTTGGAACAGTTGACTGCAATTGTTTATACGTCAATTAAAGTATGCCCATTCAACAAAGGGCACGGGCTAAGTTTTGGCCCATATCGATTAGGGTGCAGGTTGGCTAGCGTCCTACCCAACTTAAAATTTACACACAACTTTCACTAACATAATACCACCAGTTGCATTAACCACAGTAATTCGAATCAACCATCGTTGTAACAAATAAAAGCCTATCAACATTAATTAGTACTTGAAGGCTAAACACAAATAACCTACATAAAAAACAAAACCAACTTTCCGGTTACGCTTTACAAAGCATCGTCATGTAAAAAGAATAATTTTTACGAAAGAACCTATATATACTACATCAGTTTTAACAAAAGTAAGTAAGTTTTCTTTGAAATTACGTTAGTATTTATGGTAATTGAAAAGTAGCGATAGTATCGCCAAATCATTGAAATATCTTTATGAAATAGGTTTCAAAACCTATATATTAAAATTAACTTATAAAAATCTTAAAATACTGATTTCTCAATCCTGAAAATCATATAACAACCAACAGCTAAAATATCAAATCCTTGACCGTTAAATCCATTAAACCGCTCAAGCGACCAATAATATTAGTAGGTTTTGCCTATAGGCCTCTAGATATTGCAAAGAGTTGATGATTCGAATCCTCCTCAATCTCACTACCTTTGTAGGCTTTACAAACTACCATCACATCGATTATCATGCGTTTTCCGCTAGTAATTCCGAACTTTGAAAGAAATTTGAAAAGGTTTCTCGAATCGATACAAATTATCACTAGGATAATGAGAATCCTTAACTACTTAGTAACTATGTTAAGTGTTTCCTGCAATACTATATCCATATCGAAGCCAGCTATTATATTGTAAACCTTCAATACAATACGCTTCGTATAATTCTTTTACACTCAACAGATTAATAAATTAAATTTTCGACGATGTTAAATTGGTTCTTTAGCTCATCTTTATTCACGAAGGTTATTAGAAATCTGATTTATGACGATAAGTTTGTGTTATTTGTAAAGGAGCCGTCCGAAAAATTACCAACTTAGCCTTCTAAAAGTAAACTGGAATCATATTAATTCCTTGATCTAAATTGTGTACTGGCTACTCTAACCTCTTGTTTAGTTGATCAAAGTGTTTATCTATTATCTTTCATACTTATACCGTAATATATAGGTCGTACGAGGTTTTCAGTTAGTAGAAGGTGGCGATATAGTTTTTATAAGCAAATTGCATCAAGTGCTTTTAATCTTTAGTTATCTTAGTCTTGTTAGTAATAATCAAGTTACTGCCCCGGCCTTTTCCACGGAAATTAAGGAAAATATCATTAATATTAAATATACGAATTGATGATCTATTAAAGTTAAATTGATTACACATTATTAGAGTTACAACTGGCTTGTAATTTCATAACTTCAAGTTCTTTATTATTCATTGTTTAGATGTTATAAAGTTAGCAGTTCCAATGAAATTGGTATCGTTAGTTTATATACCTACCAGGTTAAAGTCTTCTTTTTATATCACCAGTAAGCACGGATCGTGAGTGAAAAAAATTATACCTAATTTCAATTTGAAATACGACTAATAGTTTAAGAATTAATAAATATTTATTGTAGATAATTCGTGAAATGGCTTAATATATTGTATAACTATTTTGAACAGGAATTTATTGCATTGTTTCTGTGGTAACTTCAATAAGATAATTTATTATAAATAGGTTATTAATTACATATATGTTTAAGTTATGTTATGGCGTTTAAAGGTGAACTTTCCTTTAGTTTTGGCTACTAAACTCCTCGTTAATACTACGACTAAACTGTGAATGATTTTTTAAATCGTTGACGACTATATAGGGATCCAGTTTCTGATTTTATTACCGTATTCTTAAGCTATTAAACGTAACTTTTCGTACAGCCGTCCTATGGTTTTCCCTTTAACTTCGTATATAATCCTCGACCGTAAAATCGTAAAATTTGGGTTTGAAAAGTTGAAGTCACCTTTAGAAACGAATTATATAACTCCTTGAGTAAGAAGTTCGTTGATATCGAACTTATTACTTTCCTTAAAAAGTACACTAAAAATTTTAATAACTCCTTATACCCATAGCTTTACAGCTAAGTTTTAATTATTCTTCTCTTTTTTACTAACCCAAACAGTATTGTAAATCCGACCCGGTATATATTCCTCGTCCTTACCTTTTCTTCTCTTCAATCATTGGCCGCATTGGAGACGTTTCATTAACTTGTTGATTGCGTAAAAAGGAAGGTTGTGTCAATTTATTCGTTCAATTTGAAAGTCTTCATCGCTATCTTGAATCGCCTCAATATAGGGCTTAACCTGCGTTTTGCGAAATATTGCTGGACCGTTAATAATTTAACAACTACTTTAGGATGATTAATGTTTAAGTCTTCAATAACTTATCCTATTTACTTAGCTCCCTCCATACGAGTATTTGAGTTTGAAACGGTAAAGTAAACACCTCGATCAGCATGTGACTATTTATAATATTAAAGGCATTATTAACTTAAAGCTGTATTAATTCCTTCTGTAGTTTATTTACAGCTTTTTCATACGTCATGAGCCTTTTCAAGATACTTATCAACAGTGAAAATTTATTTGTTAAACGTGGGTATACTTTAAAAACCAATAACATTGGTACCAAAACTTCAAGGCCAATAGTATCATTGAGACCCTTCACTGCTATCTGAAGATATGCCCTGATTTTAAAAACTTCCAATATCCAATATAAAGATATTACACGCTTTTAAAAGTGGTGCGTATATCCTCTCGACCTTCCTAATTCTCCAGTAGACTTTAACAAACACCTATTTGTATTGAGTCACCATTTTTTAACGTCCTCCAAAAACTTCGCTATTATAAAATTAATACCGATATGGTAAACAACGAATTCGGGTAAACTCAAATACGTACCAATCCACAATATTCTTATCATTTCCAAGGTATCCTTCATTGATATGGACTTCATGGGTTTGGCTTCGTAAAAAAGTTATGAAGTTAATAACGTAAAAAATAAACATATTAACTAAGTAAGCCATATTAACAAAAATCTTGTAATTAAAATCCTTATTTTTTTATTTTAAACATAAATATTCCGAAGGCATGAACGTATGTTTTTTAATAATTGCAAAGCTTTTCAATAGCCTTTAGAGTGATGTATTTCATATCTTTATACCTTATAAATTTTAAGACTTTGTATAACATATCGACGGTTAGATAATAAAACGACGGTATAATTAGCGTATTTATTACTCCATCAGATTTAACACGATTACCTTTTAGATTGAAAAGTAAAATTACAAGTACCCACACTTAAAAACGAGGGGAAACCTCCGGCCGTTTTTAATCAACTCGTTGATGTTAACGTAAATGTTGATACTAAGGGTCGTTATATTTTTTTAAATAAAGGAGGAAAGGTATAAAAGACGTCAAGATATGGAACTTAATATATTGAATAATAGCTTGAATAACTGTTATCCCTAGTAATAATAGCTATTCATACAAGGCGAAGCTAAATTTATCCTTGTCAAGATCTTAACAATTGATTTCTGTAATAGTAGTGTTTTTATTTCGTAATACTACGTACTGCAAAAAAAAAAAAAACTCCTATTAAATACCTTACTGCTTATTTGTCCGACATAATACCTAAAAAAGTGTGGTATGCGTATCAATTGCAAAGGTTAAAAGTATATAATAAGTTAAAGCTTTGGTTGAGGTAAATGTAAAGGTTTTCCCTACTTGAATAGTATAAGAAGACGAAATCAGTTAGTTACTAGGCCGCACCAAAAGTAATGTCATTATACTACGTAACGTAATTAGGCGTGTCATTATCATTAACAGCAATTTTACTCTGGTAGTATACGATGTAGTCCAGGTAGTCTTGCCTGGAATCAATAGGGTACTAAGTATAATATATTGCCTATTATTTTTAACACCTAGCCGAATGGTAATAATTAATCAAAGACCGGATCTTTCACAAACTCAACACCTTTTATGACTATTATAAAGATAATTCTTACGGTTATTAGGTTCTTTTAAGTCTTGCCTTCGTTAGCGCTAGTATATTTGAGGATTTTAGTTAGAAAGCTTTAAACCAAATTTTAAATGATAGGGTTGCTCATACTTACAATCGATTTTATATACTATTACGTGGTCTTCTTTATCCACACCACAGAAATCGTTATTTTAGGGTTACATACCAAGCAAATTCAGTCTCTTTATCATGATAGTTGCGAAGGAAAACCATAATTAGTTAAAAAAAGTTTTTATAGATGGTATTCGGGCGCTATAACTTGTATTCAAACTCGTTTACGCCCGTAACTACTACACATACTTACTTGCGAATCGTAGCTTCACTAGTGTAAACCTTTCTCATTACCGACAGGTATAGTATCAACTCATTTAACATTTAATTAAAAACATTTATTAATATTCTATACTCTTTCTTGTGAATCATTATAGTTATTTACCTCGTTGTAGCGCAATTCACATAATATTACACAAAGTAAACGTCGTATTTAAAGTATCTTTTTATATCGTTATGAATTTTTCGAAAGGTTTTTACTCTGATCAAAAAGCTTGGGTAATAATATATGGCGTAACTTGGGAAGATTTTAGAAAATATTGAGTAAAAAGAAAATAGGGACCTCTATCTACTTACAGATATTCAAAAATAGTATTATTTTCGTATGAAAAGATTATAAGGCTTTCTGTTATATTTCTCTACATTCTTTCAAATCTTAGCGGAGTTCTTCAAAATTTTACAGGTAATATTAACTTTATTGACAGGTTTGGGGGAAAATTCGTTTTAGTCGTCTCAATCGTCGATATTGTTTCTTATCAATTTGGACTTTAAGCTCTTGGAGTCGTGATATTATGAGTAATTGTCAAGCGCCTAACTCGAGAGATATAATCTTATAATAAGACCTGTAATGGGTTCGCTCATATAAACTTACCTACTATAGAAAGCTTCGCCTTAAAGAATTTGGCAATTGTGAGCGAAGGATGAAGGCGAAAAGGAGACTTAGCTGTAAGGAAGGTTTTGAAGGACTTGAAGATCTAACTTGATTAATAGGATAAAAGCAACGTCAATTCCTTGTTCCACGTTGGCGGCCACTAATTTACGCGCTCTTCCTCCGCTAAAAACGTACTCTTATTTATTACATATAAGTGCTAAACTGTCAAATAAATTAACATATTTTTCGTTGTCGGCGTGTAAAAAAGTCTGAATTAACTAGGGATTGAGGTAAATCATATGAAACGTGTATAAGGGAGTTAAAAAAAACTTTAACTCATTTCCTTTTACCTCAAGGGTTTTAAAGGTAAGGATTTTGAGCTTAGTTTTCAAGTTTTACTAGATCGAAAAGAGTTTTTATTAACTTGATTGAGCTTTTATCTGGCATATATATTCCTCAACTAATAAGCTTTGTTTTGAAATTATTTATGACCAGTTTTTAGATTGTTTGCTACAGATTAGGAGTCTAATCATATAAGAATATACAAAAGGGTTGAAAGGCACAATTCTTGGGGTTGGGAATGTTACCGTGGTTTGTTTTAGTCGAAAATATAATAACTGACAAAGTTAACCAAGTTAGTCCCTAAAGGTCTTTATCGTATTTTTTTTTAGAAAAAAGGGGTTCAAAGACTTTAATTTTATCCATTCGCTTTGAACTGAGTGCTATTTTTAAATTCTGTCTAGCATAAAACTTGGTGGTTAAAAGACTTGGTAATTCAGGGTGGTAGTGACTTAACGATCTAATGTGAAGTTATGCAACGTCTCTTTTTAAACGCTACTTGGAGATTCTCCGTGTTTTTGCTTAAAGTAACGATTTTGATGATTGAATAGCATATACGAAAGGGAAAAAGAAAATTAAGGAGAAAATATTGGTGTTTAGAACAAAGTTTTGGTATAAAAGATAAAGTCGGAAGTTGCTTCTTATTATTGGTTATTTAGTGTAGAACTTATTAGTTTTTGTAGTAGTAATACCTTCAATATTAATACCTGTAATAGTAATAACTCATCCATTTTGCAACCCAACGAATTGTGAGATTTTTAGCGATCAATATCAATGCCTTCAAACAGAATCCGTAAACGTTTCTTAATGATTTAGATAACGATATCATTTTTACCTCTAAACTACCGTAAAGACTGGTACAATTCAAACGTTTTTTTACTTATAGCCGTAATGACTGACATAATAGTTAAAGCCCTTCGCAAAAGTATTTCTTCTACCTTACAAGTGTATAAAGCGTAACTAAAAAGTAACTTCTTCTTCTACTTAACTTATCTATGCTTGATCTCATAAACACTGATCAGTATTAGTATGACTTTGGACATTATAAAATTATCGATTGACTTAGTTGAAGTAATAGTAGTATTACAATAGTCAAGTGGTGAATAAATCGTTTCTTGTTTAGTAAACTGCTAGCCAATCTTCACAGTAATTTGTATAGTTAATTGCTTGGCCCGTTCTTTAGTATGAAGTGAGCGCATACTATACTTGAGTTGAAGTCAATAAAGTAGACCCACAAAACAATTCACTCAACTTGTAATCAATATAGTCAACTTTACTGTAAGTTAAGTTGACTTACTACACTGTAATTACTACTATTCCAACAGTAACGATATTAATTCCCCCTTTTTTTTATACCATTCCTAAGAAATTCGTATTGCTTACTACTTTTCAATATGAAAACAAGTCTAGCGTTACTATTTTATACCAAATCTTAACCATATTAAATAGCAAAGTTAATATTATCAACCTGTTAGTTTTCTAGTTCACCAAAACTATTTTATCTACCCTCTTATCTATTAATACGTGCTTTAGTCTAGCTAAGTAACCTGTTTACGTAGTTTCTAATCCGGATGGTTTGCTTATTGTTCTCCATAAACTTTTTGAAACCTTTATTCGATATAAACTTTGTTATAATATTAGTTATTATTAGTTGGATCTCTGTACGTCAACGTAAGAGTAAGAAAGTATTCAGAATATTAAGATTGGTAATATTGATGACAGATAGATAAGAGGGAGAAGAGTTATTCGAAGAGTGTACGCCTCAAGTGAGAGTTTATAAGCTTTCACCCAGATCGTAACACTTTACCATACAATTTGCCAATATCTCTCTTGAGGCGTGACGCGCTATTATGCACTTTGAAAAAGTTCCTTCTGCAAAGTAACACGCTATCATATACTCCTTAAATGTATTACCCTACATTTACTACAGATATCGATATTTAATAATATCCACATAGGATTTTTTTTCTTTTTTGAGGAACTCCGTATTTATAATTGATTAATGACAATATAATATACATAAACACCTAATCATTTATTTAATAATGATGGTACGATTCTTTCAAACCGTTAATCAATTATTTAAAAGTAATAATATAATGGGTTTAAGCCTTTAATTTTCTTTTTTAGTAAGTATAATAATTTAGGTTTTGATATGTCATTTTAGATGGTTAGTAATTCCTATAAGATGTAATTATAAATATGTAATTGTCTATGTTAAGTGTTTTAAATTTAAATATAAAAAGGTATATCGCTATCAGTTCAGGTGAAACTTTTCTTTTTTTTCTTTTGTCAACATACTTTTACCTTCAAAGTAAGCCTTTAATCAGCTATTAGATATTGGTACTCCTGAATTACTCGCTTTAAATTCACAATTTAACGCTTTTATATGAATAAATTACTTAATCAAAATTATATTTTAACTGTTACTTCAAATGTATACTGCGTGTAGGTCAAGATTCAGACGTTGCAACATTGTCCATTCGATTGGTTGAAGTAACAGTAGTATTGCATTATTCGAATGGTGGATGTGTTATTCTAGGTTTAGCAGACCGCTAACTGGTCTTCAAAGTAATTTGTATAGCCAATTTCATGGTATATGACCTAATATAAAGTAAGCGCCTACTATACTTGCTTTACAGCCAATATACTAGGCCCGCACAAAACAATATACTATGCTTACAGTTCGTATAGTCAACTTTACTGTAAGTAAAGTTGACTTGCTTCACTGAAAATACTACTATTCTAATACTGGCGGCTTTTGAGTTTTTACGCGCATGCCAGTGTCGTTAACCAACCTTTTTCGGTAAATTCTAAATTGCAACCTTGTTAACTAGCTAAACGTCTATTAATTTTGATTAGTCTCTGCATTAAAATGCACTCATTCATATAAATAACCCAAAATACCGTCAGTTACTCCACGGCTTCTAAGTCCGACTTTATCAACCTTTACAAACAGTTTTCTCACTATAAACCTATATAATCATTTACTTTAACCATTTTAATCGAATAAGTTAGTATTATTATTCTCCCTATAGTCTTTCAATTTTCCCATACATTTCTAATTGCCGTTACATAATCTCGGCTTACCGGGCAGCCTATTAACTTATCCCTAGACACGTATAGTTTTTCTATTATGATTCATAAACTTGTTAGGGGCCTTTTTCGATGATGATTTCGTTATAGTATTAATGAAATTATCATTACCGTTAATTTTCGAAACTCCATAATCTCTTACCTTTAGTAGGCTTTACGAAATGTTATCACGTCGATTATTAAGCGTTTTTCGCTGGTGATTCCGAATTTCAAAAGGTATTTAAATAAGCTTCTCGAATCAGTATAAATTACTACCGGAAATTAAGGAATCTTTTTCTATATAGCAATAAGATTAAAGGTTTTCTATAATATTATACCTATATTAAAGCCTGTTACTATACCATGGAATTTTAAAGCTAATACGTTTCGTGTAATACTCTTATATTTAACAAGGATGTAGTAAATTAGGTTATCGATAATGCTAAACTGGTCCTCCCACCTATCTTTATTAACGAGGGTCATTAAAAAGCCGATTTGTAAATATAGGTTGGTGTTATTTGCGAAAGATATATCTATTAAGATTATTAACTTGGTTTTCGATAGGTCGATTGGGCTCATATTAATTTCTTCGTCCAGATTACGCATCTGTTACTTAATCTTTTTATTAAGCCGGTTAAAGTCGTTAACTATTGGGTTTTATACTTATTTCGTGATGGAAAGGTTGTAAGAGGCCTCCAATGAGCATATTATAGTAATATAGCTAACACAAACACGTTATTCCAGATATCGTTAGGTTTTAGCTACGTTAATCTTATTGATTATAGATAAATCAGTATCCTGACCCTTTGAACGAAATCTAAGACTAATACTAATATCAAATATACATATTAACGATCTATTAAAGTTAAATTAAATTTTTTTCCACCAACGTCGTTAACGGCCTGTAATTTTAGAGCTTGGATTTTTCAATCTCTTATTATTTCGATGTTATAAAGCCAACAGTTCCCAGAAGAAAGGTATTGTTTGTTTATATACCTATTAAGCAAAAGTTTCTCCTTGTTATGACCCAACATCTGCAGGGCGTACCAGCGGCGGCCCCGCAGCAGATAACGAAGGAAATCGGTTGGACACAGCCTCTCAGCAGGCACTAGGGATCCACAACAGACACACCGTACACAAGGGTTAGGGTCAGCATGGTGTGAGACTCGATGGACTCGGTATCGAGCCAGTCGAGCCTACACTGAAGACGTATGAAGGCGCGGATATATAAGGACACTTTCATTACCAAGATAGATAGTATTTCCTTCATAGCTCTTCAGTTGTCAATCTAAGTATTCAATCTACCCTGAATAGCCTCACGGCTTCTGATCATCACTCGCACGAATACAGTCTTGATATTGCACCTTTTGTTACCTCTGCTACCTTACTGCTAACATAAACCCTCTGAACACCTTCTACATACTCACGGGTATTTAGTGTGATCATTACACTCCTTTATTTTACCAGTAAACATAGGTCGTGTGTTAAATATTTATACTTAACCGTTGTTTAAATTATGATTAATATATTAAAAACTAGTAAACGTTTGTTTTATTCAATTTATATGAAGGTTTAATATATTATGTTACTATTTTTAAAGGTTAAATAATTCGTAATTCCTATGATAGTTTCAGTAATACTATCTGCTATAGGTCTGTTATTGTTTATATATTAGCTTACGATATATTTCGGTTAATAAACATGAGTTAATTTGAAATATTAGTTGATAAAATTGCTATTGAAATTATTACTCAACGTTAACTAATCTTTTTGATCGTTAACTATCACGTAAGAATTTAGTTTTCTCCTTTATTATTATATCCTTAAGCGATTACCTGTGATTTTTTATACGCTAATCTCGTAATCTTACTTTTAACCTCGTAAATAATTTTCGATTTGAAAATCGTAATGTTTAAATTTCAAAGTTTAAAATCGGCTTTCGGCATAAATTGTATAACTCCTTGAATTAGTTGGACGTTAATCTATATCTTATTGCTTTCCTTAAAAGGTTTGCTGAAAGCTTTCATAATACCTTGCGTTTAAAGCTCTAGTACTAAGTCTACATTATCCTTCTCTTTCCTGTTTACCTAAGTAGTATTGTAGATGCAATCCAGTGTGTATTCCTCCTCTTTAAAGTTCTTTTTTGTTGGGGGACGTTGACGCTGGAAGCGTTTTATCGGCTTGTCGATAACGGGTGAAGGCGGTTCGTATTAATTCGATAGCTTAGTTTAAGGATCTTTATCGTTAGTAGCCTTACTATAAAGTTTAATTTCATATGAAGCTTAACTTAAATAAAACTAAATGTTATAAACCCGTTAACCGTTTTAATAATTACTTTAGAGTTCGCGATACTTAAGGTTTTATATAGTTTCTTTTATTTACCCGGCTCCCGCTATACAAGGAGCTCACTTTATCATGGCAAAGTAAATAAGTTGATTGTTATAAGGCCTTTTTTAGTATTGAAAGCATCGTTAACTTAAGGGTGTATTGATTCCTTCCGTAATTTCTTTAAAGCTTTACCGGAGGCCATAACTCGCTTTTGGGTATTAGCTAATGACGGAAATTTACTCTTCAGGTGTAGATACGTTTTTAAAACCAACAGCGTTGGTATTAGGTCTTTAAGGGCTATAGTATTATTTAGGCATTTAACTACTATTTAAAGACGTACCTCCGGATCCATAAAGTTTCCAACCTTTAGAATAAGGATATTATACGCTCGGCGAAATAGGGAATATATCTTTTCGATCTTTTCAATGCTTTAGTAAGCCTTCACAAGCACCTGTCCATACTGGATACTTATCATCTTAGAATTTTTTTAAAATCTTTTCGCTGTGAAGTTGGTATTAACATCATGGATAACAACATTAGTTAAACTTCGGTACGTGTCAATCTATAATATCCTTAACGTTTTACACGTATTCTTTACCGAAATGGATTTCAGAAATTTGGCTCCGTAAAAAGAGGTTATGAAGTCAACGACGTAAAGAACAAGCCTATAATCTCAGTAAAACATATCTATAAAAACCTCGTAATTAAATTCCTTATCGTTTTTGAATGTAAATTGATATTTTCAAGGGGTTTTTGTATACGTTTCGCAATCATAGTAAAGCTTTTCAGTAGTTTTTAGGGCAAAGTATTCTACATCTTCATGCTCTTTAGACTTTAGGACTTTGTATAGGCTATTAACGGTTAGTTAATTGAAATATAGATGTAATTAGCGTATTTCCGGTCTTGTCAGGTTTGATACCACTATTTTTGGGCCTTAAAGATAAAACTATAAATATCTTTACTTAAAGGCAGAAAGGAACCTTTTGTTGGTAGGGCTTTAGACGTTGTAACGTTATCGATTCGATTGGTCGAAGTAACAGTAGTATTGCAGTAGTCAGATGACAGATGTATTGTTTCAGGTTTGGCAGACTGCTAGCTGGTATGCACTGTAATTTGTATGGTCAATTGCTTGGCCCGTGCCCTAATGTAAAGTGTAGTATACTGTATTCAACTTACACCCAAACAACTAAGTCTATACAAAACAATACACTTAATTCAACTTACAGTAAGTATAATCAACTTTAATATAAGTAAAGTTAACATATTACATTATAAATAATATTATTCCAATATTAGCAACTTTTCAATTTGTACGCGTAACCTAGTATAGTTGATTAATCCATTCCGGTAAGCGTTGAATTGCGGCCTTGCTAACTATCCAGACCCCTGTTAACTTTCATTGACCTTTGTATTGAAATGCGCTATTTTCATGTAAATTAACTCCAATTTCCGTTGTTTTCCTTATGGTCTGGAGGTTCGACTTTATTAATTTTACGAAAAGTTTTTCTGTCATGGGTCTTTATAAACCTCTACTTTAGCCGTGCTAATTATATAGGTCTCCATTGTTAATTCATCCACTTCACTGGCAGTCTTTCAGTTTGTTAGCATATTCCTAACCGCCGCAGTTACGTAATCTGCGCTTGACCTATTACTATTCATAAACCTCTTTAGGGCCTTATTTGGTAACACCTTCGTTATAGTATTGAAAGAATTGTCTTTGCTGTTAATCCATCGAAACTTTTCAATTTCCCTCCCTTTATAGGATTTAAGAAGTACTATTACTGTTGGTAGGCCTTTATCGTTACAATGTAGTCGATTCGAATCACTATGGTCGAAGTAACTAGTGCTGCGTTGATATTGTTGATTGATGGATGTGTGTAGGTTCTAAGTTTGGCAGACCGTTAGCCGGTCTGCACACTAATTTTTATGGCCAAATGCTTTGGCTTGTGCCTTACTTTGAAGTGAGCACTTACTGCACTGCACTTGCAGTGCAATCCCACAAACTACAGTAAATTTGCAGTATGTACAATCAACTTTATTGCAAGTAAAGTTGACTTGACTGTACTTCATTTGACTGCTATTCCAACAATTACGTCGATTATTAGGCATTTTTTGCTAATGGTTCCGAGTTTCGAAAGGTATTTAAATAAACTCTTCAAGTCGGTATAAATTATCACCAGGATTTGAGAAATTTCAAGCTACCTAGTAATAAAGTTAAGGGTTTTCTATAACTCTATGCCTATATTAAAGTCTGTGTTGGAATAAAAGTTAAGTGCAGTACAGTCAAGTCAACTTTACTTACTATAAGGTTGATTTTACGTTCTACAAATTGACTGTAGTTTGAGGGATTTGAATACACTGTACTGCAAAAGCAGTGCAGTAGGTGCCCACTTCAAAGTATAGCACAGGCCAAAGCGTTTGGCCATACAAATTAGTGTGCAGACCGGTTAGCAGTCTGGAAAACTTAGCACTTCACACAAATTAACAATATTAATACAGCACTAGTTACTTCGATCACAGTAATTCTAATCAACTACTTTGCAGCGATAAAGGCCTACCAATACTAATCAGTGTTTATTAGGTTAAGTACAGATTGTCTAAGGAGAAGAAAAAGCTGTTTTCCGGTAACGCTTTGTTACTTTATAAAAGGTAGAGGAAAGGTTCTTGCGAAACGCCTTTATAGCATTGTGTCATTTTCGCGACAGTACATAGGGAAGGCTTTTAGATTGTATCGTTTTCGCGGTAATTTGGAAATAGGCGTAGGTATAGTTATTGAAAATACTAAGTAATCTTTATCAATCCTTTTTCAAGGTTTTAAAATTAATCGCCTAAAAGTTCCAAAGATTACCAAGTTGGAAAGTTGGTAAACACTTAAGTTAATATTACTACGTGTGTTACTAATATAAGAAAAACGACTGAATCCTTACGTTAAACAACTTTCGAAATTTACCACTATTAACGACCTCCGACCTTACCTTTTATATTAAACCTTTGCCTTTACTTTACTTTTTTAACTTTCCCCACGCCATTTTCATCGTCAAATTCGCTGCCCAAATCGAAACTAAGAAAAATAGCTAAGTCGCGCTAAGAAAGCTACGTCGCGCGACCTCACACCAAAACTTCAAGTCTTTACGCCTAAAATTGCTAACTCCCTCGTTATACATGCTCCATACGTCCCATATAAGCCGAGACGTCAAGATATCTACCATAAACGTTAGTATTGAAGCTAATATCGACCTAGACCGAAAGAAGGAAATTAAAGCTCTTGGCGATATCTTTGAAAAGAGTTATGATGAAGACTTTTGGTATATAGAAACTAACGAAGATTCCTCGACCGAACACTTTGTTAACGTCATCGGCCGCTTTATTTTAGACTTAAACCTCACCGGAATTAATCGTGGACTTATGACCTTCGACGATTTCTAAAAAATTACTTTGCGACTGGAGTTTAGGCATGTGGAAAATGGCGGATGAATAATTTAAGATAAGAATAAATATTGAACTGTTTATTCGAGGTGTTTAACTCCTTGCGAAAAAAGGGAAAGAGGGTAATCTGACCAACCTATTTTAAGAATACGCTACGAATGAAAACCCTTAATAGACTTTAGTTAAGGTAAAGAGATTGTTGGCAACAGTCACCCTTAAAGTTCATATACATGTTCTTAAGGACCTACCTAAGCCCAAATAATTAAACGTAAAGAATTAGTTGACCTATAGTTTATAAGCCCTTAAATCCATTAATTAAGTAAGTAGGAACCTTGGGGAACCCTTTAGTACTAGGAGGATTATTATCAAGTCTTCCGCAACGGAAACCCTTAAGCTTATTTCCCCCAAACTTTTTAGTATGAGTAATTTTAATAGAAAAATTAAGGGAAAACTGGCTTTACGTGCAAGCCTATTGTAGATACGACCACCGACCTTTTCCCCTTTAAACTTAGCTAAAATTAATTATCATGTCCACTAGTATTAGTAATAATTTGAGTTCTTTTTAAAGTTAAAAGATATACAAGGTCCTTATGACCAGTATATTACCCTTTCCCCTCGACGTGTTCCTATAGTAGATACGGATTGTACGGTAATTATTACGTTCGTTAAGATCTGGGAAGGAAAGGAGAATTATAATAGTAAGCCGTATAACCTCTTCGACGTCAAGTTACGCTTATTCTTTAACATTTGTCATTAAATAAGAGTTGAATTACCAGATTTTTACTCGTTGTTTTCTAGTATCCTTACCGGTTCAGCCGAGGATTACTACCTCTAATACTTGACGAATTGTACTTCCTTTCGCGAAATTTATATTTACATAAAAGATTATTTCAAATACTATATTAATTTTACCTAATATTATACCTATTTGAATATTATTAAGTGATTTTATATACTAGATTACAAGAAACAATCTAAAAGTAAAATAGATTTCCTTGATTAGATTTTTCACAGTCTAATACTTTACTGATAAGTAATATGGAACGTAGGAGCTGGCGAAGGCACTTTACGTTAATAGGTCTGATAAGTAATTACGGATTATAAAGAGTTTAAATACGCACTTTAATACCCTAATGCCATTTGCGAAAGGTTTTTTTAGCCAATTACGTTTCTCTTTAGCGACCGTAACGACTCGAGTCTCCGGATCGACTAGTATATACCCTTAAGATACGGAATTGAGTGACGAAAAAGAGTATTTTTCCAATTCGTATTATACTAATGGAAGGTACGGAAGGCCTGACTAATACGGTTAATAGAAAATCCAGACCTCGACCTCTGGAAAAGGGTATTCCTTTTCGTTAAAGTCTTTAGGCCGTTTAAATAAGTTTACATTAAGCTTTAAGAGATATTGCATCTATAGCAAATAAAGCTGCTGGTTAACGCATTATTTACTGCCGAACGTAAAATAAAGTAGGTTATATATTACATTTAGCTCCCCTTTTATTTCAATTAAAACTATATCAAATAAGTTATATGGTTTAAAAGAAGTAAAAACAAAAATTAGGAAAATAAGCTAAAGATTATCGGTTGGTAATAAGATACTAGCACTAATATTATCCTGAAATTAACGTAATAACTAGTCGACCACGCCTTTTTATACCGATTTACAAGTGAAAACCCCTACCATAGATACGACGATAAAGACCTTGGCCTTATACATCTTTTTACTATTCGAAACCGTTATGTAAAGCAAGTCTTTCAGGGGATTATGCCGGATACGATGGCAATACGGTACTTAATAGGAGGTTATTCGTAATACATCGCGTTGCGAAGAGATACTAATACTGTTACGGAATTTAATTACGCGGATGTTAGTAAAGCTAAGGTTAGTTTTGACTTTGGAAAAAAGCTATTTTTATTGGGATTTACAACGGTTAATACTGTTGTTAACCTTATTGTTTTTTATATTGAAAAAAATTCCACCCTTTTTTTTCCCTGCTTAAAAGACGTAAAAAACCTGAGCGTTAATATTAACGTTTGAACCAACGAATTAATATAAGTTAAAGTCGGTAAAAGGTTTTCATTTACCCTTAAGTAGAGGAGTCTCTGATTTTATTGTTAAGGGTTAGAGGCAATGGTATTAAATTTAACAGAGGCTTAACTTTGTTAATTATATCGTAGGTTTAATTACCCGGTAACTAATATGTTTTATAAGGTTTTAAAAATAGATAGTTGCATAAATATGGACTTATTAATACTAAAGATAGTTAAATACCTTTGTTACTATTGCCAAATACACTCCTAAGCCCCCTTAAGGTTTAGGTTTACGCTAAAGGAAAATTAAGGCTTTAATTCTAAAGTTTTCGTAAACGTATTTTACCTAGATAGTAAGTTAGTATTATATGTTATAGATTTCGTTACGGTTTTTTACTACGTTAAGTTCCTTAAAACTATTACGGTAAAGTAAATATCGGAGGTACTGCGTATTATGTGGATTAATATGTACCTTGGTTCACTAAACATATTAGTTTACGATACCAGTATTAACTTTATTATAATAAAGTTTTAAGTCAATATAAAGTTAATGGGTATTTAGTATAAATATTATTTCGTTAAATTTTATTAGGGTATTAGTAAGTTCGAAAAGGTATACGCTCTTTTACAAAAGGTTTACAATATCCTTACATTGGAAATCGGAAGCTTTATAAGTTAAGAAATACGGCTTTAAATAGCAGTGAAGAGTTTTAACGATATTGTTAGCTTTAATGGACTTATATTAACTTTAATGGTATTTATAGTTCATTTACGTATAATAACCAAGTCGCTACCCTCGTTAAGTACTTAAAAACGTATTATGGTATATAGCAAGGCTTTAAAAAAAAAAAACCGAGAAAGGAATCGGCACGCCATCAAGTCAATAATACCTTTAATACTAGGAACGGACTTTTAATAACAAACGTATTTTTACTCCTCCTTTAAAGTAAAGTTTTTACGTGGCGCGAACCAGGTAAATAGGATAGGCCGTATAATATTTTAAGTATTATTAACTTAAATGTGGTGGTTAAAATTACTAACAGCCCCATGGTTTTCCGAGTTTTACAAGTTAAATCGTACCGAAAACCCTTCGAGACCTTTAAGTTAAATAAAAATCTGGACGCCGATAACCTTCGGGTCGAGTAAATTAGCTAATATAACCCTTCCAAGCCGATTGTTAATAAGCGAATGAAACGTCGATGGTGTGGACGACCACTTAAAAAGAGGATATATACTAAAAAGGAGGAAGATAGAGAGTATAGGCCAGGCAAAGCATATATAATGGCGTGGGTATTTTGAAGAGAAAAGTCTGATGAATAACTTTCCCTTAAGATACGTACCAAAGGCATTGTTAATATACTAGGTAAGCTCTTTAAGAAAAACGATCGAATGGAAATTAACGGCCTTTTGTTATAGTAAGTTATATAATTTGTACCGTTAACGTAATTTGAAGGTTAAAATGTTACGATTTTTAAGTCGAAGATAGTTTATAAGGTCAAAGTTAATATTACGGACCGGCCGCACAAAAAGTTACGGCTAATAGTTTTAGGATACGGTAATAAAGGTAAAGACTAAATACTTATTTAATCGCCTATAATCTAAACATTAGCTAACTTTCAATCGTCGTTATTACGGTAAATTTAACTATTGGCATAAAGAGTTGGTTGATATGAAACAGCCACAACATTATGTAATCATATACGTAATCTACTATTAATCTTTAGCGGATTTTATTGTTAGAGTTATTAAAAAAAACTAAAGGATAGGTTTCCAAACGGTACGGTGATACATTGTATTAAGCCTTTGTACGGATTGACCGAGGTAATCTTTTACTAGTTCCTAAAGTACCAAGCGTATTTTAAAAATTGTTTCGGTATAAAGACTTCAACCTTTAACTCGTACCTCTTAATTATAAAGGGTAAAGACTTTGGTATCGTAGGTATATAAATTAACGATACCTTTCTCTTCCATGATACTAGGTTTGTAGCAGCGAAATAATATATTATCGAAAAGTAAGGCCTTTAAAAGTGTAAGCTAATGAAAGAGTTGGTTAAAGGTTTATAACTTAACTTTAACAAATCTTTATTTCGTATTTATGGTGTTAAAGTTAAAAGCGATACTTATATTAGCTCAAGTTAAACGGAGTAATCTAGAAGTTTGATAATTATCGATAAAACCAACGAGGAAAAATTACAAAAATATTTAAAGTAAAGAGCTTGTACGACCTATATTGCTACGCTATATGAATCGGAAGTATCGTATAACCTATTTATTATAATATAGGTATAAAACCTGTATGATGAAGACTTTAATAAGTTAAATCAATGGATTTAGTAGAAAATAGATTATATTGAAAAAGGAATTCATATAGTTTCTATAAATTTGACGAAATCGAAGCAAATAATTTTTACTAACGGATCATTCATTAGTAATGCTAACCTTGTATCGTAAATTAGCTTTTTAATAATATTCCTTCATAAGTATAAGTTTAAGAAGTAATTTACGATTACTTAAAACCTTATATACTAGATATTTATTAAGTGTAAAAGCGTAACCCGGAGTATACTAGCCTTTAAAGTCTATAGTATAATATCAGGATTTAACATTGTCATAGTAACTAACGGTATATTAAGGATTATTACCCAATAGCTGGGATTGCTACCGATATTTGTAATGGTATGTACCGACTCCTGAAGCTTTTACGAATGACTATCAAAACTAGGTACAACTAATGAAAAACGCCTGATAATAAACATAATAGCGTTAAGAAAAGTATACGAAGCCTGGGAAATCGATAAGTTCCGGTAAATTAACGCAAAAATAATCCTACCGATATTATAACTAAGGCCACTACTGATAACGCCTTGGAAAGATTTATGGATAGCAATATGCTAATGATACGAATTGAGGGATATGTGAATCACCTGGCACGTGACGTGAAAGAAAAGGGTTTCCCTAACAAACTGGATGATTGTCAGGGCAATGATGGCAATGGAAGTAGTTTAAAATACTGGCAAAAGGTACGCAAGTGGTGGTGTATCTGATTTTCGCAGGTTTGTGGCGAAAGATCTGTATACGGGGTTTGAGGAATGAAGGTCTCGGTAGCGTAGAGCAAAAGGGCCACGAAGGGCCGTAATTAAGGTTAATTTCAGTACAGATTAATCGGAATTGATAGGATTCTGGCTTACGGATTGAGGAGGGATTTCATAGGTTGCTACCAATTGATAGCAAGCCACGCTAGCGTGCAGGCACAAAAACAAAAAGCTACTAGTATTAAAATAGCAGTCAAGTGCAGTACAGTCAAGTCAAATTTACTTGCAGTAAATTTGATTGTACGTATTGCAAATTGATCGTGGTTTGTGAGATTTGAATACACTGCACTGCAAGTGCAGTGTATTAGGTGCCCACTTCAAAGTGGGGTACAGGCCCAAGCGTTTGGCCATACAAATTAGTTCGTAGACTGGCTAGCGGTCTACCAAACTTAGCACTTTACACAAACCAACAATATCAACGCAGCACCAGTTACTTCGACCACAGTGATTCGAATCGACTACATTGCAACAATAAAGGCCTACCAACAGTCTGCTATTATACCGTAAACTACTAAAGTTAGTACGTTTCGCGTAATCCTTTTTTCATTTGACAGAGGTTTAGTGGATTAGGCTGTTGATAATGCTAAATTAGTTTTCCTGTTTGTTTTTATTAACGAAAGTTATTAGGAAGCCGATTTATAAAAATAAATCGATATTGTTTGCGAAAGATCAATCCGTGAAAATCATTAACTTTGTCTTTGAAAGATCGATCGCGATTATATTAATTCCAAGGTATAGATTCCTTATTTGCCATTTAGGCCTTTCAATCATCCGGTTAAAGTTATCGTTAATTAGGTCTTAGATTTACACCGCGATAAAGAGGTTGTAAAAGGCCTTAGATTGATATAAAGCGGCAATATAGCGGTTACAGGTACGTTATTTCAAGTATCGTTAGGCCTTGATTACGTTAATCTTGTCGATTATAGTTAACTTAGTATTCTAGCCCTTTTGGTAAAAGCTAAGGCCAGTATGAACACGAAGTATACAGATTAATAATCTGTTGAAATTAAGCTAATTGCCTTCCATTAGCGTTGTTACCGGCTTACAATTCCAAAACTTAAAGTCTTTAATTACATTTTATTTTAATTTTTGGTAGGCCTTTATCGTTACAATGTAGTCGATTCGAATCACTGTAGTTGAATTAACTGGTGCTACGTTAATATTGTTGATTTGTGGGAAGTGCTAAGTTTAGCAGACCGCTAGCCAGTCTATGAACTAATTTGTATGGCCAAACGCTTGGGCTTGTACCCCACTTTGAAGTGGGTACCTAATGCACTGCATTTGCAGTGTAGTTCCACAAACTGCATCCAATTTTGCAGTTAGTACAATTAACTTTACTGCAAAAAAAGTTTATTTAACTGTATTTCATTTAACTGCTATTCCAACACTAGCAGCTTTTTGTTTTGTGCTTGCGTACGCCAGTGTGGTCTGCCATCAATTGGTAGCAACCTATTAAATCTCTCTTTAATTCTTAAGCTAATAATAAGCCAAACCCCTGTTAATTCCGATCAATCTATACTGAAATTGACATTAATTACAGCCTTTCGTAACCCTTTTACTCCACCCCTCCAAGGTTTCCGTTCCTTATATCCCGTGCATATATCTTTTGCCACAAACATACGCAAATTAGGTACGTTACCACTTGTGTACCTTTTGCTAGTAATTCAAATTACTACTATTATTGCCTTTATCATCACCATTATTGATTTGATGGTCTTTCAATTTGCTAAGGCAACGCTGTTTCTTCAAGTTACATGCCGGGCGGTCTACGTATCCTTCAATTCGTATAGTTAGCGTATTTCTATACATAAACCTTATTAGGGCGTTATTAGAGGTAGCCATATTTATAGAATTAATAGGGTTATCTTTGTCATTGATTTACTAGAACTAATAGATTTTCCGGGCTTTGTATACTTTCCTTAATGTTATTATGTTTATTATTAAACGTTTTTCATGAGTCTTGTTTAGTTTTGACAAGTATTCGTAAAAGCTTCGGAAGTAAGTATATACTATTACAGGTATTGCTAATAATCCCAACTGTTTAGTAACGATCCTTAATATAACGTTAGTTACTAGGCTAATTTTTAAGCCTGTTACTATACCATAGACTTTCAAGGCTAACATACTTCGGGTTACGCATTTACCTTTGATAAATATTCAGTATATAAGGTTTTTTGTAATTGTAAATTGTCTTTTAAACTTATGCTCGTGAACAAATATTATTAGAAAGCCTATTTACAATATAAAGTTAGTATTATTGGTAAATAACCTGTCCGTAAAATTCTTTAGCTTCGCCTTCGTCAAATTTACAAAAACTATATTAATTCCTCTTTTTATATGGTTTTTGTTGGTAGGCCTTAGATCGTTGCAACATTGTCGATTCGATTGGTCCATCGAAGTAACAGTAGTATTGCATTGGTTAAGTAGTGGATGTATTATTCTAGGTTTGGCAGACCGCTAGTCGGTCTACACAGTAATTTGTAGGGCCAATTGCTTGGCCCGTACCCTTGAGTAAAGTGTAGTGTACTGCACTTAACTTATACTCAATGCGGTAAGTCCGCACAAAGCAATACACTTGTAGTATGGTCAACTTTACTATAGGTAAAGTTGACCTACTCCACTGCATGTAATACTATTTTAACACTGGCGGCTTTTTAGTTTGTATGCGCACACCAGTATAGCTAACTAATCTTTTCCGTTTACTACTGAATTACCTCCTCGTTAACTGGCCAGACCCCTGTCAATTTCAGTTGACTTCCATGCTGAATTACACCTAATTACATACAAATTAACCCTATTTAATCTCAATTGCTCCGTTATCCCAAGGTCCGAGTTTATTAACTCCCATAAAAAAAATCGCTACAGACCTTTACAGGACTTTATTTGAACCGTGCAACTTAAACCAATCACTATTGTTAATCCTCTAGCAGTTTTTCAGTTTTCCATCACACCCCTGTCCGCCGTCACGTGATCCGGGCCTTCCAGGCAGCCTATTAACGTAGCCTTCGATTTGAATGATCAGCTTATTACTGTCCACAAACTTTTCCAAGGCCCTGTTCGGCAATGCCTTCGTCATGGCATCAGTAGGGTTATCTTTACCATCAATCCATCGAAACTCCTTAATTTCCCTCCCCTCTTAAGCTTTACGAAGTGTTATCACGTCGATTATCAGTCGTTTTTCGCTGGTGGTTCCGAGCTTCGAAAGGTATTCTAAAAAGCTTTTTAAGTCAGTACGCTTCGTATAATCCTTTTATACTCAACAAAGAGTTAGTAAATTGGGTTACCGATAATATTAAACAAGTTTTACTACTTATTTTTATTGACAAGGGTTATTAGGCAGCCGATTTATAAAGATAAGTTGGTGTTATTTAAAAAGTATCCGTTAGTAAATATCATTAACTTAACCTTTGAAAGATCGATTAGAAGCATATCAATCCCTCGGTTTAGGTTTCGTATCTGTTACTAGAACCTTTCATTTAGCCAATTGAAATCTTTATTCTTTGGCTTTTATGCTTACACCGCGATAAATAGGTTGTAAAAGGCTTCCAATTGGAAAATAGTAGCAATATAACTACGTCGAATATGTTGTTTCAAATACCATTAGGCACTGGCCACGTTAGTTTTATTAATTATATCCAAAATAGCGTTGTGGCCTTTTTGGCTAAAGCTAAGGCCGGCATTAATGTTCAGTATACGAATTGACTATTTATTGAAGTTAAGTTAACTATTTCCCGTTAACTTCGTTACTAGTTTGCAATTCCAAAATTTAAAATCCTTAATATCCTGCTAATCTAATACCATAAATCCTGTCGTACCAACGAAAAGGATATCGTCATTTTATATGCCTAATACGCTGAAGTCCTTCTTTTTCGTTACTAATAAGTACGGGTCGTATATTAAAGACTTTATTACTAGCCGTAATTTGAAATAACATTATGGGTTAAGAACTAGTAAACGTCCACTTTAGTCAATCTATATAGTAGCTTAATACAATGTATTACCGTTTCTAAAGAGTAAATGGTAAGAAATTCTTATAGTAATTTTAATAATACGATCTTCTGTAAATACGTAACTAACTACGTATAAGTTTACATTATATTACAGCTATTAAGCATAAACTTGCCTTTAGTCTTGGCTAATAAACTTGCTGTTCAAACGACCACCAAACGCTAGTTAATCTTCAAAATCGTTGGTGACTGCGTAAAGATCCAGATTTTACATTTATTACTGTATGTTGAAGCGATCAAGCGTAAATTTTCGTACGGTTGCCCCGTAGTTTTAACTTTAATTTCGTAGATAATCCTCGACTTAAAGATCATGACGTTTGTGTATTAAAGTTTAGAATCGGTTTTCTGCACGAAATGTATAACCCTTCGAGTTAGTAAACCGTTAACTTCAAACTTATCGCTTTCCTTAAAAGGTTTATCGGAGGTTTTGATAATTCTTTACGTTCGAAGCTTTAATGCCAAGTCTTCATTATCTTTCTCTTTTCTACATATTCAAGCAGTATTATAAATACGGCCTAGTGTATATTCCTCTTCTTCAACGTTTTTTTGTCCGTGGTCGGCATCACTGGCGACGTTCTATCAGCTTGTCGATCACGGGTGGAAAAGGTTCGTATTGGCTCAGTCGTTTGACTTAAAGATCTTTATCGTTAATAGCTCTAATATAGGGCTTAACCTAAGTGGTTCGGAAAGGTACAAAGCCGTTAGTAATCTTAATGACTACTTCAAAGTTTACGATATTTAATATATTGTACGGGCCCTTCTATTTACCCGGCTTCCGCCACACAAGGACTTTACTTTGTAATGATAAAGCAAGTATGTCGATTGTTAAAAAGTTGTTCCTGGTATTAAGGGAGTTATTAATATAACGGCGTGCCGATTTTCTTCGTAATTCCTTTAAAGCTTTGTTGTAGGCCATAACACGTTTCTAAGTACTTGCCGAGGTCAGAGATTCACTTATTAGGTATGGGTACGCTTCAAAGACCAGGTGCGTTAGCATTAAGCCATCAAGGTCCACAGTGTCGTTAAAGCCTTTGACTACTATTTATAGGCGTTCCTCCGAATTCATAAAGCCTTTAATTTCCAACGTAAGGATATTATACGTTTGTCAAAATAAATCGTATGCCTTTTCAAACTTCCTAATACTCTAATAGGCTTTTACAAGTACCTGTTTGTACTGGATACCTATTTTGAAAAAAAACCTTTTTATACTTCATCGCGGCAAAGTTGGTAATAGTATTGTAGACGACGACGTTAAGTAAGTCTAGGTAGGAATTAGTTTACAATATCCTTGAAGTTTTCTACGTATCCTTTACCCAAAGGAATTTTAAGAATTTGACACTGTGAAAAGAAGTTTCGAAATTAACAATATAGAGGATGAGCCTATTATCCAAGTAAAATATATCGACGAAAATCTCGTAGTTAAAATACCTATTATTTTTCAGTGTAAACTTCAATCTTCAGAGGGTTTATGCATGCGTTTAACAGTAGTAATAAAGTATTTTAATAAATTTTAAGGCAAAGTATTTCACATCATTATGCCCTGTAGACTTTATGACTTTATATAGCTTATTAACAGCGAGATAATTAAAATACCAGTGTAGTTAACATATTTCCGGCTTCGTTAAATTTAATACCATTACTTTCGGGATTTGAAGATAAAGCTATAGGTGCCCACACTTAAGGGCGAGTGAAAACCTTGAGTTGTTTTTAACCAGTTCGACTACATTAACATCGATGTCAACATCGAGAGTCTTTATATCGTTTAAGTAAAAAAGTAAAGGGGAAGAGGACTAAAATATATAAAACGTAAATGCTTTCATAGTAGTTTAAATTAACGTTATCTCTAATAAAGATAGTTATTCACCTTGGTTAAAACTAACTTTGGCTTTGTTAATATTATAACGATTAATCTTAGTAACTATAATGTTTTCCCTCCATAATGCTACGTACTATTAATATTTTTCTGTTAAGTATTTTACTGTCCTTATATCTGATATAATACTCCAAAACGTGTGATTTACATAACAATCACGAAGAATAAAGGTTTATAAGGGATACGAGGCTTATTTAAGGCAAAGGTAAGAGTTTTCACCACCTAAACGGTATAGAAAGACGTGATCGGCTAATTATTAGGCTGCGCCAGGAATAGTATCTTTATTCCACTTAATTTGTTTAGGGGTATTGCCATTAATTGGCTTGTCGCCTTCGAAGTATATAACTTGGTTTAAGTAATCCTATTTGAAATTAGTAGGGTACTGGATATAGTACATTACTTTTCTGTTTTTTTTCTTGGCAAAGGGGTGCTGAGTTGAACAGCAGCCAGTTTTTCCACTAATCCAACATCTCTTGCTACTATTACGACGATATTACTTGTATTGAACAGGTCCGCCTAAATTTTGGCTTTATTAGTACTAACGTGGCTATTGCCTTTAGTTTGGGCCGAGGTCGATAGGCTAGACCTTAAGTGTTGTAGGTGCCGGTAGCCGTACTTTTGACTGACATAATTAACTATCGTAAGGTTTTACTTATTCACGTTAAAGAAGTTACCAACTTAAGGATATATACTAATCGAGCCAGAGACTCGAGTAATTACGGTCTTTAATGAGGAACGCATTTGGCTCAAAACTTTTTGCAGGTAGTATAGGGGTATTAAAATGTGTATTTAAACTCTTTATAGCCCTTAATGGCTTGTCGGAACTATTGTAGTAAATTGCCTTCGCCAGCTCTTATGTTCCCAATTACCTATTGGCAAAGCATCAGCCTATTAAATATTTTATGAAGGAGATCCACTTTGCTTTTCGACTCTTTTTTGTAATCCAACATATTAGACCACTTAATAATATTTCAGTCGGTGAGGTATTGGGTAAGATTAACATCGTACTTGAAATGGCTCTTTATGTTATTGTAAATTTCGTAGAAAGAAAAACAGTTCATCAGATACCGGAGGTAGTAATCCTTGGCTTAACCGGTAAAAATACTAGAAAATAACAAGTGAAAAACCTAGCAATTCAACCCTTATTTGGCGGCAAATATTAAAAAATAGGCGTAACTTAACGTCGAGAAGGTTGTACGACTTACCGTTATACTTTTTATTTTCTCCCCAAATCTTAATTAACGTGGTAATTGCCGTATATTTCGTATCCACCATAGAAACGCTTCGAGGTAAAAGGGTGATATACTAGTCGTAAGGACCTTTTATATCTTTTAAGGGGGGGAAATACTAAGGTTGTTAGTATTAGTAGGCTGGATAGTTACCTTTAGCTAAGTTTGAAGGGAAAAAGTCAGTGGTCGTGCCTATAGTAGGCTCGTACATAAAGCCAGTCCTTCCTGAATTAGGTTATTAAAACTGAACGGATTAAGAAGATTGGAGAAAATGAGCCTAAAGGTTTTCGTCTCGGGGGACTTGTCGATAATCTTTTTAATGTTAAATGGTTTATCAAGGTTCCCACTTAATTTATTGGTGTAAAGCGCCGACATCAATACCTTTAGCAGCGTTGGCAGCCCTTTCTTCACGCACTCGGCCGCCGTTAAGGATTTATTCCGCGCTGTCACATAAAGGTGCTGAACTACTGAACAGGTTAATGTATTCCTCATCGTCAACGTATAAAGAGTCTTGGCTTAACTAAGAGTAAAGAAAAGGTCCTTTGGATCGCGTGTTGGGGCGGTGGGGTTCCTCAATAACTTTTAACTTAAGCCGTGGATCTTAAGGACATTCTTCAAGTTAGGCTAGGTTGAACAGAGTTTTTACCAACCTAGTAAAACTCTTCTCTGGTACGTAAATCCCTCAGCGTTCAATTTCTTCCTTTAACTTAGACTTAACAGTTTTTTAGATCTTTATCTACATATTAATAGTCCAGTCATCGAAAAACTCACGGTATTTACGAAAAGTACGGGTACCGCGATTACGTTCTTCGCCGCCGTTTTGCTTAACGATATAGATACCGACGAAGTTAACCAGGTGTATTTCAGTTAAGTCTTTATCAGCGTCTTCCATCCAAAGGTTACAGTTATAGTATTTGGTAAAAGAAACTTCGAGCGCCCCAATCTCTTCTTTCCTGGCGGGGTCGGTGATGACTTTAAAGTGAGCGCTAGCGGTAGACATCTTAATGTGTAGGGCGAGAGACTTGGTAGAAAATCGCGTAGAAACTTGGCGACTTAGCGACTTAGTAGCTTAATGTAAGGTCGCACGACATAGATTTCTTGGCGCGAACTGGCTATTCTTAGTATTTTCGCTGAAAACAGCGAAGTTAGCGATTAAATTGGCGTAGAGGGAGTAAAAAACGTAAAGTAGGGCTCAAGGTTTGGTATAAGGATAAGCTCGAAGGTTGTTGTTAGTGGTAAAGGGCAAAGGTTATTTGTTATTATTATTTGGCCGTAGAACTTAGTTGTTTTTACAGTAGTAGCACCCGCAGTAATAATAAATTAGCCGTTTGCCAACTTGCCGAACTTTAAGACTTCTGATAGTCAATATCAACGTCCTTAGGAAAAATCAATAAAAATTTCTTAGTGTTTTTCAGTAGTGATACCGTCGCCTACTTCCAGACTACCGTTAGGGACTAACGAAACCCAAAAGTCTTCTCTGTTTTCTAGCCGTTGGGAACTAGCGCAATACTAATAGAAGCCTTGCGAAAGAATCTTTCCTATATTCTAATCGCCTTTATTAATATAAAGCGTAGCCAGAAAGTAGCTTCTTCTACTTAGCCAATCTGTGCTTAACCTAATAAATACTAATTAGTGTTAATAAACCTTATATTGTTACAAAGTTGTCTATTCGATTGGTTTTCGAAGTAACAGTAGTATTGCATTGATCAAGTAGTGGATGTATTGTCCTAAGTTTGACAGACCGCTAGCCAGTCTTCACAGTAATTTGTAGGGCCAATTGCTTAGCCCGTACCCTATAGTAAAGTGCAGTGTACTGCACTTGACTTACACTCAATGCGGTAAGTCCACACAAAGCAATACACTTGCAGTATGGTCAACTTTACTGTAGACAAAGTTGATCTACTGCACTGCATGTAATACTATTCCAACATTTTATTTATTACTAAGTCCGTTTATTTAACTTATTAAAGTTTTCGTCTTAAAAGTTTTGTACCTGTGATAAAATGAAAAAATCGAACTATATTTTTGGTTAATATAACGTAGCCATGTAAGCTGTACGTGCCTTTTACTCCAAATATTTTTGTGGTTTTATCTCATCGGTTTTGTCGATAATCGTTAGTTTTATGACTTGTCCCTTTTAACGTAAGCTAATATAAGTTCCGTTTTTATTCCTTACACTATAAATACAGAGTAACGATTTATTAAAGTTAATTTATATACTTTCGGTTAATGTTTCTATCGGTTTATGCTTTTAAAGGTTTAACTTTTTGATGATACGTTATTTTGTTGTTATAAAACTAGTATCGCTGAAGAAAAGGGTATCGTTTGTTTATATACCTATAATATTGAAGTTTTTTCCCTTTGTAATTAATACGTATAGGTTAAAGGTTGAAGTCTTTATATCGAGCATTTTTTTAAAGTACGTTTGATACGTTAGGGATTAATAAACTCCTACCTCGGTTAATCCGTATAAAGAGTTGATAAAAAGTATTAGTATATTAGCTGAAAACTTGTCCTTTAGTTTTTTTTGGCAGTTTAAACAGTATAATCCGTTAAAAATCAGTATTAAATTACGTGTACGTTGACGTGATATCCCGGCTGTTTAGTGTAAATTGACTTTTTACGCTAGCAGTCCAACTAGTAGTAATAACGACGATTAAATGCTAGTTTTTTTTTTAGATTATAGGCGATTAAGTGAGGATTTAGTGTTTCCCTTTATTACCGTATCCTGAAGAGATGAATTATAACTTTTCGTATGACCGGTCCATAGTTTTGTCGTCAACCTTTTAAATTATTTTCGACTTGAAAATAGTAACGTTTAGACCTTTGAATTACGTGAATTATATAAATTATAAAACCCCCTGTGATAAAAGGCCGTTAATTTCCATTTTATTACTTTTTAAAAGGGCTCACCTAGTATATTGATAATGTTTTCAACACGTAACTTAAGTGTAAGTTTTTCGTTAAACTTTTCCTGTTAAGATACCTACGCTGTTATATACACTCTGTCCGGCTTATAATCTTTATCGCCGTCCTTATTTTTAATGTGTATTTTCCTTTTAGGTGGTCGTCTAAGTCGCCAACGTTTTATTAGATTTTTATTAACCAATTCCGAAAGGTTATACTAGCTAATTCGTTTAGCTTGGAGGTTATCGATATATGGATTTTTATTAGACTTTACGGGCCCGAGGGGTCTTCGTTATGGTTTAACCTATATAACTCGAAAAATTACAAGACCGTTAGTAGTTTTAATTACCACGGTTTAATTAGTAATATTTCAAATCTTATATAGCTTATCCTATTTTCCCAGCTTGCATTACGTAAGGATTTTACTTTAAAGGGGGATTAAAAACACGTTTGTTATTAAAAGTTCGTTTCTAGTATTAAGGGCATTATTAACCTAACGGCATGCCAATTCTTTCTTTAACCTTGTTAAGGCTTTTGTATACGCTATGGCACCGTTTTAGATACTTAACGAGGGTGGCTACTTAACTATTATACGTAAGTAAGCCTTAAATATTAGTACAGTTGACATAAGTCCGTTGAAGTTAATAGTATAGTTAAGATCTTTTACCGTTATTTAAAGCTGTGTTTTTCAACTTATAAAGTTTTCGATTTCCAATGTAAGGATATCGTAGGTCTTTTGTAAAAGGGTGTATGCCTTTTAAACCTTTTAAATACCCTAATAAACTTTAACGAGGATTTTTTTACATGAAAGTGTTATTAATATTATATTAGTTCAAAATTTTAATAGAATAAATTTGATATCGGCATCGTAAATTAATACGTTTAGTAGGTTAGGGTACTTGTTCATTTATAAAGTACGTAATACCTTTTATATTTCCTTCGTCGTAATGGTCTTGAGGAATTTAGCGTCATAAAAAGCCATAGCGGAGTTTACAACGTATAATACTGGTTTATTATTTAGATAAAACACGTTTACGAAGATTTTCGAATTAGAGTTTTGGTTTTCCTTCACGTAAACTTAAACCTTAAAGGGGTTTGAAAGTGAATTTAATAATAGTAGCAAAGCCTTTCGATTACCTTTAACTTTAATAAGTCCATATCTTTGTAACCGAATACTTTTAAACCCTTGTAAAGCCTATTAGTTATCAGGTAGTTGAATTTACTATATAGTTAACAAACTTTCTCTTTTATTATGTTTCATACTATTACCTTTAGACTTTCAAGATAAAACTAGATATATCCCTATTTAAGGTTAAGTAAAAAAAATTTATTGCCTTTAACTTATATTAGTTTGTTAGTTTAAATATTAATATTAACGTTGAGGTTTTTTATGTCTTTTAGATGAAGGAGGAAAGGGATAGTAGAGTCTTAGATGTAGAAAATAATAAAGCTAATAATAATTTTTATTGTTGTCAATCTTAATAAGGATCGTTTTTTTCTAGGATTAAAGCTAACCTTAGATTTATTAGTATTCGCGTGGTCAAGTTTCATAATATTATTAGTATTCCTTTGTAATGAGATATGTTACGAATAACTTTTTATTAAATATCGTGTCGCCCCCGTATCCGGTATCATTTTTTAAAAGACCTGTTTTACGTAACGGTTTCAAATGGTAAAAAAGTGTATAGGTCCAAGGTTTTTATCGTTATGTCGGCGGTAAGGGTCTTTAACTATAAGGCGGTATAAAAAGTCGTAATCGGTTAGTTATTACGTTACTTTGGGGTTAGTAACGGTATTAATATCTTTGTATTACCCGATAATCTTTAATTTGTTTTTTATTTTTACTTTGTTAAAATTACATATTTTACTCGAAATATTTCTAATTAAAAGTAAAGGTGAATTACGTACAATATATTACCTACTTCACTTTACGTTCGGCGGTAATGTAATGTGTTAACCAATAGTCTCGTTTTTCGTAAATCCAACGTTTTTTTACGTTTAAGGTAAACTTGTTTAATCGGTTCAAAGACGTTAAAGAATAGAAATACCCTTTTTAGTAGGTAGAGTTCCGGACCTTCCGTTAACTGTATTAGTTGAGCCTTTTGTACCGTCGATTAATGTAGTATGAATGGGGAGAGTCTTTTTCCTCGTTATTGAATTCCGGAGTTTGAAAGAATATACCAGTCGAACCAGAAACTCGAGTAGTTACGGTTGTTAGTGGAGAATGTAATGAGTTAAAAAATACTTTACGGGTGGTATTAGAGTATTAAAGGGCGTATTCGAACTTGTTGTAACCGATAACTGCTTACTGGACCTGTTAATATAAGGTGTTTTCGCTAACCTTGACGTTTCATATTACTTATTAGTAAAACATTAGCCAATTAACTATTTAATTAAGGGGGTGTATTTTGGTTTTCGACTTTTTTATAATTTAATATATAAAACCCCACAATAATATTCTGAATGATATGGTATTAAGCAAAATTTACGTTGTATTCGAAATAGTCTTTTAGGCTATTATAAATTTCGCAAAAGAAAGAATAATTCGTTAGGTACAAGAGGTTATAATGGTTGGTTCGACCAATAGGAATATTAGGAAATAACGAGTAGAAACCTGGAAATTTAGCTTTTATCTGACGGTAGATGTTTAAAAATAAGCGTAATTTAACATAGAGAAGGTTATACAGTTTACCGTTATACTTTTCCTTTTTCTCCAAGATTTGAACGAATGTGATAATTACCATATAGTTTGTATCATTTATGGAAATAGGGCAAGGTGGAAAGGTAATATATTAGTTTTAGGAGCCTTTTATATTTTTCAATGAGAAAAAACTATAATTATGTTAAGTATAAATAAGCCGAATAATTACATTTGGTTAAGTTTAAAGGGAAAAACTAATAATCGTACCCATAATAGGCTTATATATAAAACCGGTCTTTGCTTAATTTAGCTATTAAAATTAAATATGTTAAAAGGGAAAATGTGCTTAAGGGTTACTGTCGTGGGGGGCTTAGTTTCATTCCTTTTAATATTAAGGGGCTCGACAAGGTTTTTACTTAATTAATTAATGTAAAGTACTAACATTAATACCCCTGGCTACGTTAGCGGCATTTGTTTTACGTATCTTACCGCCGTTAAAGGCGTATTTCGCATTATTACGTAAAGATATTAAGTTACCAAATAGAGTAACGGGCTTATTGCCTACGTGTTTAAATGTTGAATTTAGTTAGGGGTAAAGGGGAGGTTTTTGAAATCGTGTATAAAGGTGGAAAGAGTTTTTTGATAGCTTTTTCTTTAAGCAGTAGTCTGTAAAAGCATTTTTCAAGTTAAAAAAAGTTTTAAAAATTTTTAGGTTAATGTCGTAATACCTTACACTTAAATAAAAATTCTTCGTTTTTCCAATTCGGATCTTAGTTTTAAGTTGACTTTTTTTAAAGAACTTTCTATATATTAATTATCTAATCTCCAAAAGTGTCGTGATATTTATTCAAAATACGGTTATAGTCGTAGCTATTATTATATTTTACGATGAAGTATTCGACGAAGTTAATAAGGTGTTTTTCGGTTAATTTTTCATAAAATGTTTTATTCACAAAGGTTTTCGTCGTATAACTTTGTAAGGGTTCTAAAGCGTTAATTCTATTCAAATATTTTTATTAGGTATTATTTTAATATTTAAGGTTATATAAGACTTCATAAGGCATATAGAGCGTGTAAGGCGAGAGATTTGGAAATTTGATGTAAAATAGTGTAGGAATTCGTCCACTTGAAGTTTTTTGGTATTTTTGTTTAACGAACTTGACAATTGGATTAACGTAAAGAAAGCAAAAAAAGTAAAGTAAGGGTAAATTTTTAGTGTAAAAGGTAAGATCGGAAGTCGTTTGTTATAAGTTATTTAACGTAAGGAATTAATCGTTCTTTATGGTAATAACACCCATAATGGTATTAATTTAGCCGTTTTCTAATTTACAGAAATTCAAGACTTTTAATGATTAATCTTAAAGTCTTTAAAAAGTATTGATAAATATTCCTATAGTTTTTTTAGTAACAATACCGCTGCTTACTTCCAAATTTCTGTTAAGAACTAATGTAACTCAAAAGTCTTTTTTACTTTCCTGTCGTTAGGGACTACCGTATTACTAATAAAAGTGTTTTGTAAAAATATTTACTTTACTCTAACTGCTGTAGCCGTAAAGAGTAACCGGAAATTAGCCTTTTCTTTTACTTAGCCAATCTGTGTTTCAACTAATAAACACCAATCATGTTGGTAGGCCTTTATCGTTGCAAATTAGTCGATTCGAATCACTATGGTCGAAGTAACTGGTGTTGCATTGATATTATTGATTAACATTTGTAAGTTCTAAGTTTGGTAGACCGCTAGCCCGTCTGCACACTAATTTGTATGGTCAAACTCTTTGGCCTATGCCCCATTTTGAAGTTAGCACCTACTGCACTTCACTTGCAGTGCAATCCCACAAACTGCAGCCAATTTTGCAGTCAATACAATCAACATTACTGCAAGTAAAATTGATTTAGCTGTACTGCATTTGATTTCTATTCCAATATTAATGTTATAAAGCTAGCCATTTCAACAAAAAGGTTATCGTTAATTTATACACCTATTAAATTAAAGTATTTTTTTTGCGTTATTAGCAACTACGAGTCGTATATTAAAGACTTTTTACCTAGCCGTGATTTGAAATACGACCAATAGGTTATAAATTAATTGATGTTGGACTTAGATAGTTTGTATGGTGGTTTGATACATCGTATTACCGTCCCTAAAGGGTAAATAACACATAGTTCCTGCAATAACTCTAGTAATACAATCTGCTGTAAATTCGTTGCTAATTACATGTAAGCTTACATTATATTACAATTATTAAGTGTAAACTTGTCTTCGGTTTTTACCAGTAAACTAACCGCTAAAGTAACTACCAAATACTAGCTAATTTTTTAAATCGTTGTTGATTACGTGAGGATTGATTTTTTGCTTTTATTGTCGTATCTTTAAGCAATTCAACGCGACTTGTTTTACGGCCGCCCCGTGGTGTTGCCCTTGACTTTGTAAATAATTTTCGATTTTAAGATCGTGTCGATTGGGTTTTGAAAATTAAAATTAGATTTCGGTACGAATTATATAAATTCTCGAATTAATAAGCATTTAGTATCAATCCTATAGTTTTTCGTAAAAGGTTTTCTGAAAGTCTCAATAATTCCTTATACTAGGAGCTTTATGTTACGACCCAAGTATGATGGTGAGTCAGGAAGTAAGCCAGTGTGTAGCTGAGCCACTTAGAGCCTGAAGTCCAACACATTAGGCGGGAAACACCTTTCCTTTGTTAGCGGAAATTACTAGGCCAATCACGTGATTAGGATCAGTGGGATCAGTACTGATCCAAGTGATTCAGAATCAGCGGGCTCAGCACTGATTCAAGGGATCCAGTACTGAGGACGATATGAAGGCACGGATATATAAGGACACAGTTAGCACTACATAGATAGTATTTCCTTCATATCTCTTCAGTTGTCAATCTAAGTATTCAGTCTCGGTATATTCTGAATAGCCTCACGGCTTTTGATCATTACTTGCACAGTTGTGATATTGTTTACACAGCACCTCTGCTACCTTCTTGATAGCATAAATCCTCTGACACCTTCTATGTACTCACTGGTATTTAGTGTGATCATTACACTTTAGTGCTACGTTTTCGTTATCTTTTTCTTTTTGTTTATTCAAGTAGTGTTATAGATATAGCTTGGTATATATTTGTTCTTTTTAACGTTTCTCTTTTTCGAGAGTCGTCCACGCCAGCAGTGTTTTATCGGCTTATCGATAATGGGTGGAGGAAATTCTTATTAGCTTAGTTGATTAACTTAAGGGTTTTTATCATTAGTATCCCAAATATAAGACTTAACCTGGGTGATTCAGAAAGATATAAAACCGTTAGCAGTTTTAATAACTACTTTAAAGTTTACGATACTTGAAATCTTATAAAGGCCCTTTTATTTTCCTAGCTCCCACCATATGAGGATTTCACTTTATAACGGCAAGGTAAATACGTCGATAGTTGTAAGGACGTTTTTAGTATTAAGAGTATTATTGATTTGGCGACGTGCCGATTTCCTTCGCAGTTCCCTCAAAGATTTTCTATAAACCGCACCATGCTTTTATGTATTTACTAATAGCATAGATTAACTTGTTAGACGTATGTACGTTATAAATATCAGCAACGTTAGTATTAGGCTGTTAGGGCCAACAATAATTTTTAGGCCTTTTACCGCTATGTAAAGACGTGCCTCCGGATTTATAAAGCTTTCAATTTCCAATGTAAAGATATTGCATACTCGGCGAAATAAGGCGTATACCATTTAAACCGTTATAATATTTTAATAAGCTTTTACATGCATTTATTTACAATATATACCTATTATTTCAATATCTTTTTAAAACTTTACCACCGTAAAGTTGATACTAGTATTATTAACGACAACGTTATATGAACCCGAATACGTGTCAATTTACAACATTTTTAGTATTTCCCACGTATCCTTTACCAAAAAGGACTTTAGAAACTTTGTTCTGTAAAAAGAGGTTACAGATTTCGCGACGTAGAAAACAGGTTTATTATCTAAATAAAATATATTGATAAAGACCTTATAGTTAAAATCCTTATCGTATTTGAATTTAAATTTCAATTTTTGAAGGTCTTTGATATGCATTTACCAATGGTGATAAAACCTTTTTATGGATTTTAGGATAAAGTATTTCGTATTTCCATACCCTTTAAACTTTAGAACTTTGTATATCCTGTGAACAATTAGGTGATTAAAACTCTGGTATAATTGGCATATTGACGAATTCTTAGGGTTTAATACCATTGTTTTAGGGCCTTTAAAATAAAACTATAAATTCCTCTACTTGAAGGCGAGAAGAAAACTTTGGCTTCTTTTAACTTGCTCGTTTGCGTTGATATTAAAGTTAACGCCAAGAGTCGTTGTTTCCTTTAAATAAAGAATAAAAGGAGTCAAGTACTTAAATATAGGGCATATAATCGCCTTTACAATAGTTTAAATTAACTTTATCCCTAGAAACAATAGTTGTTAGCTTGGTTTAAAGCTAACTTTAACTTTGTCAATATCGTAACAATTAATTTCAGTAGCTATAGGACTTTCTCTTTATAGTGACACGTGTTGAGAATTACTTCCTTTTTAGTACTTCATTACCCTTGTTTTAAATATAATACTTTAAAACGTGTAATCCATATAGCGATCGCGAAGGTTAAAGGTATATAAGGGGTTAGTGGCTTAATTAGGGCAAAGTTAAGGGTTTTTACCACCTAATCAGTATAAAAAGGCGTGTTTAGTTAGTTACTGAGCCGCTTTGGAAGTAGTATCTTCATACTATTTAATTCATTGAGGGCCATTATCGCTATTAATTAGCTCGTCGCCTTCGAAGTTTTCGATTAAACCCACGTAATCCTATTTAAAATTAATACGGTACTAAATGTAATATATTACCTTTTTATTATTTCGCTTAACGGGAAGGTACCGAATTAACTAACAGCTCAACTTACCACAAATCTAACATCTCTTACCACTATCACGACGATAATGTTTATGGTTAACAGGTTCATTTAAATTTTGGCCTTATTGGTGCTAGCGTATCTGTTACCTTTATTCTATGGTCCATGGGTTAAACTTTTAGCGTTAAGAGCTTCTATAGCCGTAATTGCGGTCGACGTAAATAACTACCGTAAGGTTTTTTTATTAACGTTAGCAAATTTACCAGTTTAAGGGTTTATACTAAATAAGTTTGAAATACGCGCCATTAAAATAGCGAGCGAGAAACGCAACTGGTTAAAAAATCTTTTGCAAGTGAGATCTAAGCTTTATAGGGTGTATTTGAACTCGTTAACTCCCGTAACCAATATTCGTACCTGTTTACGAAATGTGATTTCGCTATTACTTATTAGCACAATATTAATTTTTTAAGAATCTGTTCAACACATTTATTAGTATTTCCTCATTTTTATTTTTTACTATTATCGTAATCTACCGCATAGTATCCAAGTTTATATGATATTAGGTAAGGTAAACGTGATATTTGAAGTGGTTTTTTATATTATTATAAACTTCGTAAAAGGTAATTACTCGATTTAAAAAGGTTAGGTAGTAATCCTTGGCGTACCTTATAAAAATTCCTGGGAATAATAAGTAAAAACCAAAAGGGGAAAACTTTATCCACTTACAAATATTTAAAAGTAGCATTATCTTTATGTCGAAAAGGTTATAAGGTTTCCTGTCATACTTTTCGACATCGTTTTAGATCTTGGCAAAGTCCGCAAAAAGCTTATAATTAATATTGACCATTTTAATAGGTTTTGGAGGCAGGTTGCGATAGTTATTTCAGTTTTTATTAGTATTATTTCCTAGCGGTTTAAATTTTGGGACCTTTTATGCACCATGTTTAAGGTAATTGCCAATCTCCTGGTCTAAAGGGTTAAGTTTTGTGGTAAAACCTATAATATGCCATCGCGTATATTCAAACCTGCTGTAAAAATTTTTTGAAAGGACTTAAAGGTTTTAAATAAAATGTTAATGGATAATAGGGACCAAAAGGTTTTAAAAGGCTTGACGATCTTTTTTAATTGACTGATATAAAACGCCAACATCAATTCCTCTGACCGTATAGGTAACTGCTGCTTTACATATTCTGCCGCCGCTAAAGGCGTATTACGCGCTGTTATATAGAGGCGCTAAACTGCCGGGTGGGTTAACAGGTTCCTTATCGTTAACTCATAAAGAAGCTTGACTTAACTAAAAATAAAGGGGAGATCCCCTTGATTGCATATAGAGGCGTTTAAGTTCCTTAATCTCTTTTCCTTTTCTTCTAAAGTCTTAAGGATTAGGTTTTTGAAGGGGGTCTTCATGTTAGGCCAATTGAAAAAAGGTTTCTGCTAATCCGAATAGTGTTTTTTCTGTGATTTAAATGCTATAGCGAGTAACCTTCTTTTTCAGTTTGGCTTTAACCGTACTTTTAATTATCTTCTATATATCAATAGTCTAATAGTTAAAAAACTTGCGAAAGTTTTTAAATTCGCGGGCGCCACGGCCCTAATATTTACCGAGATTCGCGTTGATAATGTACTAACCAACGTAATTGGTTAGGTAAGCCTTAATTAAGGTCCCGTTAACATCTGTAATCTAAAGCTATTTGTCGTAATAGTTGACCAAAACTGTTATAAAGACTTTAACTCTATTTATTTATTTTAACTTCATGCCATTTTGACGTTTTATATCATATAAAACGTAATAGACGAGGAATTTGGTAATCTTTAGACTTAAAAACTTGGTGTTTTGACGTAAAGTTGCATGGAAACTTGGCGGCTTTAATTTTGAGTCGCGTGGCATAGCTTTCTTCACGTGACGTGATTTTTTCTCCTAAAGTAGCAATATCAACGATTGAGTTGGCGTAAAATAAGTAAAAAGAGTAAAGTATAAGTAAAGTCTTGATGTAGAGGGTAAGGTCGAAGGTTGTTATTAATAATAGAGGTCGAGGATTGCTTTTTGTTGAGCTGTGAGACTTAATTGGTTTTGTAATAATAACATCCACAGTAATACTAACTTAACCGTTTGACAACTTGCCGAAATTTAAGACTTCTAACAGTTAATCTTAACGTTCTTTAAAAAGTATCTTTAATAACGATTTCTTGGTGTATTTAATAGCGATATCTTTGCTACCTCTAGCTGCTATAAAAACCGACGCAGCCTAAAAGTCTTCTATACCTACTTCCGTGAAAACCAACGCATCAATAGAAGCCCTTCGCAAAAATATTTTCTTTACCTCAGTTTTTCACAAAATGTAATAGGAAAGTAGCTTCTTTTTATACTTAACTTATTTTTACTTGACTTAATAAGCACTAATTAGTGTTGTTAAGGCTTTAGACGTTGTAACGTTGTTGATTAGATTGGTTGAAGTAACAGTAGTATTACAGTAGTCAAATTGTGGATGTATTGTTCCAGGTTTGGTAGACCGCTAGCTAGTCTACACTATAATTTGTATGGCTAATTGATTGGCCTGTGCCCTAGTGTAAAGTTTGGTATACTGTACTCGACTTATAGCTAAACGACTAAGGCCACACAAAATAATACACTCAACTCAACTTGCAATCAGTATAATTAACTTTACTGTAAGTAAAGTTGATTTACTGTACTGCAAATACTAATATTCCAACACCTTGAGCTACTATTAATTATTTCTTTAACGTTAATGTTAAAGCTGACGCCTAGGGTCTTTATATCCTTTAAACAAAAAAGGAGAGAGGTAGGAAATTTGAGAATATAAAGTTTAATCGACTTAATAATAGTTTAAATTACCGCTATCCCTAATAACGATAATTATTTGCTTCATTCGATGCTAATTTTAGCCTTACTAGTATCGTAACGATTAATTTTAGTAACTATAGTACTTTCCCTCTATAATATTATAACCCAAAGACCAACTGCATGTTATAGAATAAGCCAGCGGTCTGCTGCGCTATTAGAAGCCTGATGTCCAATACATCAAGCCAGGGATCTCTCTTATGTAAGCACCCAGGGTTAGGGTTTGGACCGACAGGATCGCTCGCAGTCTAGTCAACAACATTGGGACCGAAGGAAGCGACATCAACTTCAGCGGTCCAGTACTGAAGACGGTATGAAGGCACGGATATATAAGGACACAGTCATCACCACATAGATATTATTTCCTTCATAGCTCTTCAGTTGTCAATCTATGTATTCAGTCTACACACTTGAATAGCCTAACAGCTAGTGATCATTCTATAGCACGAACAAACATCTTCTTGATATTGCACCTTTATTACCTCTGCTACCTTACTGCCAACATAAACCTCCTGACACCTTCTATTTACTCACGGGAATTTAGTGTGATCATGACATATAATACTCCCTATTAGGAATAGCCTTTTGTTAAGTATCTTACTGCACTTATATCCGGCATAATATTTCAAAACGTTTGGTCCGTGTAATAATCGCCAAGGTTAAAGGTGTATAAGGGGTTAGTGGCTTAATTACGGCAAAGATCAGGGTTTTTATTACCTAACTGGTATAAGAAGGCGTGGTAAGCTAGTTATTAGGCTGTAGCAAAAGTAGTATTTTTATGTTATTTAATTTATTTAGAGGTATTGTTGCCGTTCATAATCTCATTGCCTTTGAAATCTACGATTTGGTTTAAATAATTCTGTTAAAAAATGGTAAGGTATTGGATGTAATTTATCACATTTTTGTTATTTTGCTTAGATAAAGGGTACCGAGTTAATCAATAGCCAGATTTATCATAAATCTAATATCTTTTACCACTATTACGACAATAATGTTTACGGTTAACATGTCTGCTTCAATCTTAGCCATATTAGCGTTAGCATGACTATTACCTTTAGTCTATAGTAGATAAGTCAGATGTTAAGTGTTAAGAACGCCCTTAACCATACTTACAGTCAACATCATTAACCACTGTAAGATTTTTTTTCCATTTAGGTTAGGGAAGTTACCTACTTGGACATACATATTAACCTAGTTTGATATATGCGTTATTACAGTTGTAAACGAGGAACTTAACTGGTTAAAAAAGCTTTTACAGGTGCTATCTAAGCGTTATGGGGTGTATTTAAACACTTTAATGCCGGTAACTACTACATGTACCTAATCGCGAAGTATGGCTTCGCTAATGTGTGATTTCGCTATTACTTATTAATATAATATCAATTTATTAAACATCTAATTAAGTACATTTATTGATACTTCCTCTTTTTTCTTTTTTGTTATTATCGTGGTTCACCGTGTAGTGACCTAGTTTGTGTAGTATTAAGTAAAGTGGACGTCGTATTCGAAATATCGTTTTATACTATAATAAACTTCGTAAAAGGTAATTGTTTGGTTCAGAAAGGTTAGATAATAATCCTTGACGTACCTTACAAGGATTTGAGAAAATGATAAGTAAAAACTAAAAGGGGGAACCTTTATACACTTACAAATATTTAAAAGAGGTATTATTTTTGTATCCAAGAGTTTATAGGACTTTCCATCATATTCTTCTACGTCGTTTCAGAATTTAACGAAGTTCTTAAAGAGTTTGTGATTGATATTTATTATTGTAATAGGTCTCAAGAATAGGTAGCGATAGTTATCATAATCTTTGTTAGTATTCCCTGTCAATTTAAGTTTTAAAGTCGCCGAGGTACAGTATTAAGGGTATTTTTCCAGTCGCTTAAGTTAAGGGGTAAAATTTTATAATAGGACCTATAGTGGGCTTACGCGTAAAGGAAAATCTACCTTCAAAAATGTTTTTAAAGGGTTCAATGATTAAATTATTGGGGAGCGATAGGTATTATAGACTTAGGCTGTTGGCCATTGAGCCTATAGGTTACATGACTGTGCACGTAAAGGAATGAGTAGTACCCGGCCTGGGCCTGGCCTAGATGCGGTCCGGGCGCGGTCCAGATACAGGCCGGGTATAGTTCGTATACGGTACGTATGGGGATACATCACGGGTTAGGTAAAAATCCTGCCTAAAGGTCTTATACGTTAGGCTATAGTAACCTTTTTTAGTTTTTTTTTGTACCCTAATAGTAAAGTCCATTTAATGAACATTTTGCTTATTATCGTAAGTCGGATTATAATATATTATTAAAGGTTTTTTTACCTTTTCGAAAAAAAATTTATTTATAATAAATGAATCGATGGCAAAAGTCAATAATTCGACGTTACACTTTAACATTATCGGGGAGGATAGACTATCGGCCAATACCTAATTCTTTACCTTTATGGATATATTTCCTACCTTTTCAAGATTGACTTAACCGATATTTTTCGTTTATAAAATACCGTAAGTTAGATCGCGTCTGCTATAAAACAATTGTAATAACTGGGTTAATCAACTTTAATTATCGAACCTACGTCCAACTTCGCTTAAGTTGTCGCGAAAATTTAATAATTCGAAGCTAAATTAGCCGCGATTAGCATTAGGTTTCCACCGGTTTAAAGAGGACCAAAATGATATAACCAATTGTAATTCGATGGATCTGCTTTTACGTAGGCAGCTATACGCCAAACGATTGAATTTATATTAAAAGCGGATAAGATATTGATTTAAAGTCGGTATACGTTTCTATACATATAGTAATATTATACGACGGCGTTAAAGTAGGTAATTACGATGTATTCCGAAGTTTGAATACACGAATATATATATAATATAAGGAAGTTCTTTTAACTATACCGAAACGGCTTTTGATAACCTTTACCATGCGGATAAGGTATTAATCGAATTTAAAAGTTAAGTTATAAATAATAAAGACTTATAGGTACTTTTTGTTATTAGATTCGAAATACTTTTAATTTAAATTAGCAGTTTAAATTAGCTTTCTGCCGTAAAGTACAACCACTTGAGCTTCTGCGTATCGTTAAGTATCTACGACAAATCTATAACGATAGGTTTGAGCCGGGTGGACTATATCGTAGCCCTGAAAAAGTATCGCGAATTCGCCGACGAATTGAAATCTTTAAACTTAAAACAGCGTTTTGGTTGTTAGCTAATAGGACCCGTTTAAGCTTAACAGCTGGATAATAGTATGGTTATAATGGTATTTTACGCCTTTTAAACACCTTTATTAAAGGGCCGTAGTTATCGCGGCAAATTATCTCGACACTGCGGTTAATTATCTTAACAAACCCGTTCAGTACACGTTTGGGACCAAAAATGTAAGGCAATATAAGTGAAAATAAAAAAACCTTCGGCCAAGCTCACTTCGAGGCATTATATACTTTATAGTTTATCGGATTATTATTAACGTACCTATGATCTCCACCCGATATTACCTTTTGCGCAAATATATACAATTTAAATCAAAAGGTAAAAGGAAAGTTCCCTATTAATGGTGACGAAAAAAGCCTAACTTTTGAATATAGTTTCGTTTAAAAGTTACATAACCTTAACAACGCAATTATGAAATTGAGTAAAAAGGAATTTAGTTTAATTAAAATACGTATAAACGAGGATCGATTCCTTATTCTTATACTTTTTAATAATACCTACTTTTTAAATACTTAAATCGATTTTAGCTATGATTATTATTATATTATAAAAAAGACTTTATCATAACGATTGAGTATAAATCAAATTTGGTTATTATATCTATGAAATCCCAATAAGATATTAGGGTTACAGTAAAATAGGCGTATTACCAAAAAAGCTAAATTTCATATAAATATTAATAAATAATCAAACCCGATATTAATATATATTATTCTCAGAATAACGCGGGATATAATTTTCAAAATACTTTAGATATGATATTAATAGGTAACCTTAAACGTAGACGATAGCCGTTTAATAGTTTAAAGTCATGGAAACTCAATTGTCGATGTAATAATAATATGTCTTAAAACGAAAGATATATAAGGCTTTGTAAGTTCGGTTTTCCTCGGATTAATAGAACGTTCGTATTAAAAAGTATAATTTACAGGGGATCCGTTTCGGATAGTCTATACCATAAGCTTTTACGAAATAACGCGGATTTTATAAACGACGGCGATAACTAGGGTTAAGAAAAGAGAATTGATTACGTTTTTACAGGAATTAACTAAATTCCGCGACTTATTTCATAAAGATAAGGCTATAACCTTACCCTTATATAAAAGGAAACTTAATTATTATATTTATATTAAATCAAACGAAAATGAAATTCTATTAAACCAACTTTTGGGGCCGTTATATTTGATATTATAAAATTAATTTTCAAGCTTCGACAACAAGTTACGGATTGAATAAATAGAGGTTGAATTCGGATAAGTTTTCTATCTAATTTAACGCCGGTATTGTTCATTTATAAGCTAAAGGAGGAATAGGCGTTTTATTTTGATTTTACCAGGTATTAAATAAAATTACAAAATAGGACCGTTTTCTTTGACTTTTGATTGAAGAGATTTTACGTATGTTATCGAAGTCGATATAACTTACGAAGTAAGATATTCAAGCGGCTTTTCACCGTATTAGAATTACACCTAGTTAAAAGGAATCAATAACGTTTCGTATAAGATTTAGGTTATTTAACTAATTAGTTATCCCCTTTAAGTTAGCGGAAACACCGGCGACGTTTTTACTATATATTAATTATATAATAGCGGATATATTGAATAAATTCGTTATAACGTATTCAAACAACCTTTTGGTTCTTTTGGGGGGGGGTTAAATAATATTATATAACGAAAATTCGCGTTGCTTTAGGATAATTTCGTAATACGAAGCTAAATTTAAATTTTTAAGAAACGTAATTTCGTAGTTGAAAAGGTAAAATACCTGGGTTTCATTATAACGGTTGGGGTAGGTATCTGGGTTAACCCCGAAAAAATACGGATAATACGCAAATAAAATTTATTACGTATGGTCCAGAAGGTCTAAAGCTTTTCAGGTTTTACCAACTTTTATCGTAATTTTATTAGTAATTTTTTAAAGTAAATGGATTATATCGTCTGCCTAACGAAATAAAGTATTTATTAGGTTTGGACGAAGCGAGAGGAATATATATTTTAAACTTTAAAGGATACCTTTATTACGGCTCCGATTCTAATACATTACAATTCTGATCGGCAAACAGTAATGGAGACTAATTATATGAGAACGGCGTTAAAAGAGTACTTATCGTAACGAGACGAATATAGTATTTTGAAGCTAATAGTTTAATATTCTGTACAGTTAACAAATGCGAAACGCAATTATACCATCTACAATAAAAAGCTCTTCGTAGTAATATCATATTTAAAAACGTGGTTTTCCGAATTACATAGTATCTATATACCGTTTACGATTCTAACGGATTACAAAGGATTAGAATATTTTTCTTTATTACGGTTGATTTTGAAACGCCAGGCTCAATAAGCCGAAGTCCTCTTACTTTTTTAACACCACTTACGGTACAGACCCATAACTTAAGGCGCCCGTTTAAATACGTTGACCTGTAAGTTATGAAATAGGCCCAAAGTTAAGGAATACCGCGTACGGGTTTTTCAACCTATCTTCATTATTCTGTTAAACGTAATATTAATAAATTTATATATTAAAATTATATAAATTAAGGTGGTTTATGTTAAAAGGTTCGATGAAACGTAAACTTAATTATTAAATTACGACAATATACATTTTAAAAGTAGGTCGGGGGTTTTCAAAAGGCCGTCAAAAGCGGTATCGTCTCAGGTCTAACCCGTGCCTAAGTCGTTATCGGGAATAACTTTAAAAGATTTCAATACGATAGCACCGGTAATATCGCCGCGATTCCGGATTGTGTTAAATCTGCCGACATTACTAACGCCTATTAATTACCTTATTTTTGGTACAGGTATATTAACGAGATTTTAAAACTAAAAAATAACGAACGACCCGTTATATAAGTTTCGTCTTTTAATAGTTTCCGAAGGCATTAAACGCTTTCTACTAGAAGAAAGTTCATTAATATAAATTACGAATTACGAAATTAACCTACTGTATATATTATGTTATCGTAATCGTTTATAATTACCGAATTAAAAATTATCAACGACGAGGATTTCATAATAAACCCACGACTCGCCTATTATACGTTATCCAGATAAAAATATTTTATTCTTCGTTTTTAACGGGATTACCACTTAAAAGAGATAATAGCAAATATTCGACTTTTTTATCAAATTTACACGTAATGTAACGAAACGAAACTTCATCGTACCTTACAGCAAAGCCTCTTTTAACCTTTTCTTATCTTTGACCAGTACTTAACTTATATTTTAATCGATTTTATAATCGACCTTCCAATTATTAATAACAGCCCTAAATATTTATTAGTTATTACGAATTATTTTTCTAAGTTTATCTAGCTAAAGGACATATAATTTATAACTACCGATACGTATGCGGAACGCTTTCGGGATATATAATAGAGGTTTTATGAATTCCTAATTTCTATTATTAATAACCGCGGTTCGAATTAAGTAGGAGTATTTTTTAGTAAAAGTCGAATAACTTTTGTTCATGACATATTACCTACAAATAAATAACGGTATTTAACGGGTAAACCAAAAGGTTTAAAAATACTTAAGTGTTATCATTGCCATTTTATAATATTACTAAGCTTTATATTTACCCTTTTATTAATTCGCGTTATATAAATGAAAATTAATGATTACCAGGTTTAATATAAATTGTCTAATGAATAGATATGAAATATCACCTTTTTTAAGGGTAAACGGGGATACGAAGTCTTTAACCAGTCCGGCGGTACAAACTATTACGTTTTTAGCTTATTTAAGCGAAGGGATAAAACTAGCTTAAATAGCAATAACTTATATATAATAATAAATAAAAACGGCGGAAAATAGTTAACGACGTTTAACTAAACGATATATGGTAAGTGATGAAGTTTAGTTAAGCTTTCGTAATATTAAAACTAACCGCCTGAATGAAAAACTCGATTAATTTTATAATTAGTATTGAGTAATCAATATTTCAAACCCGTTTAATATTGTATTGAATATTCTGAGCAAATATTTTGTATTTTATTTAAATTTGATTAAACGTATAATTTCGGACCCCTTTTTTTCATAAGTTTTATCAGATACTCTCCTGGGATTGATTTTAATAACTAACTATATAAGGGAGGATAAATACGAGAAATTTGAAGTATAGAGAATCTTCGTGATAAAACTAGAAAGAGAGGGATTTTATTATATCTTAGTTAGGTAAAAGGGCTACGATGAACCAAAGTGGAAATTACTAAAAGAAATACTAATATATTATAACTCTAAATAAATTTAAAACAAAATAAGAAGATATTCGGATTTATAATAACTCGGTATTTTGACATTAGAATTAAATTTATATTAAACGACAAATATGGGACGAATCGCCCACACCATCGGACTAATACTTTACTTATAGTTAAAGAAGAGAATCTATTACTTAATGAAATTATAATATAATAGGTTAGGCCGAGGAAATACTACCCGACTTTCTCGAATATATATCCAACCATAAAACAACTTTTACCATAACCTAACGAAGATTTATCTATTTATTATTATTATCCTTATCAAGGTTTAACGAATACCGGCGTTACTAACGTTAAAGGCTCTATCATAACTAGTTTCGAATATTAGGTAATATAAGGGAAGGGGGACGATAAAAAGCGTAACGAAAACTAATAGGCGTCGAAAAAAGGGGTTGGTAAAAAGCGTAACGGATACGAGGCGACGCTGAAAATAACGGATAACGCGAAAAAAAAGCGGGCTGTTGGTAGGCTTTAGACGTTGCAACGTTGTCGATTCGATTGGTTGAAGTAACAGTAGTATTGCGTGGTCAGATGGTGGATGTATTGTTCTAGGTTTAGCAGACCGCTAGCCGGTCTACACTGTAATTTTTTATGGCTTAAAGCTTGGCCCATTCCCTAAAGTGAAGTGCAGCGTACTGCACTCGACTTACACTCAATGCGGTAAGTTCGTACAAAGCAATACATTTACAGTACGATTAACTCTACTGTAAGTAAAGTTGACCTATTATACTATATGCAATACTATTTTAACACTGGCAGCTTTTTAGTTTGTAAGCATACACGCTAGTGTGGCTAACCAATCTTTTCCTAGTTACTACAGAATTGCCTCATCAACTGGCCAAACCCCTATTAATTCCAATTAACTTTCATACTAAACTGCACGTAATTGCATGAAAATTGAGCTCATTTAGCCTTGATCGCTCCGCCGCTCCGAGGTCCAAGTTTTTCAACTTCTATAGAAAGTTCTTCCGCCACAGCCCTTCGCAAGTTTAACTATTCCACTTAAATAGATCACCATTATCAATCCCCTGGTAGTTTTTTAATTTTCCAGTACATTCCTATCCGCTATCACGTTATTTGGGCTTTCCGGGCGGCCTATCCACGTAGCTCTCGATACGTATAGTCAGCTTGTTACTTTCTACAAATCTTTTCAGGGCTTTGTTTAGCGTGGCCTTCATTATGGTATTTATAGGATTATCTTTGCTATCGATTTATCGGAACTCTTTAATATCCCTCCTTTCGTAGACTTTACAGAGTATTATCACGTCGATTATCAGGAGTTTTTCGATAATAGTTCCGAGCTTTAATAGGTATTCGAAAAGACTTCTTAAATTGTTACAAATCACTACCGGGATAAGGGGAATTTTTAGTTGCCTGGTAATAAGGTTAAGGGTTTCCCATAAAGCCATACCTACTTTAAAGCCCGTTATTATACCGTAGACCTTTAAAGCCAGCACGCTGTAATGATCACACTAAATACCCGTGAGTATATAGAAGGTGTAAGAGGATTTATGTTATCAAGAAGATAGCAGAGACGTACTGAGTGAACAATATCGCAACCGTGCAAGTAATGATCAAAAGCCGTGAGGCTATTCAGATGTATAGACTGAATACTTAGATTGACAACTGAAGATCTATGAAGGAAATACTATCTATGTGGTACTGACCGTGTCCTTATATCTTTTATCCTTCATACCGTCTTCAGTACTGTCCTAGGTTGGATTATACTAGGTTTCTATGATCCTCCGTTCTCTAGATCATCTTGGATCGCTATGATCCTTCATGATCCATCACGTGACTTTTCTTAGTCATCGTGGCTGACATAAGAGATGTTCTCCACCTGATGTGTTAGACTTCAGGCTTCTCAGTGGCGCAGTTGCATACTGGCTCGTTTCCTGACCAAACCGCTGTCTGGGTCATGACACACGTTTTGTATAATCCTCTTATACTTGACAGAGGTTTAGTAAGTCAGATTACCAACAATGATAAATTAATCTTCCCGCCCATCTTCGTTTACTAAGGTTATTAAGAAACCGACTTATAAAGATAAGTCGGTGTTGTTTACGAAAGACCCGTCCATAAAGATTATTATTTTATCCTTTAAAAGGTCGATTAATATCATATTATTCCCGCGGTCCAAGTTCCGCATTTACTACTTCAACCTTTTATTTAGTCGATTAAGATCTTTATCCGTTGATATTTATACTTATGCCGTAATGAATAAATCATATAAGGCTTCCGGTTGATATAGTGTGGTAATATAGCTACCTCGTGTACGTTATTCTAAGTACCTTTAAACCTTGGCCTTACTAGTCTTGTCGGTTATGGCGAGAATAACGCCCTAGCCTTTTTGTCGGAATTTTAGGCTGGTATTAATACCAAACATGCGAATTAACGATTTATTAAAGTTAAGTTAGTTATTTTCCATTGACGTCGTTACCGGCTTATAATTTCAAAACTTAAAGTCCTTGATTACTTACTGTTTCAGTGCCAGGCAACTAGCCGTTTCGACGAAAAGGGTATCGTTAATTTACATACCTACTATATAGAAGTTCTTCTTTTACATTACCAATAAACACGCATTGTTTATTAAAAACTTTATTGTTATCCAGGACTAAAATTAAGATTAGTAGGTTAAAAACCAGTAAACACTTACTTTAGCTAATTTATATAATAGTTTAATACACTGTAATACCATTCCTAATAAGTAGATAACACGAAATTCCTACAGTAGTTTTAGTAGTACAATCCTTTATAAGTCCGTTACTCACTATATATAGGCTTGTATAATTCACAGTTATTAAGTGTAAATCTGCCTTTAAATCTAGTTAGCAAACTTATTACTAAGGTAACTACCAAGCGCTAACTAATCTTCTAAATAGTTAGCGATTATGTAAAGATTTAGTTTTTATCTTTATCGCTGTATCTTTAAGTAATTAGTCGTAACTTTTCGTACAGCCGCCCCGTAGCTTTACTTTTAATTTCGTGGATAATCCTCGATCTAAAGATCGTAATATTCGAGTCTTGAAATTTAAAGTTAACCTTCAGCACAAATTATACTACATTTTAAGTTATTAAACCGTCGATTTCGACCTTATCGCTTTCTTTAAAAGGTTTTCCAGAAGTTTTGATAATCCCTTATACCCTAAGTTTTACTATTAAGTCTTCGTTATCCTCTTTTTCCTATTTACCTAAATAATATTGTAAATTTAGTCCGGTATGTATTTTTTTTCTTTAATATTCCTTTTCTTCAGGGGTCGCTCGCGTTGGCGGCCTTTTATTAGCTTATCAATATCGGTGGGGCAAGGTTCGTATTAACTCGGTCGTTAAATTTAAAGGTTCTCATCGTTAATAGTTCTAATATAAGGCCTAACCTAAGTCATTCAAAAGGATACAGGATCGTTAGCAGTTTTAATAACCATTTTAAAGTTCACGGTATTTAATATCTTATATAACCCCTTTTATTTACCCGGCTCCTGCCATATGAGGACTTCACTTTATAGTGGTAAAATAAGTACGTCGATTGTTATAAGCCCTTTTTCAGTAATAAAGGCGTTATTGATTTAGAGATGTGCCTATTTTCTTTATAGTTCCCTTAAAGCTTTACTGTAAGCCTTAACACGTTTCTAAGTACTTATTAAGGGTAGAGATTCACTCGTTAGGCGTAAATATGCTCCAAAGATCAGTAACGTTAAAACTAGGCCATTAGGGCCCATATTATTGTTTAAACCCTTTACTGCTATTTGTAAACGTACCTCTGGATCCGTAAAACTTCTAATTTTCAACGTAAGGATATTGTATGTTCGGCGAAGTAAGGCGTATGCCCTTTTAACCTTTTTAATGCTTTAATAAGCTTTCACAGGTACCTATTTACACTAGATACCTATTATTTTAGCATTTTCCTGAAACTTTGCCGCCGTAAAGTTAGTACCGGTATCGTGGACGACGACGTTAGGTAGATCCAGATACGTATTAATCTACAAAATCCTTAACATTTCCCACGTATCCTTTGCCGAAAGCGATTTTAAAAACATAAGCCCTGTAAAAATAAGGTATTAAGTTAACGACGTAAAAAACAGGCTTATTATTTAAGTAAAACATATTGATAAAGATCTCGTAGTTGAAGTTCTTATCGTTTTTTAATGTAAATTTAAATTTCCGGTAGGCTTAAGTATAAGTTTAGCAATAATAATAAAGATTTTTTTAAAAACTTTTAAGATAAAGTATTTCATATCGTTATACCTTACAGACTTTAGGACTTTATAAAGTCTATTAACTGTTAGGTGGTAAAAACGCCAGTATAATTAACGTATTTTCGGCTTCGTTAAGTTTAATACCATCACTTCCAGGCCTTAAAAATAAAACTATAAGTACCTTTACTTAAAGGCAAGTGGAAACCTTTAGCCGTTTTTAATCAGTTTATCTACGTTAATATTAACGTTAACGCCGAAAGTCTTTATATTCTTTAAATAAAGTATAAAACGGGTAAAAAACCTAAGGATATAAAACTTAATCGCTTTTATAACAGTTTAAACTACCGTTATCTTTAATAACGATAATTATTCGCCTAGGTTCAAGCTAACTTTAGATTTACTAGTATCGTAACGATTAATCTCTGTAAATGTAGTACTTTCCTTTCGTAGTTATATATATTATGAATAGCCTCTTATTAAGTACCTTACAGCCTTAGTGTCTAGCATAATATCTTAAACGTATAATCCATATAATTATCGGAAAGTTAAAGGTATATAAGGGGTTAAGGGTATGGTTAAGGCAAAGATAAAAGTCTTTACTACCTAAACAGTACAGAAAGGCATAATTGGCTAACTACTAGACCACCATATCAAAAGCAATATTTTTATATCATTTAATTTACTTAAAAGCGTTAACGATGTTAATTAACTTTTTGCCTTTAACATTTACGACTCAATTTAAGTAATTTCATTCCAAAGTAATAGGATATCAAATATGGTACATTACTTTTCTATTGTTACGTTCGAAGAAAGAGTAGCGAGTTAACCAATAGCTAGCCTTACCATAAATTTTATATCTCTTGCCACTATTACAACGATAGTACTTACGGTTCATAGGTCCACCTAAATCTTATTAACTCTAATGTTAATTTTGCCTTTAGTTTGAGGACGAGATCGATAGGCCTAACCCTAGACATTATAGGTGCCTGTACTTACAGTCGACTTAATTATCAACCGTAAAGTTTTCCTTATCTACATGAAGGAAGTTGCCAGCTTAGGAATATATTCCGAACGAGTTTGGTATACGTGCTATTACGGTGGTAAACGAGAAACGCAACTAGCTAAAAAAGCCTTAATAAGTGGCATCTAGGTGTTGTAAAGCGTTTTTGAACTCGCTAACACCCGTAACTGCTATCTGTACCTATTCGCAAAGTGTAGCTTCGTTAACATAAGCCTTCTCCATTACCTTCTAATATATCATTAGCTTATTAAGCATTTAATTAAAAACGTTCATTAGTAATTCCTTCTATTTTTTCTTTGCCATTATTATAGTCCACCACGTAGTAGCTTAATCTGTATAGTATTACGCAAGGTGAACGTCATACTAGAAGTAACACTTTATAGTATCGTAAATCTCGCGAAACGTGGTGGCGCTTATTAGAAAAGTTAAGTAGTAGTTTTTGGCGTAACTTGTAAAGATTTCGGGGAATAATAAGTGAAACCCAAAAGGTAAAACATCTATTTTCTTATAGATATTTAGGAAAGGTATCGTTTTAGTATTAAAAATGTTGTAAGAATTTCCGTTATACTTTTTATTATTATTCTAAATCTTAGCAAAGTCTTTTATTAGCTTATAATTAATATTAACTATCTTAATAGGTATTAGAAGAAGGTCGCGATAATTATCCTAATCTTAGTTAGTGTTTCCTAACGTTTTAAGTTTTAGAGGTTCCGAAACATGATATTAAGGATAATTATTAGTCTTCTAGCCCGATGGGTAAAGTCTTATAATAGGGTTTATGGTTGGCTTTCGTACGTAGGTAAGTCTGAAGGGAAAGGGGTTTTAAAGTGTTTGGCGATTGTAATGCTAAGGGTCAATGGGATCTTGTAGGTTTCAAAAGGCCTAATGATCTTACTTAATTGACTGGTGTAAAGCGTCGACGTCAATACCTCTAGCCACGTTAGAAATCCTTGCTTCGCGTGCTCTTCCGCCGCTAAGGGCGTATTCCGCGCTGTTATGTAAAGGTACTAAGTCGCCAAGTAAGTTAATAGGTTCCTTATTGTTAGCGCGCGAAAAAGCTTAACTTAATTAAGGTTAAAAGGGAGGTTCTTTGAATCGTATATGAGGGCGTTGAGGTCTTTAGACGTCTTTTCCTTTAAATCGTAGGTCTTGGGAGTATTTTTCAAGTTGAGCTAAGTCGGAGAAGATTCAGGTTATCATCGTGATACCTGATACTTAAACGAATATTCCTTGCCTTTCCAATTTAAACTTCAGCCTTAAATCAACCTCTTTTTAAACTATTTTCTACATATCTATTATTTATTCCTTAAAGAAGTTACGGTATATATAAAAAGTACGGTCGGAGTTATAATTAATATTGTACTTAATGATAAAGTATTCTATGAAGTTGGTAAGATGTTTTTTGGTTAATTTTTCATTAACATCTAACGCCTAAAGATCATCGTCATAAAACTTGGTAAAAATATATCCGAAGACTTTAATTGATTTTTGCTGATCGGGGTTGGTGATGACTTTAAACTAAGCGTTGGCGGTAGATATCTTAACGTTTCGGCCTATGTAAAACTTGGTAAACGTGTAGGGTAAGGTACTTGATGATCTTTTGGTTGTAGGGACATGGTGTTTTGGCGTGAAGTTTCGTGAAAACTTAGCGACTTGGCGACTTAGTGACTTGATGACTTGGTGACTTGACGTGAGATCGTGCGACGTGACTTTTTCGGTGCGACTTGGTGTTTTCGCCTAGAACAACGAACTTGACGATTGAGTTAATATATGGAGTGAAAAGAGTAAAGTATGGGTAAAGATTTGATATGGAGGGTAAGGTCGGAGGTCGTTTATTAGCGTTAGGGGGCGAAGGTTGTTGTTTAGCCGTAGGACTTAGTCGTTCTGATAGTAGTATTACCTACAGTAGTACTGACTTAGCCGTTTTCTAACTCGTTGTTTGAGACTTTTAGTGGTTAATCTCAATGCTCTTTAAAATGGATTAATAAAGATTTCTTAGTGTTTTCAAGTAGCGATACCGTCGTTTACTTCCAGATTACCGTTGAGGACTAACGCAGCCTAAGAAGTCTTTTTTGTTTTCCTGCCGTTGAGAACTGACGTAGTACTAATAGAAGCCCTTTACAAGAATCTTTCCTCTACCCTAGCAGCCGTATCTATAAAGTGTAATAACCGGAAAGGAGTTTCTTCTTCTACTTAACTTATCTGTGCTTAATCTAGCAGGTAAGCACATTAATCAGTGTTAGTATGCCTTAGACGTTGCAACTTTATCGGTTCGATTGGTCGAAGTAACAGTAGTATTGTGTAGTCAGATAGTGGATGTATTATTCTAGGTTTGGTAGACCGCTAGCCGGTCTGCACTGTAATTTGTATGGCCAAGAGCTTGGCCCGTGCTCTAGAGTAAAGTGCAGCATACTGCACTCGACTTACACCCAATGCGGTAAATCTACATAAAGCAATACACTTGTAGTACAGTCAACTTTACTGTAAGTAAAGTTGATCTACTGCACTACATACAATACTATTCTAACAAGGGCGTTAAAAAAGGCCAATAACGAATAATACGAAAAGAATCGAACATTAAAGAAAACCGATGATAAAGGATAACGTTAAACGGAACAGGCATTAAAAAAAATCGACGATAATGGTTAACAAGTAATAGGGCGGGGGGCGAGGCGGAAGGAATATCCCTTTAAACGGGTTATTAAAAACTATAAAATATTAATTTAGACGTGAATAACGCGGTCAACCTGGACGCGATCCTACTCCCGCTTGCGGTCAGCCCGATTATTTTGCTTCTATTTAAAGTTAGCAAATGGGATACAGATAAAATTGAGAATCTTATAATTAAACCTTAAACATCGCTCATAATATTTCATAAACCGTAACTTATATTAATCATAAAAGAAATATCCTAAATAGTTATGTTATTTTGACCTCTTAAACTCAAATTACGAAAGGATATACGCCGATAGTTAAAAGGAGCCGGAGCGAAAACGTTACGCATTAAAACCCGGTCGTTCAAAAACGTCCTATCTTTATAAATAGACGATATAGTGAAAGGTAACGGAGGAATCCGGGGTAAAAACGGACACAGAAAGAACAAGCAATATAGGCGTATAGCTAAAAGAGTAGCAACCTATACGGCCGGTATAATGAAAACTCATTACGCTCAAACGATATTACGAAGTCGAGTAAATTAATTAAATAATTCAAAAAAGGCAAAGGTCAAAACAAATAGATAACCTAAAATATTTTACTAATATTCACGCGTAAAAAAACAAAATATAACACCTATCTTTCGCCATAATATTTAACTAACGTAAAAAGGCACATAAACTAAGTATATTCGTAAATAAGCTTATTTTTTAAATATACCACTAAAAAGAATTAATTTACAGTTAGGTCTCTTATAAGGTTTATTTGTAAACTTACCTTGTTATAAATCTTCCAGTATACGCGACACCTTTACGCCCGATAAATTTAAACGTGAGAGAAAAAAACCGCTAAAGTTTAAAACCCGATTAATATGTAATATACAGACGCTCTTAACCTATAACAGAAAAAGCTTATTTTTATCCTTACTATCTGTAAAGACGAGAAGATCTCCTATAACATGAAGGGGTTATGACAGGTAATTAATAATAGGTTATTAATATATAATAGGGTAATATACCTTACAAGAAAGCTTATTATCACCTTTAAAAACGCCGGTAATAACGTAACCTAAGTTAGACTTATTATTTACGTCGGCCATAATAATAAATTAGGAAAAAAAGGTTAAGATATATTAACGGGAATAATTAGTTAATATATATAAAGGGGAGGTAAAATAATTATAAAGAGGGTGGTTAACGAAAAAGGGCGGTAATGTAAAAAGGAAAAGGAAAAAGTTTTGAAAATTACAGGGGGCGTCCATATTTATAAGGACTAGCGAACCGGATTTAGTAAAGGTTACGTATTATACGAGACGCATTATATGGAATTAAAGGTAAAAACACGACTTTATACGACACGTTATACCATATCGGTAAAAAAAAGAATATATTATACGTCGCGTTAAAAGGCGAGTTATACAATGCTGGCGACAAAAAGAATATATTATACGGCGCGTTGATGGGTATATTATATGACGCTAGCAATAAGAAAAATATATTATATATCTAACTCACAGACGTATTATAAGGTATCGGTGATAATGCTAAAAGGCGCGTTATATAGCGTTGAAACCCCTGGATTAAACCGGTCGAAATGTTATACAATATATTAGACGTAATATTATCGATTTACGCTTAATCCGCGTATTAAGAGGATATGGCTTACGTCTGGTATTTATTTAAAAGAACGTCGTAACCCTTATAATATCTAGGGGAAAAGAGTATGTAATAAATTTAGGCCGTTAGTTATTAAGTTTATAGGTTACGTAACTATATACGTAACGGGATAGGTAATACCTGGCCTAAACCTGACCCGGGTATAGTCCGGGTGCAGTCCAGGTACAGGCCAGGTACAGTCCATACACGGCACATACGAGGGCAAGTAACGGGCTAGGTACTGGTCCTACTCAAGGGTCCTGCACGTTGAGCAATGGTAGCCTCTTTTAGTCTTCCTCTGCACCTCAATAGTAAATCCTATTTGGTACCTACTTAGCTTACCATCGTAGGTCAGACCATAACAATAGAGAATTAGAGGTTTTAAAAGATTTAACTATTTTACTTAATTAAGTGGTATAAAGCGTTAACGCTAATATCTTTAACCGTATTAACATCCGTTACATTACGTGCCTTGCTACCGCTAAAAACTTATTCTGCGCTATTATGAGAAAGTATTGAACTATCGAACAGGTTAATAAGTTTCTTATCGTCAAAGCGTAAAAAACCTTAATTTAGTTAAGGATACAGGAGGGGTCTCCTAAATTACGTATAGAGGCATTAATGGTTTTTCATACCCTTGTTTTTAAGGCGTGCGTTTTAAGGCTACTTCTTAAATTATATCGAATTGAAAAGAGTTTTTTCCAATTTAGTAAAGCGTTTTTTTGACATAAAAATCCCTCGTCGTTTAAGTTCTTCTTTTAGATTTAATTTAATACCCTTTTAAATATTTTCTCATATATCAATAGTTTATTCGTTAAAAAAGTAGCGAAAGTTTTAGAAGGCGATGTTACTGCAGTCAAGTTTTTCACCATTATCTTGCTTAATGATATAACATCTACTAGAGTTGACCAGGTGTTATTCCGTTAAGTTTTTGTTAATATCTTAGCCCTAAAGATCTTTATTGTATTATTTAGAAAAGATAGATCCAAGAACTTCGACCACCCTTAATAAGTCTTGGGAAGAAACCATCCTAAAGTTCTCGCTTACGTAAAACTTAGTGGGTATATAAGGCGAGGGACTTGGCTATTTTGGGCGTAGGGACTTGGTATTTTAGCGTAAAGTCGTGTAAAGACTTAGCAACCTGGAGTTAGGTCGTATGGCGTGACTTTTTTTTACGCAACTTAGTGATTCCTGGTGTTTTGATTTAAAGCAGCGAGCTTAAAGATTGAATTAACGTAGGGAAAGTGAAATAAGTAAAGTAAGTGTAAAGGTTTGGTATAAACGGTAAAGTCGAAGGTCGTTTATTGTTATAGCTTGTTTTACATGAGAACTTAGTCATTTTTTTACAGTAATAACACCCGCAATGGTACTAACTTAATTGTTTGCTAACTTACCGAACATTAAAAATTCTAACAGTTAATCTCAACGTCTTTAAAAATATTTGTAAATATTTTTTTGGTATTTTCGATAGCGATGCCTTCATTACCTTTATGTTACCATAAAAACTGCTGTAAACTTAATGTATTTTTTTACTTACTAACATAAAAACTGCCGCAATTTTTAAAGGCCTTTCGTAAAAATCTTTTTTTTACTCTGAATGTTTAACGTAAAACGTAATTAAAAAGTAGCCTTTTCTTTTACTTAGATTATTTGTACTTAACTTAATAATTACTAATTAGTTTTAGTATATCTTTAAACATTGTAATTTTGTCGATTAAATTGGTATAACTAACAGTAGTATTGTGTGGTCAAGTGGTGGATGTATTGTTTTAGGTTTAGCAGACTGCTAGCAAGTCTTCATAGTAATTTGTATAGCCAATTTATTGGTCTGTACCTTCGTATGAAGTGGGGTTATACTGCACTTGACCTACAGTCAAATACAATAGGTTCATATAAAATAATACACTCAACCTTCAGTTAGTATAGTCAACTTTACTGTAAGTAAAGTTGACCTACTGCACTGAAAATACTACTATTCCAACATATACAATATATAGAACGACTATGTGAACTATCTAAAGCAGATGTTTATTAGTTCTCAACGTACCAATCGAATTTTAAATCGAAGTAAGATATAAAATCTTCAATTTACGACCCGTACTAACCGATCAAATAAAATGAAAATCTCATTCTAATATATATATAGATTAACGATAGCCTTTTCGTTAAAATTACTAGTTTTATAATATTAAAACAACAAGTGATTAAGGATTTAAAGATTTAAAATTGTTAATTGGTTGCGACCCTAACGAAATACAAACATTTAAACTTTGATGGATTTTCAATCTACAAATATAGTATCAACGATATTAATATTTACTTTAGCTTTTGTCAAAAGGGTTAAAACTTTAACTTGGCTACAATTAATGAGATTAAAATAGCTAAGGTTTAAACATATTTGGAGCAACGCGCTCATAATATTTATATTGTCAATTTATTCCAATTGAAAGCTTCCTACAATTTCTCAATTGCGATATAAACGCAAAATATAATAAAAAAAAACTACGATTGACGAAATGAAAAGTTGGTCTAATAAATGGGGAATTTGAACCAAGGGATTAATATAGTTTCAATGAACATATTAAAAGTTAAGTCAATAACTTTTGTAAATGATTATTTTTGTTTATAATATTAATTAGGCGTCATAAATAGAATTTCTTTGAATTCTAGTTGATAACTGTAGATATTATTATATGTATTCGTAGATAGTATATTTAGGTAGCAGTATATTACGCTGTAAGGTACACTCTTAAAGTATGATACGATTACGTGTCATGCTACAGGCTGTACTCTTGCAGAGTATATGATAACGTGACACGTTGCAGATTATCCTCTCATGCGTGGAGCGGTCTAGAAGCAGGTATTCCAGAGTGATACGCTCTGAGCGAAGGCTTATAAGCCCTCAACTGTAACATACACCTCTGGATACTTCTTCTTAATTATCATCATCTTTACAATACTACAACTACCAATCTTACGATTACTCTTCTAAGTTACCTTTTCAAGTGAACAGGTTTTTTAGACCCTACCGACAATAACAATTAATTACAAGAAAACCAATTTGGAATTACCAGAAACCTGATTTATTAAACCTTCATTAAATATGAAAGAATTTTTCGAAACGTATTAACTTTAAAGATTTATATGATGATAGCCCGCTTTGATATAACCATAACAATATGTGAAAACTTTAATATTGCTACTAAATAATTAAAAAAAAATTACTTAGTCTGGTGGTAATTTATACGGATTTGAAAAACCTATTATAATAGTTTTCGAAATTCGCAACAACCAGCGAAAAACGTCTAATAATTGATGAAATAACATTTTGTGAAGCTTATAAAGGCAGGGAGATCAAGAAGTTAAGGTAGATTAGCGGTCAAGATAATCTGACCAATGTTATAACGAATTTAATGCCAAATAAGGCCTAAGAAAAGTTTATGAATAGCAATAGCTTAACTATATATATCGAGGGCTACGTTGAAAAGCTACTTGGTAAGGTCAAATCACGTGCCGGCAAGCAGGAGGGGAAGCAGGGATACCCTGGCAGACTGTAAAACTGCTAGAAAATTGAAGTCGACAACTCAACTGATTGGTATGGTTGAATTGGAAGTTTGTATTAGTTCATAACGAAAGACTTATGTATAGAAGTTAATAAAGCCGAAATTCGAAACCATTGAGTAATTGGGGTTAATTTGGCTGCGGAATTTACAAAGGTCTACCTAGTTAATAAGGATGCACTTCGATAATAACCGGAAATAATTGATAGACTACACTAGCATACGCGTACAAATTAAAAGGCCTTTAATATTAGAATTGTAATAATTGCCATGCAGTTAGTCAACGTAAGTTAATTATACTAACTGCAAGTTAAGTGTATTATTTTATAGGTCCACTGTAAAGTCAAATGCAGTATAAACCCACTTTGCACTAGAGTACAGGCTAAGTACTTAGCTATATAAATTAGTGTACAGACTGGCTAGTAGTCTACTCCACCTACAACAATATATTTACGACTTAACCACACAATACTACTGTTACTTCAACCGATTCGAATAGATAATATTATAACGTTTAAAGGCTTATTATTAGCAATACCTATTAATAGTTTTATAATAATCCCAAACATAATCTTTTTATGTGTTTGCTTCTGCATTTAAAATCAAACAATTCAATACGAAAACAAAACTCTTGAATAAACGAATGAAAGGTTAAGAATGATAAAGAACGTTTGTACCATCGTCGTTGAGTAAAACCCGAAATTTAATACCTAATTTGTTAAAAGGAATATATCGCCAAAACTGACGAATAAAAAGCTGTAAACGAGTTAGATCATCGTAAAAACTTTATAGACACCTATGTAAAGAACTTACGTTAAAAGGCGTTACGTTTTACGTTTTATATCTCGCGTTTCACTTTTTACATCTCGTGTCTTGCGTCTCGCTTCTCACGTTTTACATCTCACGTCTCGCGTCTCGTATCTCGCATCTCGGTTTTCGCATCTCATGTCTCACGTTTCGCTTCTCATGTCTCACGCCTTACATCTCGCCTCTCGTAATCTTACTTCTTACGTCTTAGGTAATAAAGACATTGTTTTTCCTTTTGGTCCTAAAGACTTATTATATATGGATAAAGGTATAGACATACTTACGATAAAGGGTAAAGACCAATATATAGTTTTGGGTAGACGCATGCCCATGCTTATCATATCTTACATATTTTGCTCTATTGAGCTCCACTTTAATCTAGTTTCTTCCTCTCGCACCATCAAATACTACAACTGATCTAATAATACGTTGCCCTATCTGTCTTATCAATAATAAACGAACGTTATCTTATAGTATTTTATATCGGAACCAATTAACGGTTCTTACAAAATATACTAATAGTTTATTGTTAATTACTTAGTTTTGTATACCTATCATTTCAATCATAGAATCGATAATACAGCTATAGATCCAATACCTACCACAATATTTACAACAGAAGTAAATGATTTTGTTTCTTTTAATTGCAAACTAAAATAATTAACATGAACTAAATTAATAAATAATTAACATGAACTAAATTAATTAATAAAAAACTCGAAATGTGTCGAAAAACATTAATAAAACGAGAAACATTACGTTAAATTCATAATATTCGCTTCTAAATTATTGTATATGAACATAGTTAATAATACAATCATTTTCAATATATATGCAATCGTTGTAATAATTGAAATTCTAAATAAAATACAAAAAAATCAACTAAAATTCGTTAAACTAACACAACGCCACAATATAGAATGTAGTAAGAGGTTGTATAACGTCTTTGAATATCTTTTCAAAGCAATTCTAATTCCTCTACCCTTACCCAATGAGTCTTCACTGCATCCCTACACGTCAAATTTACTAGCTACCACACTCACTTAATCAGCTACCATACTCATTTGCGCCTCGAACAGACATCCGAGTCAACTGAGGTAATAGACAACCAGTATAACAATGACCAAGATTGCAATAGGAAGAGTACAAGTCCGGGCTAGTGCTATGTGATATTGCTTACCGACAGTTGTGTTTGTCTCCATTCCTTTTCCAAGACTATTTACCAAACGGTTGCGTGGAAGCCCCTTCCCAGACACTTTTGTATCAGTCGATGGTCACATTACAGTTGCTTATCCTGCGTTCTGATTGCAATGTATCTGTTGCAGTTGCATCCACGACTTCCAATTGAGAATGAAACCAAAAAAAAAAAAAAAAAAAGATGTGGCGGGGGGCGCCGAAAACCCTAACCCCGATTAAACCCGGCTGCTGAAAATTGAATTTCACGAGGGAGCGAATGCACCCTCACAACCAGTTTTTCGACAACAACCTCACGCACCCTGAAACAAAAAATGACACGCTCGTTCTAAGCGCTTTCTTTCCCGCTCATCTCTCCTCACACCCCCCTCCCCTTCACAATTGGAGGCGTCTCATCACCAATGCACGCCCACCTCCGCTCATCCGCCCGCGCCGCGCTGAATGGCCGCCGCCGCTTCTTCGCCGCCAGCACCAGCTGCCAGGCCCAGTGGAACAGGGAAGCACGCGCGAGGGCCACGGGCCTAGAACTAGCGCCCGCGACGGCGACCCCTGGGGATGAGGCTCCGTGGGCAGGGCCGGCGCCCCAGCGCCCGGGAGGCGAGCCCCGGCGGGCGGGCGCCGAGGCCGTTGTGGAGAAGAAGCCTCCGAGTCGGCGCGAGAGACGCGCGCTGGAGCGGGAAATGCGATACCGACAGAAGGTGTCTGAAAGGAGGGCGGCGAAGGAGGCGGCGAAGGAGGCCGCGAGGGAGGCGGCGAAGGAGGCCGCGGCTGGGAGGGCTCGGGCACCGCCAGCACGCCCCCCTCCTCCTCCTCCTCCTGTGAGGGCACACGGAGGGAGCGAGGGGACGCAGCCGAAAGATGGGAGATGGCGCGGTTCCGCGCACGCCAAGAGCAGGCCGGCGGATGATGCTTGGGCGCAAACACCCCCTCCTTCGAGGGAGAACGGAAACCCCACAGGGAAGCGGCCGAATGATGTGAGATCGCACAGTTCCGCGCCAGCCAAGAGCTCGACGGCGGGAGATGCTCGGTCGTCACCTCGTCCGAGGGCGGGGGCTGAGCAAGGAGGCGCAAGGGCCGCTTCTTCCGGAATCAGCAACGGCAGGGACCCGTGGGAAGGATCCGGGCCTCACGATCACCTACAGAAACGGTCAGCGACACCGCTGCCGCCGTCTTCCCCTACACCCGAACCCCGCGCCGTCGGCTCGAGCGCACGCGACCGACCCCCACGCCGGCCCGCAGCGTCCGCGCCCAGCCCAAGGGCGCCTAGCCCCTTGGAGCAGCCCCAGCCGCCGCGAGTGCACCGGACGGGCGCCGCCCACAAGCCGACCCCGTGGGCGCGGCTGACCAGCGCCCTCCCGGCGCCGGCGCCCCCGGCCGCCGCGGCCCCAGCACCCCAGCCGCAGCCCACGGACGCGGAGCCGCGCAGCCGCCGGGCCGATTTCCGGAAGTCCAAGTTACGCATCATGCAGGCCTCGGAGAACGGCGCCGTCGGCCAGTTCGTCATGCACCTGGGGCCCTACCTGGGCGCCATGAGCCCGGAGCGCATGGCGATGGTCGCCAAGTTCCGCCGCTACCGGCGGTTGCGCCGCGGGCCCGCGCCCGACACGCTGGAGAGGCTGCTCGCGCAGGCGACGGCGCACACGGCCGCGTGCGTCGCGCTGCGCGCCGTCGCGCTCGAGGTCCTCATCGCCGCGGCCGCGGCCGCGGCCGCGGCCCCGGCGACGCGCCTTAGCGGCGCGCCGCAGCTCCCGCCACCCGCGCTGCTCCCCAACCCGCTGCGGAAGTGGTGGATGCGCCAGGCCAGGACCGGTGGCGGCGACGGCGCGCTGATGGTGCACGCGGGTGGGCCGTGCCGCTCGTGGGTGCGGCCGTACCAGCTCGCGTCGGCGGGCGCGCAGCAGCGCCTGTGGGTGCTGGGGCTGGAGCTGGAGCGGGTCAAGGTCGAGGCCGGGCTGTGGCGGTGCCTGGCGATGATTCGCGGGTTGATGCACCAGTACGAGGCCTTAATGGGGAGGGTGAGGGCGAAGACGGGGAGGGGCGCGAGGGCCGTCGAATGGCCGAACAGGACTAATGAGCGGCCGGCGCGGGTTGGTAGAGAGAAAGCTCTCTTTCGGGTCACTCAGGCGGTTTGACCGAAGACGTGTTAGAACAAGGGACGACCGTACCGTACTGCATTGTGCTCTCTTCTCTCCCACCAAACTTCTTGTCGGCCTCCTCCTTTTTGCACAATCCTCCAACTAGTCGCCGAGAAATGGAAATGAGGACTGCAGTCATGTCTACACCGAACGCGGGGGGGTTTTGTTTACTGTGATGCTTCAGATACAGCACGCAGGAGACACCGCCATCTAAAGTTTTGTTCTACACAACTGTATCTTATACATAGAGAAACGCCTTCTTGAGCCCGCACCACAAAGGCAGAAAGAAGACCACAGAAAAGCGGAGAGTTTCTAACCCACCTGGGTCAATCCACGGAAGGCAAAGAAAGGGTACCCTACCCAACGCCAACCATTAATGCCCAGGAGATCATGTGCCGAAGCTCCCTCCCTCCCTCTTGTTTCGTACAATGGATACGAACCTAGGTACCAGGTATCCATCCAAATGTGACGAGACTCGCGGACCTTTCCTGTAGCTTATCCGGGATTGCCTTATCGCACATCTGCTCTTGTATTACTCACATGTCCTCGCAAGTTGAGTGACTGCTTTATCGCGTCAGAGGCTGTCGTTCCAAATCCTCTCGACATACACCGTCTCAGAATCGAGCACCCCTGCCCCTCGACGATCTGTCATCACCACGCCCGCCGCCCATGCTCGCGAAGGGGTCACTCTCACGGCCACGACCTCCGAAACCGCCACCACCACGGCCTCCGAAGCCGCCACCACCACGGCCTCCGGACCCGCCGCTACGGCGGCCTCCGAAGCCGCCACCACCGTAGCCACCTCCGTACGATTCCTCGCTACGACCTCGATGGCCGATGGTAATGTTTTTCATTCCCATCATATTAGCGCCAGCTGCCGTTCCCGGTGGAATGCTGGGCCGCTCCAACAAGCCACCCTGGAACTGCACCCAGTAATTGGCCGCGTCAATGGCGCTCGCCAACAAACGAGATCTCCTCTCGGCAGCCCACTTGACGTATGCATCTGCAATCAGCCCCTTGGGCAAACGGCGCATGGCTTCACTAATAACATTGAACTCTTCGGGTAGCGCCTCCTTGGGGGTGGTCGTAGTGTCTACCTTGGCGATCTCGAGCGTGTCGTTGCGCTTGATGGGAAGCCCAGGAAGAAGATGTCGTGCCTCTGGAATCTCATCTCTGCGCACAATCAGCCAGGCCTGGCCTGACTTGTTCGCACGACCTGTCCGACCGATACGGTGGATGTACTGGTCACGCTGTGGGGGAACGCCAAATTGAAGGACGTGTGTGACGCTGGGGAAATCCATGCCACGTGCCGTAACATCTGTCGAGATGAGGATGCCGGTCTTTGCCCTTCGGAACGCGTCCGCGGCTCTCGTTCGTTGCCTCTGGTCCAGCATAGCGTGAATTCCCCAGACCGGGGGCAGTGACGGGACATAGCGGGGCAGGTAGTCAAAAAGCTGGTGGACCATTTTGACGACATCGGTATTGTTGAAGAAGCAGATGGCCTTGAAGGGGTCGGGTCCATGCTCGCCAGCCTGCGCCTTCTTGGTGATCTCGAGCAAGGCAGGAAGCCAATGCTCGAAACCGCCGACGGGAACGATGTGTTGCGGGACCTTCTCATGGGTCGGAGCCTCATTGGGGTTGATTGTCTGCACGAACTGGAAGTTGTGGGCGTCGACGTACGTGCGCGCAAGGGAAACAACGTCCTTGGGTATGGTGGCGGAGAAGAGGAGGGTTTGGCGAGGATGCTGCTTGCGGTTTGGCAGGAGATTGACAATGTCGCGCAGCTCGCGGTCGAATCCAGTATCAAGCATACGATCAGCCTCATCGAGGCAGAGCGCGGCCAGGTTCGGGGCGTCGATTCCACTGTATTGGTCCTCGAGCAGATCCTTCAGACGGCCCGGTGTGCCGACCAGGAGATGGCAGCCCTCAGCCCTGGTCTTGCGCAGCATGGCGGCCTTGTTCATGCCGCCAACGGCGGTCTGCACAACAACGCCGGTGCGGCGGCAGAGCTTCCGGGCCTCCTCGCCGATCTGCTCGGCCAGCTCTCGGGTGGGGGAGATCATGATGGCGCGGATGTTGTCGGCGCTGGCTCTGCTGCGGCCACCCCGATCAGCGATGCTTGGGTCGGCCTGGATGACTCTCTGAATGACTGGGAGGAGGAAGCCAATGGTCTTTCCGGTACCGGTCCTGGCCTGGGCCACGCTGTGAAGGTCGAGGTCAGTTGCTGAGTGTCAAGGGTTGTTGGCGGGGTGGCGGGGCGCGGTGGAGCCTACATGTCCTTTCCTGACAAGGCCGGGTTGATACTCATAGCCTGGACGTCTGTCATGGTTTCGTACTTCATGTCGTCCGTAAGGGCGCGGATGACATTCTCGTGAACACCGACAGACGCCAGGTCGGCAAAGCGGGTGATCAGACCCGAGCTTTTCTCATTCTCGCGAGGAGCTTCGGCAGCGCTCGAAAAGGCCCTCAGGGTGATGTGCCGGCATAACGAGGCAGCCAGGAGCGACGGTCTGTAGGTGGATGAGGATCTTGGTGCGGCGGCGCGACCAAAAGACGACAGCGACGCGGGGGCAGCTCGGACGGCACGTGTCGCACGAGCTTGACGCAGCAGTTGGCGCTTGAACATGGCGATTGATTAGGACAGTGCAAGGCTATCTCGAATCAAGACGGTGGGAAGAGTGGAGGCAGGACAAGATGCAGTCAACAAACCAAAATCCTCTTGCCGCGAGAGAGAAGGGGATTCGCGTGCAATTCAGGAGGGAAACTTTTAAGGTGGATCCACCTGAATTCTCACCAATTCTGCCCAATCGATAAGGAAGCAGCCCAACCCCTGCAGTCCACCCCCCGCACCTGCCTCCCCGTATTGCCCCACCTTCCTGGCACACTTGATACGATACTAAACACGCTGAGTCATACACACATAGTAAGTAATACATAGAAATACATAGAAATACATGATAATACATAGTAATACATGGTAACTATTATCGCCAAGGCTGCCTCCAGCTGCTCCCAAGGCCAACAACCCGAAAGCGTACCGTACGTATCACATGCCCGCGTCCACCCAGCCCAACCCCCCCAAAACACCGTGTACTCACAGTCGGCCCCGCCATCTGCTCTCGGCCCACCTCAACGGGAGATACGCAACCGCCGTGACTACAAAGGCCATCTCAAAGCCAATATCGCCCGTCGTCTTCGCAATCGGCCCTGTATACCACACCTCCGCCATGCCCGGCACCACCAGCCCAAAGCTGATCACACTCGCCAGCAGCGCCGGCACCCCCGTCGGCAGCTTTTTGCCCACATTCCAGATGGCATGGTCATATGACGCATAGTCCTGCCCACGGAACACCACCAGCTCGACAATCAGCACCGCGTCGAAGCACCCTGCCCAGTACCCGATCAGCGCGAGGAAGTTCTCGAGGCTCTCCTCCCACGCCTCGGCCGCGCGCACCGAGCACGGGATCATGACCGCGAAGCACGCCACGATGAACAGGAAGCGGTGCACGCGCGCGAAGCACGGCACCAGCATCTGCAGGTTCAGCGCCACGCTGTACATGGAGATGGCGATGTTGCCCATCACGCTGAGCGCCAGCAGCACCAGCACGAGTCTGCCGAACCCGCCCGCCGGCGCCAGCATCTCGCACAGGACCCCGCCGATGCCCAGCGCCTCGTACGCCGCCGTCCAGCGCGGCACGTTGGGCACCGCGCCGCCGACCGCCGCGCCCAGCACCAGCAGCGGCACCGACGGCACGGCCATGCCCGCGTAGTAGCTCGCGAAGACGGTGCGCCTGCGCGCCGCGCGCGGGTCGTGGTAGGTCGAGTAGTCCGACACCGTGCCGCCGAACGTCAGGAAGTAGCCCGCGATCAGCCCGCCGTAGCCCAGCACCTGCGCCGCCGACGCCGCCGACGCCGCCGACTGCAGGCGCAGCTGCCGGCCGCCGCAGCCGACGGCGATGACGATCGCGACGAGGTTCGGCACCCACAGCCAGCCGTTGAAGGTGTGCAGCGCGCGGTAGCCGAGCAGCGAGACCGCGAAGGAGACGAGGCAGACGATCACGATGCCCACGCTCGTGCTGATGCGTGCGGGGTTGAGGGCTGCGATACTTTGGCCGCCGACCACGGCGCTGACCAGGGAGAAGCCCGTCACGGTGGCCGCGTTGAAGAGCAGCGGGATGGTTGCGAGGTAGAGGCCGAACGAGTAGCGGGCCTGTATCTGCTGACGGAGACCGGTCCATGTGCCTCCTATTCCCATGTACGCCGGCGGGATGCAGGTGAGGGTGGAGAAGAAGAGGATAGTGAGAGCGGCGTCCCGGAGTGACATCCCGAAGGAGAGGGTGGCTAGCATTCCTGTGGGAAGTCTGGTCTCGGGTTAGCTGTCTGAACAGTGTCGGGCCTTGATCTTCCTGGGGACACAAGATGAACAACGACTTGCGGTAAAATGCACAGCAACGCGGTAAACATAACAGTGAAGAGATGGTAGTATCTCTTGTCCGTCCTCTTCTCCAAAGGCACCGGCATGATTCCGTTTTCCTCCACGCCAATGTCGAGTATCCGCTGGTACCACTTTGGGTTCTTCTCCGGGTGACTTTCGTAAATCTCACCATCGTCAACCTTCAGCATCGAAACTAGCTGGCCATGCCGCTGGGACTGGCCATGCTGTTCCACAGCTTCCTGCGTTTCGGTATCACTGACAGCGCCGTGCCTGTCCGGTATGGCAGGAGTCATTGCTGTACAAAATCAACTAGGAAATCCTGCAACTGAAAGTGTGGAAGAGGAGGCCACCACCCGAAAGTGCAAGAAAGTGCGGTTGGAGATACTCTTCTAGTGGACTCGTCTGGTGAGGCAGCAGATTGACGGGATAGAAAGAGCCGTGGGTAACGAATTAGATACAGCAAACAGTTCTCAACGAATACAGTACCCCCTCCGTGGAACGCCAGGCCTCGTGAGTCAGTATCGAGCCAATGACCTTGCCGTTCGTCAGATCTCGGACTTGTGTGCGACCGGTGGTACAGCACTCGGCATGTAGTGCGAAAGGGTGGGGGGGTCGCTCTGAGCAAGACTCTGTTGTGTGCTGCTCATGGTCTGGTGTTTTGGAAGGACGAAGCTGCTCGCAAGAAAATATCTGGCTACTCTGTAGAATGTGGCATATGCCGACGGCTCACACACAGTAGTCCTGTCATGAGATCCATACACGGAGGACCAGAAGAAGGGAATACACAGCAGGTACAGGACCTTGCAGCAAGACCAAAAAGAATTCGGACGGAACGCCGACGTTCCGTGGCCAGTGCGAGGAGGTCGGGTCCCTTAGCGGTGCATCCTTTGATCAGCCGCGGCAAGCCGATATAGGCCTTTGTCCTCCCCGCCAGTTCGCCTCCCGGCCTGTGTTCGTTGCATCGGGAACGCTACCCTCACGGGGCGCCAGGAGGCATCACGATGCCTTCGAGATCAAAGATACGTACCGCACCGAAACCCTCTCTCTCGGCTCCAGACCACCGGGTTTCGAGGGGCAGGAAGCATCCAATGGGCTACCACGGAGCTATTCCAGGTTCTCGCTTGGCCCCATGCTTTTGGGCCCGGCAGGCAGCCATCAGTGGGCGGCCAGCGGCCGGCACGAGGATCGAGCTATCATCATCCAGCATCCTCACCATGCTACCTCTCCATCACGTCCACGGGATCGACACTGCCTTCGAAGGGAACCGCCATTTCTATGTGGCTAGCACTTCTTCCTGATGCGTGCCATCCTCCTTACACTCCTTGGCGCCACCTGACACATTTTTGGCTGTCGTCTCGGGTGACTTTTTCTGTGCCTGATGCCCAAAGTCTCGAGTGCGCATTGGTGCAGGTGCAGGCTCGTCTGCTGCTGAGCTCTGCACTTCCGACTCCACGGACTCCTTCGCGTTTTCAAGCCCCAGTGACCCGGGTTGTCCGTCGCCCTGTGTGCCGATCGCGGACTCAACTTCTTCAACACGACCTGGCTCTTCTTTTCCTTCCTCTGTTCCCTGTATCGATTCATCTGCCTCATGCTCCGGTTCGTCATCGCCCTTCACCTCCTCTTCGGACACTGTAGGCTTCTCATTACGCCGCTCGTCTGGCTGAGCTACGAGCGGTACCTCTGAGATATTGGAAGTCGAGCGCAGCTCTTCTATCATGCAGTGCTCCACAATGACCGGCACCTCAGCCACCTCAGACTCTTCCTCCAACGTTTCGGGAGCCGCTATTCGCATTTCTCTGAATCTTCTGCTCGCGTCCGAATCCTCATCTTCTTCGGCTTCGAGTACCGTCGTTACAGCGTTTCCAGTGGAGGGGCTTCCCCTGATATGCCGTCGCGTGTTGGTCCTCGATGGTAACAGGTGGTTCTCGTCTTCAGATCGCTGGAGTATGGTAGGCGCCGGCATGAGTGAGCTCTTGGCTCCCTGCTCGTTGCTCTCACCCCCTGCCGCACCACTCTCGAGTCCCTCTGCTTCGGGCGGCAGCTTGTAGTTCTCGGCCGGCAGTGTGTCGTATGTATCGCATACAGTCTTGAAGAAGACGTAGAGACCAGTCTGGCACTCGACACTCCAGAAAACACCTCTGTGCTGGAACCATGCATGAGCGAAGATGCGGTGAAGACGACGGAATACGTTGACGAGGTTCTTGACCGCAGTGCCCCTATCGTGCCCTGGCCCATCATGGCCGGGCGCCACAAACCGAGAAGGAAACAACTTCGGGTTTGTGACCACATTCGCAGCCCAGTCCAGCGTATGGCAGCAGTAGTCGATGGCGCAACACGACTTGGGCTGCTCGTGCACAGCGCATAGAAACTGCCACTCCGAAGCGCGCATCTCTGGGCAGGTGTTATAGCTGCAGGGTGGGGTATCGAAAAGAAAGCCAACAATGAGGCTGTTGCATTTTGAGATGAGGAAGCGACACAATTCATAAAGCCACAGGTTTTTGTCGATCGAAGGGGGTGCTGCGGCGAGTAGCGCTGCTGTCTCTCGGGTGATGGGCTGTGTGTTGTGCACCGTGTGATGGTAGTGAAGCGCGGCGAGGTGCTCCTGTAGTTGGAAGGCGGAATCGAGCTTCGAATTGCAGGCGCTGGTCAGCGTTGAAGAGCCCGAAATGTGATGGCGCAACTACGGGGACGTACCTCGTTCAACGGCACCAGCGGTGGGCCGGCGGCCATGTCAGCGCTCTTGGTGCCAGGATGAATGCGCCTCTTCGAGTTCGCATTCAGCAATATCTGCTCAATCTGCTGTGCCTCATCATCCGCGGGCGCGCCCGGGCCTGGTGAGTTAGGACCAATCTGGATCTCAGCGGTTGGAGGCGGACTCGGGAGGCGCGGTGACTTTGACGACATCTTGGCGGCGGTTTTCTCCATGAGCACGTTGGGGAGGGAGAGTTCGAGTGGCACAGCTGAAGAAGTTCGTACCAATCGTGTGTTGGTTGACGCTACCGGGCGATTTGCGATGTTGTGGAGAGTTTGAATCGAGGCATTCTCCGAACTCCCTAGATCGAGTCCAACAGGTGTTGACGCGAAGCTGTCGCTCTGACTCCGGCCGCTGTTGCCGCCGCCGCTGCTGACTTTCGGGGCTATCGATAAGCCCTACGCCCGCTGCCAATGTCTCCAACTTCAGTGGGGCGCGGGTGTTCGTTCTGGCGGCACCTGGGCCTAGCTTACAACACCCACTTCCAATTAAATTTTGGTTCCCGACAAGGTCGAGCTCAGAAGCTGTGTCTTTCCACTCGTGTTCTCTAAACTATTGCCGTTCAGGCCTTCGACTTCTCAATTGTCTTCTACGTCCCTCCTGGGAAGGACGCAGCTCACCATGACGGTGTCAAACATGGACTTGGATGACCAGGACGGCCCTCCGGACCTGATAGAAGCCGGTGACGAACAGAACGACGAGGAAGCTGTGGTCAAAGTTCCAATCACAATTGTGACGGGCTATTTGGGTGCAGGCAAGACGACACTTTTGAACTACATCTTGACAGCCCAGCATGGCAAGAAGATTGCTGTCATCATGAATGGTAAAAGCCCCCGGTGCCTGGGCCTATTCGCCATCCCTTGTGCGGAAAACTAAGATGAACTTCAGAGTTCGGCGATTCCTTGGACATTGAGAAGTCTCTGACAGTGAACAAGGACGGTGATGCTGTGGAGGAGTGGCTAGAAGTCGGAAATGGCTGCATCTGCTGCTCCGTCAAGGACACCGGCGTTAATGCAATTGAGAGTCTCATGGCGAAAAAGGGCAAGTTTGACTACATACTCCTCGAGACGACAGGCCTGGCAGATCCTGGGAATCTGGCACCGCTGTTCTGGGTGGACGAGGGACTGGCAAGCACCATCTACCTGGACGGCATAGTCACGCTCGTTGATGCAAAGAACATTCGAAAGAGCCTCGACGATCCTTCAGGGAAGGTAGAAGGTCACGAAGAGGACCATGGGCCCGTTATGACAACGGCGCATCTCCAGATCTCGCACGCCGATGTCGTCGTTATCAACAAGACGGATCTGATTTCAGAGCAGGAATTGCAAGCAGTCCAGGACAGGATAAAGTCCATCAATGGCCTTGCAAAGATCCATCTCACCAAACAGAGCGCAGTACTCGAGCTGGAGGGATATATACTTGATCTCCATGCGTATGACAACGTGGTGGAGTTGGACAATACCAAGGGACACAGTCATCTCGACCCTGTGAGTACCAAAACATGCGCGCTCTCCGATTTTCAGCCGGCCTGCTAACGCTTCGGAGACAATATCGACCATTTCAATACCGTTGCCAGTGTTGAAGACGGCGCAAGTGGACAAGGTAGACCGATGGCTGCGGCAGGTGCTTTGGGAGGGCGAATTGCCCCAGGATACTGCTGAGCACAAGAAGCCGTTCGAGATACATCGACTCAAGGGGCGGCTGGTTTTGGGAGACGGGGGCAACAAAATCATACAGGGCGTGAGAGAGTTGTTTGAAATTTTCGATGCTCCAGCACCAGGCGACAGCGACGACGCGAGTCAATCGGGGAAGATAGTCTTGATCGGCCGGCATGTTAGCGACTTTGACTTTGAGGAGAGTCTTCTGGCAGCCATCGGGTAGACGTTGGGACTGGCTAAGCCTCCACGGAACGGAAGTCTCGATGAGACAGTACAAGAAGGCCTGTGTTCAATTCCAAGTCTGCAAAAGCAATGGACTTCCAGCATGAGTAAGTGGGTGGTCAACTCCTCCGAGCTGCGAAGGACCTGTGAGCAATTACCCCCGGAACTTAGGGGGTGCGGCGCCCTGAGACCCCTGTCAAGGGGGTGGTTATGCGGCACGGACTACATCCGAGCCTTTGCTTGCAGCGGAGTCAGTGTGACATCGGAGCCTGTACACGGTAGGGAAAGAACCACCTCAAGCAACGTCAGGCCCTGCAGACAGATCTTAGATCTTCCCATACAATCAATCCACCAGCCTCAGCTCACCAACACTGCCCTCCGACGATCCGAATACCACTCGTGAACACACTCGAGTTCCTTTACCCGCACGCGAGGGTCGCAGGAGGACAAACGCACGTTTGCGACCATGAGTAGAACAGGTACGATAGCTGAACACGGCCGCCCTCCTTCGCGCGCGGGTCTCGGTCCATCCACTCAAACGTGCACTGCGTGCCCCGAATGCACCGTCCAGCGAGACTCGATTGTGGCCATGTAGTTATGGTGTCGGAGCTCTGCTGGATGCTGGCTTGGGATGATGGATTGCGTCGCGACAAGCGCTCTTCGCAAGCTGTCCCTGCGAGTGCATACTTCCCCGGGCGGCTTGTCCTGCCTCTAGCTCTCGTGGAGATGGCATCGGCATCGTGATGGATGCGACGAACCTTCGCGTCTGGATGATCGTTCGGAACGAGACCGGCCTCGCATACACACCGTGCTGCCCCTTTGCCTGTGCCGCCGTGCTTGCTCTTCCCGGACTGGCGAATGCATGCTAACAGACTTTGTGTCGGACAGGAAGCTTCCAGCAACCCTTAAGAGGGATGTCCAACGGGTTTGGGACAGGTCAACAAGCGCAACATACAGGACGAACGGGCGCAAGCAGGTTACCAAACGGAAAGCTGGGTAAGGAAACAAAGGCGGTCGTGCCTATGCCATGAGCTGTATGGTGTTCCCCTTGGTGCAGTGGTGCTGATGCCGGCGTGCAGCAATACCGGTGCATAATAATGCAGGGTGGGCGTTTGGAGGCAGCGTGCCTATGGGCTCTGCTGGTATACCAAATCCAGCAAGGCAGCTTGGAGGCGGTGCAACTTTTGCGCAAAGTCTGAGCGGGTCCACGCCAGCAACACCACTCGACCTTGCGTACGTTCTCAACACCACCCGGTGCTCTGGTTTTCTCTTCTCTTGTGTTCTCTTCTCTTCGCCTTCGTTGTGCTGCTTCTTCTTCCGTCCATTCCAATGAAGATCCTGCACAGTCACTTTGTCTTCACTATACCTCTCTCTGCCTTCCTAAAGCCCAATCGCAACACCAACTGCAACAGTGGACCCATTCTGCCCTGTTCATCCAAGCTCAACAAACAGCACTCTTGTCGTCTCACTTCTCCAGCTTGCACGACTCTCTGGTTCTTTTACGAACTTGCCCCTTCGCTGGCTTCCTTGCACAATGGCTTCTGGACACAGGAAGCCGCGGCTGGTGGCACGGAAGCGCCGTATCAAATGGATCTTTCCAGGCACTGAGAGCGCCGAGGATGAACCAATACCGCCAGTCAACCAGACTTGGTCTCAGATTGCCAAAGCCCATGAGGACAAGCATCAGCATAAAGAGAACACCCCGGTTGCTACACCAGCTGGTCACCAGCGTGCTGGTGCTGGCTTTCTCAACTATGTCGATCGTATTCGAGGGTACCGTCCACAGTCCACATTCCTGCGTCGCACCTTCTTCATCCTTTTCTTTCCCTGCAATGTTTCCATTTAACATGGTCCCCTTCCACACTTATATCACACATGCTCTGTCTTTCCACTCTGCCCCCCCCCCTGCCCAATTACACTCATCTGCATTACACCCACATAAAGTATCGGAAATGGGGGAGGAACGGTTCGATCTAACTTCTGACAGTGACTTCCCTTCGCTCAACAACAACAACAACAACTCCCAGATACCAGGTTCCAGCCAGTCGTCTTCCATGTGGGGTGGTGGCCAGGCCGCGCGAAACTTGGGGGCCCCTCAGCGCAACCCAAATGCCTCCATCCCGCCTGTCCAACAAGAGGATCCGTTTTCCCCCGGTCCGCGAATGTCCTCGAGCCAGAACTCGTTCAGATATGGCAGCCAAGCAAGCATGGGCCAGTCTCAGCAGCCCCAGCCGCAGCAGCCTCAACCCACTGGCGGCGAGGAATTCCCCCCTCTGGCCCGCAACGGCAACGGTGAGATCGGCCAGGAGCGTAACGCGAGCCTGGTGTCTGCGATGAGCAGCATGACTTTTGGCCCCCAAGGTGGCATCGCCCCATCCTCGTCGCAAGCTAGTCGGTCGGGCAACGGTCTTCTGAACGCGGTCACAGCTCAAGCGCGTACTGCTGAGGCCCGCTCCCCCGTTGGTATGCTGTGTCAACCCTAGTTCCAGTGCCACCATGCTGAGTATTGCGCAGGCACACGACCCACAGAAGGCATACCCCAAGATGAACAGGCTCGTCGCGCATCTGTTTTTCGCGAAGATGGCTCTGCCACTCAATCAGGTCTTCCAGACGCTACGGGCCCCTCGCCAGATCCTCGCAACTTCCTGGGCGCGATCGGCAATCATGGTTCGGCGAGCAAGGCTGGCGAAGTCCCGCCAGACGCTTCGGCTTCAGCTGGCCCGCAAGATCCTCTGGCTGGCATGTCCGACGCAGACAAGTGGGGCATCAAGGGTTTGCTGGCTCTGATGGGCAAGTTCCCCTCGTACAGTGCTCTGGTGCATGGCATGGATCCAGCAACGTTTGGCCTGGATCTGGACAGTCAAGAGTAGGCCATTCCCTTCGCTGTATGCTGACTTCTATTGCTGACTAGTCGTAGACGCTTCTCTGAGCAGCAACTCTCGCTCACCGATCATTCCCCACCCAGACCTCCTCAATCCAACTTTACTCTCCCTGAGTGCTACACTGTGCGCAACACGCAGCCCATCGAGCAGAAGATTACGAGTTTCTCAGAAGAGACGCTTCTCTACATGTTTTATGCCAACCCTCAGGACCGGCATCAGTTTCTGGCAGCGCAAGAATTGTTTGTACAATCCGCAACATGAAGTATATTTTTGGAACACTGACTGATTCAATCACCAGGTACAATCGTAATTGGCGTTGGCACAAGGAGCTGCGCTGCTGGCTGACGAAGGACTCCGAAATGACGCCGGTGATGATAGCGCCTGAGAAAGAGCAAGGTTACTACGTCGTCTGGAACGCCAACTTGTGGGAACGGCAGCGTGTGAGTATCATGTGGTGGATTGTGCAACTGATCTTGCTGCTGACTTGTGTTATAGAGACAATTGGTCCTCGACTACTCGCATCTCGAGGCGCTGCCTTCACAGGGTGGCAGTGCAGCGCATCGCACGTAGGATGAACAAGTGCGCGCACGGCGGCCCGTGGCAGCGAAACAACCGACCAAACAACCAACAGCCATGATTGCTGACATGTTCACGAACTTGGTAATGTATCAAAATGCTTGAAGGAGACGGATGCTTTGAGAACTCCGATGGCGTCTACGGCGGTCAAACGGGGGGTCAGAAATATCCAAGCTGCCTTCCTGCTAACACCATGTGGCATGTATCTGATGCATTGGAAGGGGGGGTTGGGCTTGGACTCACGGACGCTATGAAAAAGGCGCGGAGTTGACTTGGTTGAAAACATGATTCACGAAGGGCCTGCTTTCCTGCCGATGACGGGAAATCGACAGGAACGTTAATGACAGAGAAACGCTGCTTTCCGTTCCATTTGATGTTGCATGTGCATCCATGGTCCTCAATGTGATGAACATGGTAGCGACGTTTCCTCGAGGCCAGAGACCCCTAACCCTGCCACATTACCCGAGCCGCAACGGTTTCAACTGACCTTGCCAGTAGATGACTGACGACACACACCTACACACCTACGCAAAGGCCTATTCAACTCGAAGTCACCCTACCTACGCAACATCTTAGTTTGTGATGGTCTACTCCATTGGGACAATTCCACCGGGTCCTTCTTGGTCCACGTGATCATAGTTTGAAATTGACCGAATCCATATCGAAAGTCGTTCTATCATCAGCCTACCACTAGTCCGCGCTTGCCGAGGAACTTGGGGCCACCACATCTCGTGTACTTGCTCGAACCGATTGAACCGGCACCACCGGGACCTGTCATCCAAGAACAAACATAATCCCACGCAACACGCAACACGCAACGGCAGCGAGCGCCGCTATTGCCTCCACCTCTTCCCAACACCCACACTAGCAAGAGCGCAACGCCCACTGGGCCCCACTTAGCAGAGCCCGCACCACAAGCAACCAGCCGTCCAACCAGCCACGCAATGTCCAACGAGATCAGCATCCCCACGCTGGTGGTGGTTTGCGTGCTCGGCGGGCTGGTCTTCAAGTACCTCTTCTGGCCGGCGGCCGCGGCCGGCGGCGGCGCGGGCGGGTCCCGCGACTCGGCGGCGCAGCAGCGCCAGCGCGAGCAGGCTGTCGAGCGGATCCAGCAGATGTTTCCGCATGTCGAGCGGCGGACGATCCTGTGGGATCTGCAGCGCAACGGGGGCAGCATTGCGGCGACGACGGAGAAGATCCTGAGCGGGACGATCCAACCGGTGAGCTTCTGTTCTTTGCGCGCTGTCCTGCCCCGGCACATGCCTCTCCTTCCTTGCAGCATACGGGGATGTTGTTGGGGCGCGTGTAGACGGGAGAGCGTGGGAGAGAGAGAGAGAGAGAGAAGACTAACGATGTCCGTGTGCGGCAGCCGCCCATCACATTCCAACCACCTCCGCCGCCAGGCTCTGCCACAGCCGCCGCCGCCGCCGCCGCCTCGTCGTCGCCCGCCGCCGCCGCCGCCAGGCCGGCCGACAAGCCCGCCCAGCCGAACCTGATACAGCGGTACAACCTGCAGGACAAGCTGCAGACGCCGTCCGAAGCCGACGACGCGGCGGCTGCGGCCAAGAAGTGGAGCACGAACAAGGACGAGCGGCAGTCGCTGTTGCAGAAGCGCCGCGACGAGATGATCCTGCAGGCGCGGCGGAAGATGGAGGCCAAGGTTGCGGCGGAGAAGGCGGCGTCGTGACCGCAAGGGCCCGGAGGGAGGCGTGTGAGGGAGGGGGGCTGGGGGAAGGGGGAGCGAGAAATGGAGGCCACACCGTGGCGGCGGCAGCTTGGGCCCGAGGCCGTCTTGGTCGAGGGGCCTGAAATAGGAGGGAGGCGGCGCATCTGGCGTACAAGGCACGGACACAGGCTCAGGCAGGCGATTCAACAGGTTTTCTTCATCTTCTTTTGATCATTGGACTAGGGCATAGCATAGGGAAACAGAGATTTGAATGCTGCGCGGGACGGGGGCCTGTGGCAGTGCTCCAGAACTCGTGAGAGGGAGATGGGTCAGCACAGAATGCTAGTAATATCTCTGGGCGGCACCTTTGGCTTCAGAGTGACAATGGCCATGCCGGCTTGCGAGCATCCGTTGTGGGTGCTTGGTTTTAGCAGAGGCTTCAGCTCATCCACCAAGTGTTTACAGCGAGGGAAGCACTCGAAGGCGATTGTGCGGAAGAAACGACTCCACGAATCCACTAATTCCCTTCCATCATTCGGCCCTCGAGTATGGCCGTTCCTGTTGCGGGCAGTATATTTAGAAGAAATACGTAAACGACTCCAGTTGGGGAGTACTGGTTGGTTATATAGGAGGATCGTAACAGTTGTGCTTCGTGCTGCGGTCGGCTTCGATTTACCGTAGCCTAAAGATGGTCAGGATTGCGGGACGAGATAGCGAGGCAGAAGGTGAGATATGGGAGTGGTTGGTCCGAGATAAGTGCTGAGGTAGCCCCACATGTGGTCTGATGCGGCTCAGCTGGCACCATTCATAGTATTCTCATGTATCAGGTGGTGGTGAACTCGGTCGTTCCAGGGGCTCCACTGTGGCGTGCAAGGCGTCTTCACATGCTTGGACTCACATGCTCACATGCAATGCCGCACCGCACCAGCTCGGATTCGCATTCGGATTCACTCGGCTGGCCGCGTATGAACGTCAAGGTTTGTGATGTGCTGCTTTGAAATGCACTCATTCCTCCCGATAGCTCTTTTGTATTCTTTCCCTGCGCCTGTGTCGGTCGCATCTACTTCATATGCCTTGCCAAACATCAACAACCATCCCAGCAAGCTGAGGTCGAGCAGGTGCCCGTTCCAACACCGGCCACAAACCGTGGTTGGTCTAGCCGAGGCCGGTAGCCTCCTTTTACTGGAGCGCCCACCGGTGATGAATCCCGCTAGAGGCCATGTGCGGTTCGGGGCGCCTCTTTGGGCCGATCATGAGCGGAGTTCTCAGCACAAGAAACCAGACCACGAGCCAGACGCACTCAGACCAATCAGCGAGGAGAAAGGGGGACCCGAGCCCAAGATGGCAAGAAGAGCGGCCTGCGCTACCTGTGCAGGACCAGACTCCAACGTCACTTTCTTGTCCGACATCATCGACGGCCTCCCCACCGCTGTGACGAGCAGGCTCAGGCTCGGCCCCCTGAGGGCGATACAGCGGTCGGCCAGTATCCGCAGTTGGGTATCCTATTTCTACGAGATATCCACCAGTCCTATGGGGGTTCGAATGTCTCATGAGAGCCACCAAGAGAAGCACTTCCACAGGCTCGTCAGCGCGACCACCACCGAGGTTGAGATGCAAGAGCAGCAGCAGCAGCAGCAACAGCAGCAGTTGCCGATGAAAGGCAACCAGAAGCGGAGGCGAAAATCGAGCTCCTCGGCGTCCATGCGCAGCTCCATGGAGCACACACCATCCCGCGAGCTGGTCGAGTGCGTGGAGCCGGAGCGGGAAGGCATCAACGGGTTCTGCGGCCTGCAAGGTAACT